>OX352772.1:244203034-244749796 GCA_947095535.1 Poecilobothrus nobilitatus
TATAACACTTTCCGGGGTCGTAGGAACGTTCCTACAAAATTTGGTGGCAATCGGACTGGTGGTTTTTACGTGAAAAGGGCACAAACAAACAAACAAACATTTCTTCCTTATTTATTAGATTACATTCTAAAAAATTAAACAAATCTTTTGAAACGTTTATTTTAATAAACTTATGATTACATCACATGTTATAAATAATTTAAATTTACTGTAGTTTTTCATAAAGAAAAGGAAAAATGTTACTCTTTGTTATATTACATAACTTGGCAATTGATAACATTAAAGATTAATTAATTTATATTTACTTTAAAATGTAAAGTAATCAAAAATTTCATATAAAACCTCTAGTAGTTTTAATAGGCAATAAAATTAAATATAAAAATCCTGATTAAAAGATAGCATTCAATAAAATATTAACAATAAAAAATATATATGTAAACATAAAAAGAAATAAATACAATTTAAAAAAAAAGTTTTTTTTATTTTATTTTGATTTTTATTTGCTTTGCCTTTTTTAATAATGGGTCAAAAATGTACAATAACAAATATTAAATAACAACAAAAAAAAAAACAAAATTTTTTATTTTAAAGTTTCAGATACCCCAAGAAAGGTAAATTAAATTTTTCGTTTAAGTTGGCTAATAAGAATTTATTTTCAAATGTACCGAAACACTTCCAAAAAAATCTTTAATGCGATCAAGGGAGAGGAATTTTTTTAGAAAACTTATGTAAAGAAAAAAATAATCATTAGAGTAAGTGCGGAGATTGCGGACCACCTATCTTATTTCAGAATCTATCTTCTTTGCTTTTCGTCAATTTTCATCGCACAAAAAGCCCTCATGAAATATTTTCTAAGTTTAACCGTTTAGTTCCTAAATTTAAAAAAGTAGAAAAAAGTTAAAAATGTCTATTTTTTAAAATGGCAGGGTAATTTGGACTAACATTTATGGTAAAGTGGAGTGAGAGCTTTTTTTAAGAAAAAAATTAGAATACTTATGCAAAGAAAGAAAATTAATCTTTATCACACATATTCTGAAGAAATGAAAGCATCTATTATAGTAGAACTTTTTAACCGTACTTTTTTAAAAAATTCAATGTGGAAGCAGTTTAGTTTTCAGAGTAATTATAAATGGATATCTAATTTTACCAATTTTAATTAAAAAATATAATTCCACGTATCATCATACAATTATATTTCAAACTCAAAAAGTTATAAAGAAAAACGAAAAATTACTATTAAAAACTTACTGTTAAATATTCGTAAAGCAAAATATAAAGTTGGAGATTATGTTCGTACAAGCAAATTTAAAAGAATTTTTGCCAAAAGGTTATCAACCAAACTGGTCAAGAGAAATATTTACAACATACAATTTACTCGATTCCACAAATAATCCAATAACCAGTTCTTTTTATGAATCTGAATTAACACCAGTTAATAAAATTTGTATCTTATAGAAAAAATTTTTGAAAAGAAAAGGAAATCAAGTTTTAGTTACATGGCTCGGTTTTGATAGTACTTACTATGAAGAAGGAAGAAGATATTACTTAATATTCTATACATAAAATATTTTAATTTTTTTTTTGTTTATTTTTGCATTTTTACTTTCGCTTTTTTTATTTTAGTAAAGTTGATACGATTCAGTTATGTATGCATTTAATTCTGTATTCAAATCAAGTTCTAAATATTTTTTTAAGGGCGAATTGTATTATCTACTGTTTTTGTTATTTAAATGCGCCTTTTAATGTTTTTTTTTTTTTTTTTATTTATTATGCCTTAATCTTATTACTAAATTTTATGTGTGTACATGATTATTTATAAGAGCTTATAATATTTGTATTTACACCTTAAATGCTAGTTAATTATTCTTTTTTACAAAACTAATTTTTTTTATTTATATATTATAATGTTTTCAATTTTTAATTTTAACACTTTTATTGTTAAAAAAACTCAAATGAACCTCAGAACTCAGAACCTTTTTAATTAATTTAAAAATATTCGTTTATGTTCTTATTTATTTTTAATTAACATTTCTTAACTTTTATTTTGGAAATTTATATTTACGTTGAAAATTATACAATAATAAAACTTAGGCAGTGGTGTAATCCAGATAACTCTATCAGCCGCTTAATTTTTAATATTTATAATTATTATAGTTTTATTTTATGTAAGTTTTTTAAATATTATGTATGTACATTGTATCCACGAATGTAATACATTATATAACATGATACAAACAATAAATACATTTCATATTTACTCTTTAAAATAGGTTTTATCATGTTAATTTTTTTTGCTTAATGTTGCTTAAATTCAAAATGCAGAAAAAAAAACTAAACACTTATTTTACAAACATATCTTTTTCATTTTACATCAAGTGAATAAGTTGCGCATAATATGTACTTATCCATCTACTAAATTATGTAGTTACCTTTGCACACATAAATCATTTCACGGAAACTTTCTAGCTTTCAATTATTGTATTTTAATTAATAGAGGTCGGTAAAACACCCTCGATTTAACACAATTTACAACGTTCGTTATTAATTGCTTTCTGAGTACTTACTATTTTCAATACTTTGAACTCACCTGTTCATAAACAGAATTTAGGATTAATTAAAAATCTGCATTTATATTTTTAACGAGAATCACAACAATACACAATAATATAGAATTATAAGTCATTACTATATGCATTTTAACGTATTTGCCTATATTTTACCTAATCACAAACTAAGAAAATATTCTATAAATTTTACCGTTATACTATTTTATTTTCTTTATCTATGATAAATTGACTTATGAAAAGTCGTTAAAAATATTTATTATTGCACTAGAAAATGAATATATACCTTCTTTTAATAAATTTAAACAAATTAATATTATGATCACTAAGCAAATTTTACCTATAAAAAGCAACTTGTTTTTTATATGTACATACGAATGTGATACAAACTTAGTATGATCCCAACAATAAATACATTTCATGTAGTATAAGAAAACAAATATTATTATTAAATTTAATTATTAAAAATAATTAACTATTCATTAATATTCAACCAACTTTCAATGAAGTCAAAAAACTTTCAATGAATTAAAAAAATAATAATTAACTTTAAATTTTTTACTTTCTTTCGTTGTACATTCATTTACGCAATTAAATCATACCAACAAAAATACTTCTGCGGCATAGTTATTAGACGGTTGGTAAGTTTTGTTAACAATGAAATATATAAAAAATGATCAAGTTCGATTCATTTCTGTGGCATCAAAAAAAAAAAATAGTACTCAAAATAGGCATAAAAAAAAAGAAATACTCCTCCATAGCATCCACTGAACAAAATACCTTTATGACCTACTACTGCTTAACCCATTAAAAAAAATAGTTTTTTTTTAGTATTCTTTTTTTTTATAATTTTTGTTTGTAATATGTAAATAGTGTTTGTAATAGCGCAAAGTTTTAGGTAGATAACTATTATAGATTTATAATCAGAAATTTAATGTATGAACTTGTTAATTAGTTTTAAATTTAATTGTAAATAAATTATTTAGATTTGAAATTGTTAAAAATATAACAAAGTTTTACAAGAGCGAAAAATATTGCGTTTGTTCAAGTTAAATTCAATTTGACTATCTTTCTGGATTTCGCTAGAAAAAAAATACATGGCTTTCATTTCAATCGATCTAAATAAGGCGTTTGATTCTTTGGACCAAGAGCTTCTCCTTCAAAAATTAAAAAAATTCAACCTATCGAATGAAGCGGTGCAACTTATTTATAACTATGTTTCACAACGAGATCAATATGTACAAGTGGGAAAACACATAAGTCATCGGGAAACGGTTAAACGAGGCATTCCACAAGGATCGATTCTCGGACCTTTGATTTTAGTAATCTGCATTAATAGTATTTTCAACCTAAAATTAAAAGGAACACTTATACTATATGCAGATGATGCCCTCTTAGTACTTAGCGAAGCAACTCTTGTTGAACTTTTTCTAGATATGAATTCAGATTTTCAAAGGATTAAGGAACACATTTCCTTAAACAATATAAGAATTAATATTAATAAAACAAATTATACACTTGTTCGATGTAACGTTCCTAATAATTATCAACTAAAACTCGGAAATAAAATCGTTGAAGAAGTCAAAACAATGAAACACCTAAATTTCTTCATTGACAAGTCTTAAGTGGGAATCACACATCAACCACAAGGGCAAAATAATTCCACATATTTCAGCTCTATGTCAGCTCTATATTGGAGCTCTATAGCTCTATAGACAGTTTCTTCCAAAGGAACTGTTACTTAAACTTTGCTTTGCTCATATACACGCCCACCTAAGATACTTTGTTTTGGATTTTTGTTTTGATCGTTGAACTGTTAAGACGTACTTTTACCAAGAAGAAAGTAAAAGCGGAATTCATAATATATATTAATAAGAATTTTTCATCTTTTCCTTAAAATTTCAATAATTTTTCAAATAAATTTTGATAAACAACAAAATTAAACTATTATTAATTACTTAGTGTTCACTATTAAAAACAATAAAATATAGTGAAAACTAAGAAAGAAAAAAAAAGAATAATAAAAAATATCAAGAATATCAGTTTTCGTTTTTTTATTTTAATTAAATAATTAATTTAAAAACTATGTGTTTTTTATTTTTTTTTTAGTTTAGTTATTTTATTATATTTTTTTAGTTATTATAAATATTTTTTGTTTAGTTTAAATTAGTTTATTTTTATTGTTTTATCCCCATCCCAGTTGAGCACCCGATTTTGTGGGGTTTAGGTTTTTGGATAAAAAATAAAAAAAAATCAAAAATGTAATTTTTATAACTTATTATTTAATTCAGTATTCAGTTAATTATTTAATTTAACTATTAACTTTATAATTATTTAATTTAACTTTTCTAAATATTAGCTTGACAACTTTATATCAATCTTTTCTACTTTAATTTTACAATGCTCAAAAAATAGATAACTCTATAATTTATGTCTTTACAGCTTAAGTATTCTTCTTCTACTGTTGTACCATGTGCTTAGAACATTATTTGTACTATATGCCAATAACTGATAATTGCAATGCAATTGCACTAATTTATAACACACTCTTTACTCTCACTCTTTAATTTCAGGGGAGACTCCCACATACATAACTTTTTAAATTTATCAAAAATCAAAACAATTTTCATCTTAAATTACTTTTTTAAATTTACATATAATATTTTAGTTTTTAATACACATAATATATATTCAAAAATATTATCTATATTTATTCATTTTTATTCTTACATAAAATTTATTTTCTTTATATTTACATTTAAATTACACAATTTTTTAAACAATATGTTTAACACAATATTAATTTACAATAATAATTTTCTTAAAACTAAATATAATTTACTATTTATTAAAAATTTATTAACTAAAAATAAAAATAAAATCAACCGAACACGAGGAACTTTAACAGAGAAACTGCTTATTTACATGCAGTCTTCAAATTGTATAAATTTTTGGAAATCACTATCTGTAATTATTCTATTTTTTTTTTTCTATCTGATCTTTTCTAATCTGTTTATATTATTTCCTTTTCTTTTACACTTATGTCATATTTCAGCAATATTGCATTTATATAATAAATCTCTCATTACTGCATTTATATTTATATATCTATTTCATTAATCATGGAGACAACAAATAGAGAATTTATCGATCTTACCAATTTAAATAGTAACATTGAAAGTGAACATTTTGCAGACATGTTCACATTATTTTATAATATTTATATTTTAAAATTTTTTATATTAAAACAGTTCTATTTTCATATCATTTTCCAATTAATTTTTGCTAATTCAATCAATACTATTAATTTATTATTAAAAAATAGAAACCATAAATAGTAGTGATTTTAATGATATTATTAATTTGAATGATGACATAAACGTGCAATATTTTACTGACGAGGGGAATTTGTTAAATAATTCATACAAGCATAATTTTAATATTATATATCAAAATATACAGAGTTTAAAAAATAAACTTTATAATTTAGAAGCCTTATTAAACTCTTATAATATAAATGTAGATGTGATTGTGTTGTCAGAAATTTGGTTAGATGAGAACGAGAATAAGTTTTATAATCCAGGTTATGTGGCGTATTTCGGGAATAGCAAAAATAGTTATGGGGGGATATATATGTTAATAGTTATGGGGCAATATATGTAAAAAAGAATATTGGTAGTGGTATAATTTATAAAGAAGAATTTCAAAATTCAACAATTTTAATATATTTGCGCTATATAGATCACATGAAGCAAATGTTAATGTCTATATCGAAAAAATAGAGGAATTAATGCTTAGGAATAAAAGAACAAATTTTTGTTGGTGATGTAAATTTAAATTTCTTACAAAGAGATAATCCTATTATTAAAAACTATATTACCATTCTTAGTAAAGGATTTATTATTTTGAACCAAAATAACTTAAAATTAGCAACAAGGATAGGCAATAATTCCAGAACGGTCATTGATCATCTTATTTTTGGCATGATTGAAATGAAATACAATTTTCACGTGCTAGACACATGTATGTCTGATCATCAAATATTTTTCATTAGTATTTATTTGAAACCTACTAAAGAAAAAGTCGGTAATCATAAAATAATTTGGAACTATGAAAGTATTGTTAGAAATGAAATCTGGAATAGTATAGAAATTTGATTTCCTTTTGAACTTCCTTTGATGAAATAGTTCTTAAACTTAGTATGTTACTTCAAGCAAATACTCAAACTCTTCATTTAAAATTTAAAAATAGTAAAAACATTTGGATGTCAGATGAAATATAATACAATATGAAAATCCGTGACTCTTACTTAAGATTCAAAGACATTTGAAATAACATTGAAAATTTGTACAAGCGTTATAAAACTAAAGTGTTTAAATTAATTGTTCACGCAAAAAAAAAATCATCCAACGTAATATCACAAACCCCATGTAACGGCAGAAAGTGGAGATGCCTATATTAGCAAATGTTGTATAACGATGACCAAATGAGTATAAATAATTGCATAAAAGCAATTGATATTGAAAATAGTACCAGCACAAATGAACAGGAAATTCACGACTAACGAGTTGAATACTTCAAAAGAACCTGTAGCTTTTGAATATTTGAATTTTTTTCAACAATATAATTTAAGTTCAACATAATTTTAATCTGTGTCTAACTAAAACAGTAGTGTCAATTCAGCTATTAATACCCTTAAATCCTGCGCAGAGACTGGGCATGATAATATATCATCAAATTTTATTAAAAAATATGTGGACCAGTTGATTCCAGTATTAGTTAAATTTATAAATAAATCTTTTAGGACTAAAGCATTTCCAGATTGTTTAAAAACAGAAACTGGCTCCACTACTTCAATGACAATTCTCCCAGTTAAAACTTAAATGGAAAACAAGTTAGGCCATTATTCCATCTTACACAACTTGTTCAAAATACCACTAGAATTCCCGACCGTGTAGACCAGATTGGTTATCTCCTGGACCTGTTTCTGACTACACATTCTGAGAAATATAAGGTCTCAGTTAGCTCTCCTCTTGGTTGTTCCGATCAGTGCCCCAGTTAACACAAAGACCATGCATTCTTCCCGAAAATTTCTTTTAGAACTCGTGCAGTTCTTAAAGCTCTTAAAAATTTCGATACAAAAAAATCAGGCGGTACAGATGGCATTACTGCCACGGTTTTAAAAAATACTTTTTCTACTATTGCGAAACCATTGCGCAATCTCTTCCATTTATCTCTTTCTTCGGGTAGATATCCTACCCAGTGGAAGACAGCGCACATACATCCCATCCCCAAAAAGAGAGAAAAAAGCGATCCTTCAAACTACCGCCCTATTGCTATCACTTCGGTTCTCTCCAAAATAATGGAAAATTTAATAAATAGAAAGCTTATGAAATATCTACATAACAAAGAATTAATTCATGATCGTCAATGTGGGTTCCGAACCCATCGGTCAACAGGTGATCTCATGACATGCCTCCGATGTCCGATGTTGCTATTGTATGGTACATGACAACTTTCATAAGATGTTGTCGCTTTGGATATTTCTAAAGGTTTTAAACGAGTTTGTCCCTCAAGGATCTGGTCTCTCCCCGACATTTTTCCTAATATTTATAAACGATTTATTCAGTATCACTTCCAATTCAATCCATAGTTTTGCAGACGACAGTACGCTCGTGGCTTCTTATGAAGACAACGACAGTAAATATTGTGCTTCTCTTGAGCTAAATCTCGACTTGGACAAAATTTCTAATTGGGGCAAAATCAACAGAGTCGATTTAACTCTAAGAAAACTCAGTGCTGTTTAATCTCACGGAAAAGAAACACTTCAATCCCAACTTTAACTTTTCAAGGGGAAGTTTTGCAGCTTGGGGGTGAGCTCAACATCTTAGGCATGGAGCTAAATCAAAAATTAAGTTGGTCCAATCATATTTTTGGTATAGCTAAAGATGCATCTAGGTGTATGGGTTTCCTGTATCTTTGTAAAGCCTTCTTTTCATCTTCTGATCTCCTAAATATCTATAAAACATATATAAGACCAAAGATGGAGTACAATGCACATATTTGGGTAGGAGCCTCCAAAACGGCATTGCGATTTCTCGATAAAGTGCAAAATAGAGCAATTCGTCTAATAAATGATCCCAATGTCACCTCTATACGCTCTCTCCACTCGGTCTACGGCGCCTAACAGCAACACTTACCCTGTTTTATAGATACCTTATAGGGTTGGGTTCTTGCTCTAACGAGATTTATTAAAAGTTTGATGCCGCCTCTCAAAGCATTCCAAAGAGAAACAAGGAGAGCCTCTGCTGCCCATCCCTATGTAGTTCAAATTCCCAGATGGCATAATCCGGCTTATGAAAATTCGTTTGTATTACGAACATCGCGAATGTGGAGCTATCTTCCACCTCATATGTTCCCCAGAATTGGTGATGATTATATTTACAATGTGCAAAGATTCAAGGTGAATATTAACAACTTTGTTCACAATATGCCTGCCAATTTGATTTAGTTTTGTGATTATCAGAGCATTGTTGTCCTCTGAAGTCCCTGTTGCAATCTTTAAACAAAATATTCAAAAAATTTGGTGAACATTTTGATGTTTGTTGACACTGAGGGCATGTTCCTCCACATCTGTGATCATTTTTGCTATTGTATGGTACATGACAACTTTCATAATAGTACACGCAACAAAAAGCTCATGTTAACGATTTCACCACATCATAATGACAATTAACATATAATAAATTTAATTTTTTGGAACTACCATTTACTCCTTCAAAATTATTTCTCGTCCTTTTGTTCCATATGCATGAACTACAATTTTGTAGTTTTTTAAGTATGTTTGAAACTGTTTTAACTCAGGAATTCCACATCCTTCATCTGGTATGTTAATGCAAACATCGTTTATTAGTTTTGTTTTTGCCGTTTGCAATTTTCCTGTATCTTTTCTAACTTTACAATACTCAGGGTCTTTTTCAACAATAGCTATTGCTACAACTAATGCTCGAAGTAAACACAAATTATCGTTGCTGGTTATACGAATAATACTTTTACGCTTTACGGACTCCTCGTCATATGAATTATATCTGTTTCTTCTTGTATTTCCGCGTCCAATAGGAAGTCGTACAGATGTTACATTAAAGCAAAATGTTTCTGTGTTTAAGCCCACGGAATTGCTTTGAAACACTTTGCTAATCATTTCCCACACATCGGACAAGTTTATTTCATTAACATTTTTAAAATTAATCCAACAATTAAAATTAAAATCCTTCGCCACAAAATGTTATTTCAAGCTTATCCGTAGGAAGAAGATGCTGTGTTGAAAGCAATAGAATATCTTCTATAGCCTTTTTTAGCGAACCGTTGGCTCTACATTGTCAGGTACATCATTGATTTTAAATTCAATTTTTTGCGCGCGTAAATTGAATTGTTTCGCGAACGTAGTCGCGTCTCTCATTATACGATAACGAAAAGCACCTCTTGAAAAGCTTCCGGCTTTGTAACGTTCTAATAAAATTTTTTCCGACATTTTTAAATTGTTAAATTTCTAATTTTAGAAGTTTCAAATTTTTAATTCAAAATTTATATATATATTTTTTTATTTTTAATGTCTTTATATATCGAGATATATACATATATATTTATATATATTTATTTTTTTTTTTGTTTTTTTATTAAATTTATTTATTTAATTATTTCAAAATATTATTTATTTAATCACAATAAACTTTTATAACAAAATTTCACTTGTTTTTTCGTTGTAAACTTTACACAAACTATTAAATTTTACTAAGTACTGTTCATTTAAATATTTTTCGTAGATAAATTATTTAAGTTTTTAAAAATATGGTTATTCAAAAATATATGCTCATTAATAGACATTGTAACGGCTTTTCTCATAATTCACCATATGATAGACATAGGAAAATAAAATAGTATGAAGGTTGAAAGATTCTCTGTGGTTAATTTTTATAAATATGACTAAGAGAAGGCATGTAATTTCAAGGTAATTAATATACGACGTTTTTTATAATTCACCTGCAAATAGCCGTAGGAAAACAAAATAGTATAGACGATAAAAAAGATCTTTTGCGGTTAAATGTTTTATAAAAATTGCAAAAAATGTCCTTTAATGTGACTAAGAAAGGATGGGGCAGTTACATGCTAATTAATATACAATGTAACGACTTTTCTTAATAGACATAGAAAAATAAAATAGTATAGATAGAGGGTAAAAAAAAGATCTTTTGCGGATAAATGTTTTATAAAAATTGCAAAAAAAAATGTCTTTTAATGTGACTAAGAAAGGGTGGGGGCAATTACATGCTAATTAATATACATTGTAACTTTTCTTAATAGACATAGAAAAATAAAATAGTATAGAGAGTAAAACAAAGATCTTTTGCGGTTAAATGTTTTATAAAAATTGCAAAAAAAAAATGTCTTTTAATGTGACTAAGGGTGGGGGCAATTACATGCTAATTAATATACATTGTAACGAATTTTCTCACAGCACACCTGCTAATAGACATAGAAAACTAAAATAGTATAGAGAGTAAAAAAGATCTTTTGCGGTTAAATGTTCTATAGGATCACAATTCTTTCGCAACAATATTTTTCTCATAAGCCAACTGACTAGATTAAAATTTTCTATTACACTTATTTTATGTTAAGTCAGTTAGAAATTTGAAATTAAATGGCCACTACAATAAACAGAAAAACAATAACAAAAAATATGAAAATAGTTTTAGCTATAAATAGTCAAACATTTTAATAAATTTATTAGTTGTACAAAATAACTTATAGAGACGACAATATGGATTTGGAATCAGTAATTTCAATAAATTCTATAGACGAAGTATTGTTTACGGGATATCACGAAGAAACAGAAATCCCTAATGGACAACAATTTGAAATAGATTCAACGTTTTTGCCGGTTTTAACATGAACACATATACATAATACCTTAAGTTAAATACCTGCAAGCGAAGAGCCACCGTTTAATTACTAAATCAACAAACCGAAGATTTAGTATGTCTATCTCAAAATAAAGAGATTTTTTAACAACTAGATTTGGAATCAATCACATCTGGAATTAGAAAGCGTTCCAACGATGAACAGCAACAACAGACAGTTAAAAAAAGTAAAACGGAGCAAACGCCAACAACTTTAAAAATAATAGAAAACTTCAACAGTTTAAATGATAATCGGAGGAAGCCTATTCTGAAATGGACAGATTTAAAACCTGATGTAAAATACAACATTGAAAGCACAAGAGCTTTAAAAACTCCATTTTGTGTCAAATCGATTTTTGAACTTAAAATTTTTAAATTTTTCAATAAAATATAAATAGTTATTTACTACTCCTTGATTATTTATACATAAACATTCCACATTACTTGGTTGCTACAAGAATATTTTCTTTCTTTCAATTTTTATCTTTCTTAACAACCTCGGACATTCTCTATCTAGCATATTGTGCGATATATTTAAACCAAGATTCAACGCTTCTTTTGCGTTTTTACATATAACACATTTGAACTCATCTGTTGTACAATCCTTTATCAAGTGATTTTCTCCACATTTCCTACACGTTTTTCCTTCAACAGTGCAATTTTCTTTTTTGTGTCCAAAACCCAGGCAATTCACACATCTACGCACATCAAAGCTTTCATATACTCTACAACTGTCCCATGCAATTTTTATTCTACCTAATTCCATTAATTTTTTTAAATCTTCAACATTTATCTCAATAATTGCATTGTATTCATTTTGGGTTCTGTTGGTTTTGTATCCTCGTATATATATTTAATATCTCTGCTATATTTAATATTATTTTGTTTACTAACCTTGTTAACAAGCTCCTTTTTTCGTGGTTTTCGGACATACCAACAATTAAAATTTTTGGCCTTATTTCTTTGGGTATCATTACATCGTAATCTTTCATTAGTTCTTTTGCAGCAGTTTCAAGATTAGCAGTTGATTCTCCATCTTCACAATATATTGCTACTTTCCCATCCTTCTTTTCTACTATTCCACCTATCTTAAAGTTTACCGGATTTATAGTTTTTTTAAAAGCATTCGTAGTCACTTGCGACCCTTGCGTTTTTTTTGGTTTTATAACCACCATTGGATCTTTCTTTACTATATCTGAATATGATGCAACCTGTTTATCTTTTTTACATCTTACTTATTTTTTCCATTCTTTCAATTAGTTTTTCACTTTGGTCTTTAACATCTTTAGCTAACTCATTCATGTTTATTATTTCAGCCATTCTTCTTTCAAAGCTTTCTTGTGCCAACTTGAGCGATCTTATTCTTTCCATGTACCTATGCTCTATAGCTTGAAGCAAGCTTTTTATTTCATCCTCGCTTTTTTTTAGCGATATCTCAAACTCATTTTTATATTCCAGCAGGTAGTTTTTCTTTTCTTTTGTGGAATTATGAATTTCTTTTAGGACCATATCAACATTATGAATATATACCAAGCAGTCATCACACATCAATCTTAACATTCCACCTGCGCCCAATACACGCACACTGAACTGCCACACACTCCAACACATCTCAATCCAGATTCAGCCCTTATTGTATTTTTACAGCTACTGCACTCTGCCATGTTATATCAACTATTAGATTACTTAATTTATATATTCAATCCTATCATATCTCAAATTAAATGAAATTTAAACTATTATTATATATTAATGTAAAATGTATTAAACATTTTAAAAATCAAAATTTTTTGTAAATAATTAAATTAAAATTAAATGAATGCGCGTACGCGTACACGATACCCGACGCTTATTGCAGCACTGTTTATTAACCTTGAATCGAGTGTCTATTATTATTGTGAATTGTTTTTATTTAATTTGAAACTTGACACTTGCATAAATATTGAGTATGTTTTGTTTTGTTGATAATTGATGTTGATTTGTTATTATATTTGTTTATTAATTTAAGTTATTTCTTATTAAGCATTTCACGCAAGTTAAATTAAGTTAAATTAACTGCACTCTAGTTAAATTATATTTAAGTTCAATTCATAAATAAATAAAGCAAAGAAAATAAAATGTTTACAATAAATATAAATTTATATAAAATTTTTTCAATAAACATTAAAATAAAGAAAAACGTTTGTTTATCAAAGGTATATATTTTATGCTTAAAAAAAAATTTTTTTTGTGAGATGTGTTGATTAACACAATTAGTAATTAGCAGTAAGTTTTTGTTTGTTTCTCATGAGAACATCAATAATAATGATGAAGAAAAAAAAAGAAAAAACAATTTTTGTATTATCTATCAATGTAACTATCAATATTTTGTATTTAAGTTTTTTCCCTTTTTTATTATTATTTAAAATATAGTATACTATAGTATTATTATATTTATGAATTATAATTTTAAAGTTTATAGTTTATTTTATATTATTTTTTTAATTAACCAATATATTTTACCATCCGACAATTTAGAGAGACGACCCGACCCTAATAATAATAATAATATTAATAAAAATAACCCATAGTGTATAAATCCACTTATATCCCCTATTGTTAGAATAACCAAACAATCAGTAAGAGAGGACTGCGAATTATCATGATTTATCATGATCTATAGATGACAGAATTAGAAAAACTGTATATGAATAAGAATATAAGGTTTCTGTTCTTCAAATATGTATGCACTAATTTTTGATTAAATACTGTACAGAAATGTGAATGTGTTTTTTAATTTAATTGATTGTGTTTATAGTATTTTTAAACATAAGCATATTATACATATTAATAGCATGTACATATTTCAATGATATTTTTTGAGAAATATATTATACACATGCATCTTATGTAAATAGACCACATGTTTGTAATGTATTCCTGAATGATGACATGATGATTTTCGTATGGAGGAGATTATTCCAGTTCTTTAACATCGGCCGAAAATGTTATGTTGTTAAAACTTAAATACAGTATTCTTAAGATACTTAATAAGATTATTTTAATTACTATTATATATTAGAAATTTGCATTTAAAGCTTTTTATGGAACAATAAAAACAGTATAGACAAAAGTAATATATTAATAGTACAGAATATTTTTAATAGGTACTCGTACAGAAATATGTTAACGAACGTTAACGTCTTTGACAAAACGTTATTTAGAACCGTAAATTCATGCTGCCAAATTAAACAAAAATTAGGAACACAATTTTTTTTGGCAGTCTATAGAGCCGAAATGGGTTAACGTATCACGGCAGAATTAATTGAATGAACTTCTGTCTTAAAGTGCAATACTTGTGCCAATTTTCAATTGGTCAAACCGTTTAAGTACGACAACAAAAAAAAATGAAAAACTTCATTGAGGTCTGATTCTGTAATGGGTTAACGTAAAGAGCAACGCTTTTGCAAATTTCCAACTCAATTGGTCAAACAAGTGCGACAGCAAGGAAATTAAAAAACTTTATAGGGCTCTGGTGCCGAAACTGATTAATGGATCGTAACCAAATCAACTGAGCGAACTTCTGTGGTGCAGAACGACACTTTTGTAAATTATCAACTCGACAAAACTAAATTGACTGTTGATCAGTTTAGACGTATATTTAATTGACGGAAACAATAAAAATAATTAAATCTATAATTTATTCGTTCCAAAACGGACAACTATAAGAATGGCGGACTGCCATAAATGCAAAACAAAAATAAAAGGAGAGACTGCAATTAGATGCAGTGGAGTATGTCGCAAAATTTTTCATAAATCATCAAAATGTAGCAAATTAGACCAGTATTCAATTGGTATACTAAATACTAGCCCAATGTTAAAACTATTATGGGATGATTGTACGCTATACATTAGTAATGTAGATTTAGTACTGCAAAATATGGAGATGTCGGTTAAAAAAAATTCGGAATATTTAAAGGAATACAAAAATGAATTGCTTTACAAAAAAATGAAAAAGAAATTATGGAATTACTAAGAGCAATTGAAAGCAGATATATGGAGAGATTGGAACAAACAAAAATTACCCAACAAAGAAAAAATTTAAAAAATAACAAAAATTACACAATCATTCAAAACGGAATCAGAAAAAATGAATGAGTCTATAAAAAGCTCATCGCAAAAGAGTAATGAACTAATGAATGAATTAAAACATATCAAATTAAATGAAAATATTGCAAATGTAGGTCAAAAGGTATTATTCTCTGATATTTAAAAAAAAAATGCAAGTGTAAGCAAAACAAATCTACCGAAAATGAAAGAAAATTACCTTTGATTATTAAACCAAAAAATAAACAAAAAAGTGAATTAACAAGACGGGATTTTAAATAAGAAGGTAGATTAAAAAAATTTGCAAATAAATAATATTGAAAATCGAACAAATGGAGCAGTTTTAATTGAAATTGAAGAACGGGAAAAAATTAAAAAAGAATTAGAAAAAAAATTAAATGAAGGTTACGACATCAAAATACCAATAGCAATAAAACCGCAAATTGAAGTAGTCCATATGAGTGATAAATTCAGTGAAAATGAAATTGTGGAAAAATAAAAAAATCAAAACCCATTTATGGAAATGGTTGAAATAAATTTAGTAAAAGTATATACTGTAAAAAAATTTAACAAGGAAAAGTTTAATTCAATAATTGAAGTGGATAAGGAAAGTTTTCCTAAAATTTTGGAAAACGAACGAGTCTGCATAGGATGGGAAAGGTGTAAAGTGTTCGACGCTATAAATGTTCTAAGATGTTTCAAATGCAAAGGTTTTAACCACAAATCAGTGGAATGTAGGAATAAGGAAACATGCTTAAAGTGCCACCAATTCCATAAGACAAGTGATTGATAAATTGCACTAAATATAACGAGAAATTTAAATTACATGTCGATGTGAATCATAAAACATTTAGCAAATTGTGTCCTGCTTATCAACATAAATTAAGTCTAAAGAAGCAGACAATTGGATATTAGCAACTATAGAATATGGAGGAGACTAATACTTATATTGATAATTTTGATATAAAAGAATATGTGAATGATAATAATAATAATAAATAATAATAATAAATAATAATAATAATAAATAATAATAATAAATAATAATAATAATAAATAATAATAATAAATAATAATAATAAATAATAATAAATAATAATAATAAATAATAATAATAAATAATAATAATAAATAATAATAAATATTAATAATAATAATAATAGTAATAATAATAATAATAATAACAATAATAATAATAATAACAAAAATAATAATAATAACAATAACAATAATAATAATAACGATAATATGGTTGATAGTAGTAACACGGAAACAGTAATCAAAAACATGAAAAAACGAGGAAGAATACAGTTGACTTTGTCAACTCTTAGATACCCGTACGAACCGTTAGTATGTTCACAGCCTGTCACTCTGCTTACAATATTATTTTTTTAATATTTTAGTATTTTAAAATAATTTGGGTGAATTTTATAATTCTAGTACTATGGGTTGTACATATATTCAAACTATATGTTTATATGTACATTCTTCAAAAGCAGATTCTAACCTTCCACATAACGATTATCAATCCAAAACTTTTTCAAATATTCTATAGTACCATTTAATACTAAGCGGTAAATGTATATTAAATTTACTAAGTACAAAACAGTAAATATAATTTTAAATATTATATTATATTATATTGAAATATTCCATTGACAGAATAATTTCTTATAAGTACAATAAAATACATATATTTATGTAAATACGGCACTATATAATATACATATATACTCTTATCATTCACTCACTAGTAGCATATACGATATGTAAATAAACATGATATTATATAAGTATGTATATCAATATCATATAAATAAAAATTCTTCAAGCAACCGTTATGTTGTTTATTTATTTACATTTTTTTATACTACGCATTATATCCTCAACAATTTCAAATTATCGAGTAAAACAAATGCAAAAAATTTGTTGAAGAAATTTGTTAGAAAATTTGAAAAAATCAAGTAACACTTTCGTCAATTATAAAGTAACCCTATATTATTAAAAAAAGTTGTTAACAGAAATAAGAGTATAATGTTGAAGCTTTAATTTTTGTGTATTACTTCAAAAAAATTTTAACAAGTGTTCAAGTTACAGGTGTTTAAAAATAGGAAATTTTCAGTTTTTGAGCCCTTACAGCTCCTAAACGGGGGGTGATACAAAAAATATTTCTGAAATGACTTTTCAAAGATCTAACTTCTGTCAAAATTTCAAGTTTCCAACTTAAACCGTTTAGAAGATAGAAGGGTTAAAGGATTTTGCAAAATTTTAGTTTTGCATAACGGTAAATTAAGACACCGTATGCCACAAATATATATTTATTGTATATATATTTTTAAAGCTAATTAAAGTAGTAATCGTTTGGCGTTTTCAAAATGAAGATTTACCTTATACAACTGGTGTTATAACAATTTAAATATAGAGCTTTTTTGAACCTTTGGGGAGTGTAACTCCGTAACGGGTGGGGCTACAAAAAAAAGTTATTAAAAATAAAATTAATATTTTTGTAAGATCTATCAGCAGTTAAAATTTCATAGCTCTATTTCAAAAAAAATGTGGGGATCTAAAAGTTAGGTGTTCGCGAGCTACCCTAAGGTTTGGTCCAAACTCAACCAAAAAAAATAGGGAACCTACAAATTACTACCAGAATATTTTAAGTAAATTTCAAGATTCTAGCTTTCTTAGTTTTTGAGTTAGCGTGCTGACGTACGGACGAACGGACATGGCTCAAAAGTCAAAGAATTTTTTTCTGATCCGATCCATACCTTTGAAGGTATATCTAGCTCGCTTATTTCGAGGTGTTACAAACGGAGGAGTAATTTTATTATACCTGATCCTATCGTACGGGTATAAATAGGGAAATCAAAACATGAACAAACAAGATAGGATCATAACTACAAAAATGAATGGTGTATTAAGTAACCAGTGTAGTATAAATATTGGGATTCCACAAGGATCAGTTTTAGGACCTACTTTATACCTACTTTATATTCATGACATTCAATGTGCTAATTTACAAGCCGATTACAAAATTTTTGCAGATGACACTTTACTTATTTATAATGAAAAAACAATAAATGAGGACTTGCGCAAATATATTAATTGGCTTAAAGGTAACAAATTAAGTATAAATGCTGACAAAACTAAAGTTATGATATATAAAATAAAGAATAAGGCAGATATAAATCCAAAAATAATTATAAACAATGTGGTAATCGAAAGAGTTACTACATATAAGTATCTTGGTGTAACAATTGATGATAAGCTGAGGTGGGAAAATCACATAAACAGAGTTGTATCAAAAATAGTGCCTTTGTTAGGGGCTATCAAAAGAAGTGAAATAAAACTAAACAGGCAAGCAGCTAATAATATATATCATGCTCATATAATTTCACACATTAGGTATAACATATGCAACTGGCCTAGCTGCTCTACATGGATGAAAGAAAAAGTTAGTACCCTAATAAATAAAGCTATAAAAAGTTTATATAAATTTAGCTGGTTGACACCAACAGTCGATATTTATAAACGTACTGGTTATTTTATGCTTCCAGAAATTATTATTTTGGAAAAAGCTAAATTATTTTTAAACTAGAAAAAGGAATTTACAGTAAAAATATTCAACTTACTAAAAAAAATAGTGTACATATAGTTATACACAAGTAGCTTGAATTATTTAAATCATGTCAGGTCCAGAACGGAGTTATCGCACATTAGCTGCCTATCTTCAGCTATAAAAATCTATAATAAGCTACCACAAGATTTAAAGCAGAGCTCAAATATCAAATTATTTGCTAAAAACTTAAATACCTATTAAAGAGTAACTCTCTACCATAAATACATAATAACTAATATTGTAATATTATTCAGATATTAATATTTATGTATTATATATATATATACATACATGTATATTTTTGGTTTAACTTTATTTAGTATTAATATTAAATGTAATTGTGTTGTTTTATACCAAATCATCTTGATTTGTTTATAGCACTTATTAAAAAAAGTATTAAAAAAAAAATAAATAAAAATTCTCTTATCAATTTGTTAATATAAATAACAAAGAAGTTAAGTAACATAAGAAAATTGTAATAGTTAATAATAATTGTTCAAAATTGAGGTATCATTTTGATTTTGCCGCCATTTTTTTTGTACGTGGAATTTTTATACTTATATATATTATATATAGCTTATATATATAAGCTAAATAAAGTATATATTATATATTATAAAAAAAAAAAAATTGGTCAAACCGTTTAACCGCGACAACAGATATTAAAAAATGCCATTCGGTCCTCGTGCCGAAACAAGTTAATGGATGGTAACCAATTCAAATCAGTGAGCTACTGTGGCGGAGAACTACACTTTTGTAAATTTTGATAAAACCGTTTAAGCGAGCAACAACAAAGTAAATTAAAAAACTGCAGAGCCCTGGTGCCGAAGGAGGTTAATGGGTTGTAACAAAATTAACCTGGTGAGCTTTTCTGCTAAAGAGCAACAGTTTTTCGAGTATGCAAATCAATTGATTAAACCGTTTAAGTAGGACAACAAAAAAATTTAATGAAGTTCATTCGGCTCTCGTGCCCAAACGAGTTAGTAGAACTTCATAAAAATTCCTCGCAGGCTTTTTTTCAGACCATAAAACCACCATGCAAAATTGGACATAAATTGGAAACGAAAACTTTTTTGGAAGCCCATTGGTCCGACCGGGTAACATCAAATGCGGTACACCCTTAAAGCTAAGAAGAACATTCGCTAAGAAGAACATATTTTTAGAGCCCTTTTACCTTTACAATGTGGGTCATCTCGGTACAAGTATTCAATTATAATTATATTTAATATCTTGTTTACATTATTTTATTATATTTTATATATTATTTTTGACCTAACCAGGGTTTGAACATGAGACCTTTAGCCTGAAAGACCGGTGACTTCGCACTGCACCATTGGTCAGATGATTATTATTTATTTTTATTATTATCAATAAAATTTATTATACGATATGAAATACAAACAAACAAACAGAATTTCTTATTTATTTATTATTATTATTATCAATAATATTAATTATACGATATGAAATACAAACAAACAAACAGAATTTCTTCCATATATATTAGATTATTAATAACAATGATAATAATAATAACAATGATAATAATAATAACAATGATAATAATAATAACAATAATATTAATAAAAATAAGCCATAGTGTATAAATCCGCTTATACCCCCTATTGTTAGAATGACCAAACAATCACTAACAGAGGATTGCCAATACGCTTTATCATGATTTAGAGATGAGAGAATTCTTCTTAATGTAAGACTTTTCCTTGCTTATTTATATAACGATTCATATAATCGTGTTATAGATGGTAAAACAACAACTCATTTATCTGTACCCATTCACAATGAGGGCCAACCATCTAACTTCAAAGATTTGTATAATCTTTAAATATATACCAGAAATATATAGGCTTCACAACAAGAGGTCGAAGAAGACCTTAAGGCTTATCGTAGTTACTGCGACAGTATCTACTATAATCACTTAAGTCAATATCGTGAGAACTATAACCAAGTTTTTTCGTTCGAACTCCAAGTAAATATGCAAATCTCATCTCTTTACTAACGCGAAAAATAAAATAAAAACCTCTCAAAATACTAACCAGATAAATAAACTGTAGTGGTATGAGAGGAAAGCTTACAAGAACTTTAGGTTGACGATAAGTCATGCAATTTTAATGTACTAGCTATAACTGAAACATGGCTTAACTATTGGTCCATTTACAGGAAAGATCGTAATTACTAGTTTATTATGGTGTATTATTTGCCGTAAGTAATAACTCACCGAGTGTACCATTAATCACTAGTACTTTTTAGTTATTTGAACCCCAATTTATTAAAATTAATTTAGGTACGAATAATTTATACTTAGGTATTGTTTATTTTCCTCCGAACTCTGACAATTCCTCATATTCTGAATTTTATAGTGTATATCATAATATAATTTCAAATATGCATGAGGATGACTCGATTTTCGCTATTGGCGATTTCAATCGTCCTGCTCTTTCTTTTGTTGTTGATGATTCTGATAATTTGTTATTACCAATTAACTTCAAGGACGAGATTGAACTCGGTCATATTAATGAGTTTTATGGTATGATTTACTGCAGATTATTAGTGATCCCAACAACACTAATAAATGTTTAGATCTTTCATTTTCAAATGCATATGATAGAATGGTGGTAAAGCTCGCGGTTGATGCAGATAATCTTTTTACTAACACTAGTCATCATAACACAATCATCTTTGAGGTTTCCACTATCATCCCACTCTCGGACAAAACTTACAATAACGAAATTGTATATGATTTCCGAAATGCTAACTACCAAAGCATTAATAATTCTTTATTATCTACTAACTGGGACGAACTGTTATCACAACAGGATATCAACTCACTAATATTCATCTTTTATTTAACAATTTTTGAAAAGTTGTTTTTGTACCTAAAATCCGTAAGAAAAACAAACCAACGGAACCATGGTTAGATAGAGAACTTAGGACTTTGCGTAACCAGCGCAATAAAATTAAACACACAATAGCACCAAGCGATAGCTTACTGAATACGAATAAGCTACTTGCAGATGAATTCAAACTGAAAGCTAATGCGGCCTACAAAAATTATGTCAATAGTATAGGCAAACAAATTAATTAATGATCCAAAATTATTCGAGAAAATTGTTGAAATAAATGATTCGATCGTGTAGGTCACTACATTTTGCTAAAAAAAACTTTTGGTATCTCGGGTTCTTTTCTTGCATGGTTAAACAATTATTTATCAGAAAGGACCCAAAACGTTGAATTCCAAGGTATATTGACCAATATAATCAAGATTACTTCCGGTGTTCCACAATGTACCCATTTAGGGCCAATTTTGTTTAATATATTTATTTCTGATCTTTCATCGTCATCGTCAACGTCAGCGTATGCTAACGATCTAAAAATATATCAAGTCGTAAACGATAGTTCTAAAGCAGAAATAAAGCTTTTCATGATCCCATATAAATAGTTTCTTCTATTTGTATTAAGAAACCAATATAACCCTTCAGATTTTTTAAATCTTCCTACCTACACAACAAGACTTAAAATAAACATGCTCCCCTTGTCCTCACGAAGACAAATATTCTCATCATGTTTTACTTTTGACATTCTAAAAAATAATATTGCTATCCAATCTCCTAATTATAAATTTAGACTTAATGATAGAGTTAGACAAACAAGATACACGAAATTTTTAATGGAATATAAACACAGTACATAATACAGAAGAAATGAACAGATAAACTGATGATGTATTACATTCAATAAAATCAGTTGTCTCTATTCTTCGACAATTTCCAGTAATACTTTTAAAAACGCAGTAATACATCAACACTTTTTCAATTTACTGACAACCAATTCATAAATTTACTTTTCAAATGTGATATAAAAATATTTTTGTATTAATTTTCACAAAAAAGTCATTGTCATTACATAATGTTCATTTATTTATAACTTTAAGCATTTAAAGTACACTTTGATTCTGTCATCAAGTTTGATTTGGTGTTTTTTAGTAGTACCGTTTATTGTTTACATACATATCATTAAGAATTATAAAATTTACTTCAGATATTAGGTAATCAAATTTGTATTGCATAACTTTTGTTTTTTTGAGTCTTAAATATATTTTTAATATTATGCATATAAATTAGTTATTAAAAATTGTAATGATATTTCATGTATTTTTTCAATATCAATGTTATGTCAGTTCTTTTTCGTTTTTTTTTTTTAAATATGTACATAGCACCTTCTTTTGGTAATTAAATAAAATAAAATTAGAAAAAACTATTGGCTTCGATTCGAAACAATATGGATTTATAGAACGATGTTGTACAGACGCATGATGCATTAGATGAAGGATACTATGTTGTGGCAATGTTTATTGATCTAAGTAAAGCGTTTGATGTTGTCAATCATGGCAAGCTACTAGATTTTCTTGAGACTTTCAAATTAGAGGTATAGCATATAGGTTATTTAGGAGCTAACTGTACGCTCTGAATTAGTGATTAATACTGGAGTTCCACAGAGATCGTTGCCGGTCCTACTTGTTTATTTATTATATGTAATGAATCTTTACAAAATATAAGATTAAGATTCATTACATATAATAAATAAACAAGTATAGTTTGAATAGTATTCAATCTATGCAGACGACACAAATTTTTTATCTAAGGCTAAAACTTTAATTCAATTAGAAAACAACCTAAATAAAGATACAAAAGTATTCGGGGATTGGTTGAATGGTAAAGGTCGTTGTATGAATCCCAAGCATATGTATTATTTTGTATTCAAAACACTTAAGAAAAAGTATCGTGAAATTACAATAAGAGCAAGTGGAAATAACAATAAGGAAAGAGTTCATCATGTGAAATATCTAGGGATGACTACAAATGAAAATTTTAAATGGGATAAACATATTAAACAATTAAAGTAAAGCATAATACCAATCATAATGGCAATCAAAATTGCAAGTTGTGCTCCGATCAAAGCTGCTGAATTAATCTACAATGGGTACTACATTTTGCCAAGAATTCGGTATAATATATGCAGTTGGAGCAACAGTAGAAAATTCCATGCCAATCAAATGGGTATGATCGTGAAAAATCGTTAAAAACATTTTACAAATTGAAACATAGATTGAGTACAAGGGAATTGTATATAACCACAAATGAACTCGGCATAAATCAGTTAACATACTTCAAAAAATGTAGATATGTGAATAAAATAATAAACAACAAATTGAAATCTTTATTAACATTTATAACAAGATATAACGTGCACAACTATAACACTAGACATAGAGGACATCTTGCAGTACTTAAACCAACTACAACTAAAACAGCCAAAAAGATTATAGTGTATGGCAATAAAGATCTAACGTGTAGAAAAAAAATTGAATATGATTTATAAATTTGAATTTAGTCTAGATTTAGCTTTAGAATTTAATTTCTTACACACAATTTTTTTTGTAAATTATCTGAAATTAATAATAAAGAAAAACAAAAAAAAAAGACAACAGAAAAACCAATATATACGAAATGGTATCCTTATCCCTCCAACGTGAGAAAGAAAGTTGAGGATCCAGTCAAAAAATTACAGATCGACGGAATAATACAACCATCAAAGAGCCGTCACAACTTGTCAATCTGTATCGTAGGAAAGAAAGACTCATCTAGAAATAAGAAATATCGAATGGCTATCGATTTTAAAAGGTTAAACGCAGTAACAATATCTGGTATATACCAATTCCTGATATTTGCAGTACATTACCTGGTGTGGGGGACGCAAAATTTATCAATATGTCATGCGGTAAGTAGGACTTCCTAAGACTTCCGTTTGGGTTAAAAAAATCCCTCATCAGTGTTGCAGAGTATGATAGAGGACGTCTCCAAAGATCAAATAAACAGAATCTGCTATATGCATATCGATTACGTCATAATATTCAGAAAAATCAAGGATGAACATCTCCAAAATATCGAAACAGTATTTTCGCGATTGGAAAAAGCAAACATAAGAGTAAACCTCAAATCAAAAACAGAATTCCTTGGCTACTTGGTTACACACGAAGAAATCAAGTCAGACACGAAGAAAGTAAAAGCTATTCAAAACATATTTATACCTCCTATTCAAGCCTCCACATAACCTAAAAGATTTGAAATTATTGTTAGAGCTTACATCATACTACAGGAGATTCATCCGCCATTTTGCCAAAATAGCAAAACCAGACGAAAGAACGTACATATTAAAGCCAATGTTACAAAGAAAATAGAAATAGAGCTAAAAAAGGAAGAACTAGAAGCTTTTGAGAATTTAAAAGAACTATTATTATTATTATTTGAAATATTGATATTTCCTAATTTGGAAAAACCCTTCATTCTCATTACTAACGCTTCAATCAAACATTGCGGCAGTATATAACAAGGGGAAATTCGCAAAGACAACCCGTACTCTACACGATCAACGAAAAGCGACGTTGGCGATAGTATAGGCATTCGATAACGGGACAGGCAAGATTAAAATACTAACAGACAACCAGCCACTAACATTCTCGTTGGGGAATGTTACCGGAACCATAATGCTAAGCTCAAAATAAACAGCGAGTATCCCAGGTGAAGATAATTTATCACACATTGCGCAAAGTGCAGATGAAGAAAACTCAAACTTAATCCCTCGTTGCGAAGCGCCAATTAAGGTGTACCTGAATCAGCTCATTTCTTAATATGATAATGAACAAGCACATTCAAGACACCATAGGCACTAGGTGGATGTACCGCAAATCAATGAAAACATTTTAAACATAATATAAAAAGAAAAATTAAATAATGGTGTAATCAAAGGTATCAAGATTTATGTTTATAAGGATCACACTTTAGTAAATATAAAATCAGAATAACACAAAAAGTAGTAGAAGATGTCACAGTAGAAGAAAAGGAACTTGTCATCATTGAGAAAGAGCACAGAGGAGCACACCGAAACACCAATAAAAATCGAACGCAAATACTGTAAATTTACCATTTTTCTCAATATGAGTAGTCAGATCAAGAATTTCATCAAAACATGCGACATCTGTAACAGTTGCAAGTACGATAGAAGACCAAATAAATCAGAATTGCAACAAACTGCAATTGCAAAATTTTCTACACAAATACTCCACATAAATTCAATAGAAATGCAAGGAGAAAAGTACAAAACGTGTACCTACAAATTTTATTTTTCAATATAAAGGACCACTCAGCTTTACATTTATGAAGTAAAATCACTAACGTGCTACATTACTTCAGTTCTAGAAATGATTGTGATCGATAATGATCACATTTTTATGAGCCCTGTTACGTTAAATTGTATCAAAGCTCATAGTACTACAGTCTATAACAAGCCTCCACAGGAAAGCGAAGTAAATGGAAGTATCGAAAGAGACCACTCAACAATAATCAAACTAGTGAGGCAAGGCGTATCATATACCTAACCATAATTGAACTAGTGAGGCAAGGAAAGGGAAATCATATACTTAACAATCGATCGATACAATAACACCATACATTTAGCGACCAAATCTAAATGAAGTGACATATCCTTTCTCAGATTCAGTAAAATCGACTATCAGAACTTAGATAATAAAGTCACAATAACCACTGCCGATAACTAAATACTTGCGTTTTATCCTTTTAGATTTGTAATTACAAAAATTATTGCATAACCAGAAATTTTCGAAAACGCCCAATCGCAACCACAAAACAAGGCCAAGAAGGAATAATAAACGGCAATTTCAATTTGGTTCATGTCAAACCTTGAAGATTTTGATGAAGGTTTACTACAAATTATTCCACTAGTCGAAAAGATCAATTCAACAAACATGTTTAATGTAATATTATATTTATTTTTATTTATTGTTTAGTTCATTCTACTAATTTTGGAAAGAACAGAAAAAATGGATTTATTTGGAAAAGTCAATCTAATATCGTGCCATTTACTTGTAAAACTGCTTCAAAGAATATAGTTCATATTAAACCAGGACCTTCAGGAAACATTATTTCCGAAACAGATCCATTAGATTGTTTTTTATCGTTTTTTTCATTTGATATACTGACAACGGTTATTGATCATACAAATTAAGGAATTCTTTTGCATAACAAAAATTATGCAGCAAATATTCAAAATAAATATACGCTAAGCAATATAACCGCAAATAAATTAAGAGGTTTATTAGGCATTTTAATATTTCCTGCTGCAATGAAAAATAATCATTTATCGACCAACAGTTTCTTCCAGCCATATTTCGCGTACGCGTACAGGTATCGTTCCATTATGTCAGCTTCTAGGTTTAGTTTTTTATTAAGCTGTTTAAGTTACATGAATGGAAAGAAGATCTGTGACTAAATTTGCTGCAATATCAGAAATTTGGGGTATTCTTATGAAGAACTGTCAAAAATATTATAAACTAAATTTGTACTTAATCAATCATGAGCAATTAGTTGGATTTAGTGGCCGTTACCCGTTTAAAATGTACATACCATCTAAACCAAATAAACATGGTATAAAATTAATTATGATGTGTGATATTTCAACAAAATACATTTAATTTTTTTTCAAAATAAATTTAATATTTTTTAAAATTTTATTCTCTATTTTTGTTTAGTTTTAAAAAAATTTTTTATGCCAATAAAAAACAGCTGTTTTCGCCGCGAAATTTTCGACCCGAAATTCGTCCACCGCCATCAGTCGCCGCCCTTAATGTGTTTTTACCTTTTAGCTCGAGCTGAAACTTTATGTTTTCCATGTGGAAATTCACACGAAATTTAAAAGAATATAACACTTGGACATGGAATATTTCTATCAATCTTAGTGTTTTCGTAATGACATATTTATCTAAATATGCCGAATTTTATAATAAAATAAAGTTTTTAATTTTTCTACATTATATCAAAAATTTTAACTTAATTTAACAAAACTACTTTCAAGTCTTTTGCGTTAATTTTTTTTTGCTTGAAAAAAAAATTTGCTGAATTTATTTTATTTAAATGTACTTTGGAAAAGGTCTTTTATTTTTCTAGTCGCTTTTTCGTGGCTGTAATTTTTGACAGTTTTTTAATCATTAAGGAAAAATGGTCCAAGCTAAAAACAAATTTAGGGTAAAAGTTCGTGGCGATATGTTAAAAATTGTTTGAAACGATTTTTTACCCAGCTGAAAAATTTATATTTTACAATTTTGTAGCGGCGAAATCAATATAGTTATATGTGACATTAAAATTCAAAAACAATTTTAAATGCCATTTTTTTAACATTCGATTTGTAGATAGATTAAGATAATAATATGTCATTTGAAGAAAAATTAATCGAGAAAATAATAAGGAAAATAGTAAATTAAATGAAGACACATTCATTCTTGTTAGTTTCAAAAAATGTTCTTCATCCTTTTCTTTTATTTCCACATAATATTTTACGAAGAAATCATCTTGTTCCGATGTTCATTTGCTATGAAATACAAATTCACCCGCCAACCGATACGACATTTTTTTTTGTTACATTTCAAACAATCCCAATAATCGAAACAATTTTAATATTTTTTAAAATTTTACTCTCTATTTTTGTTTAGTTATAAAAATTTTTTTTATGACAATAAAAAACAGCTGTTTGGTATATTTAATAAAAGATTTATGTCTCTGACAATGAAATTTCATAAATTTTCGGGCGCTTTTTTTTTTGTGAAGGTCGTTTACGATAGTTTTCTAATTAATTTTAGAACCGTCGCGACTTTTTCTCTGGCGGTGAAATCTTTTCCGTGACGGAATTCACACTTACTAAGGAATTTCAAAGACTATATCTGATCTGATGATATCTAATAAATCTTATTTTTTTCCATGACTAACACATATTAAATTGGTACAAAATTATGAATATTTTGTGGGAGAAGGTTTCTAAAATGATATTTGCTATTTTATTTTTTTCCTTTTTCTATGTTATTTAGTAAATTTCTGACTTCTGTTATGAAATATAATTATCTAAGTCTGCTGAATTTTATATTAATAAAAAAAAAATTGCATATCTATAATTATAATTTAGTAGTTTTCAGCCACATACTACGTATTATGAATTTCGTTTCAAGCTTTGAACATCAGTAACTACATATTTTTTACGATTTTTCAACTATAAAACCTATACATAATATTAATAATAAAAAACAAACAACACATTTCATATTTATATTACAGTAGTATGGTACCTACGATAGTCGGTAGTAGTAACAAAACGTACACAACAAAACAGAATAACACAAAAAAAAACAAAATTATAAGAGACATTCTCACTTACTCTCTTGTGTATTCTTTTTTTCCCCTCGAGTCACGAGTCTCGACTCGACACGATTCGAACCAAAATTAAATTTGAATAATTTTTTATTTTTAAATATTTTGTATGTCAATTTTATGCAGGGTTACCATTTGTACAATTGTGGTAATATTTGTACGGGTTTTTCGCTCTCTGTACCATGTTACATGTAGAATCTTAATCAAGGATTGTACTACAAATATCTATAGGGTCTTTTTAGATTTTAAATTTTTCACATTAGGGCAAGGTAAAACGAACAACGGCAATATTGTTACAGACAACGTTGCTCATTAAAGAAATTTAACTGTATTTTGCTCCAATCTTTGTTTGTGCATTTTCCGAATGTTTTACGGATACCTATTCTGTTTTCACCACGTACCTTTAAAACATTGATTTCGAACTCGATAAATAAATAGACATAATAGTCCTCACTCACAATACCAAATAATCTAAATTCTAAATATACGTACACCAACTACAGGCTCTTTATACAATTTAATTCTATTTTGACGTTATTTTAAAAATAATTTCAGTTAGTGTTTTGACGAATTGGTTTTGCTTTCTGAATTTTTACGGATTGTACTTTTTTCATAAATTCTATTTTTCTAAACTGCAACTGTCTATTATATGAATTGGGATTCAACATAAAATTTGACTACACAATAACAGGGGCCTCTAGTTTGAATATAACATATTATATCAAAAATTCAGCTTAAAAATCAAAATTTTCACCTAAATAAACAAAACTCTTTAAAAATCTGTTGCGAAGCTTTTACCAGCTTTTATAATAGTGAAAACAAAATCCAGAATAAAATCGACCTTTTATTTTTTCTTATAAATATGAGGCTTACTATAAACTTTGCTGTTTTCACTTTCAGACCTTTTATATTATTAGGTATTAAGAGTATTTTTATTTTTTTTTTAAACAAAAAATCATTTCTGCCAATAGAAAATTAGATAATAATTTATTTTTAATTTACCGCTGCGGCGCAGTTCATAATGGATGTGACGGTCAAATTTAAAAATTTGCTTTAAATTTTAAAAAGTAAAATATTATAAAATTCTTACTTTTAATGAAAATTTTGTGTCTCTGATAACACTTTTAGTCGAAGATTTGTGTCTCTGATAATAAAATTTTAAATTATTAAATAAATATACAGAAATATCATCATTGCCAGTTTAGTTTACATTCAATGTGAGTGTTTTATTATAGATATAAAATATATTTTTTTACATGTTGGCAAGGTCTCGCCAACAAATTGTGTATTATATTATAGATAACAATATTTTCTACCTAATCACTATTCATTTATTTTGTTTTATCTGTTTTAAATTTTAATTATATTATGGAAAAAATAAAATATTTTTTAGTTACTTAAAAATATAAAAAAATTGGACATTTTTATTTTTTCTAAGCATAAAAAGAATAAAAGCTTAGCAACAAGAAAATTAAAATAACTGTTCTAGGATTAAAATAGCTGAAGATGAAAGTATTAGCAATTGGTGAGTAAATTTTAAATGTTTGAAATTATCTACATTTTTTTTTTTATTTAAGATCTAACATACAAAAAACAAAAAAAAAATAAATTTTTTTTTTTAATTTCAGGTCAAGGAAACAAATAAAATTATTAATTACAATTTCTTTTTTTCTTTTATTGCTCTGTAGAGGTTATTGAACAATCATGTAAAATTGAATTTACCCCCAAATAGGTATAATAATTTTTTTCTATAATGTGGAAATTATGGTTAATTTTTTGATCTTCTATTAACAATTCTGTATTTGCTACACTCTTTGTGCAAAAATTCTTATTTGTAATGTTGTTAACTTGGCATATTCCATCTTTTATTAATTGTTGATAATGTTATTCTTACATATAAATACATGTGATCCTGTGCCTATTCATGGAGTTAGATAACCATTATCTTTTGTTCTTATTTTAATTAAGTTTGAGAAGCTATTGTCGCTATTGATATTAATTATTGACCACCTCTCTACATGTTGTTTCCTTGGCCGGGGCCTCTAAAGTTTCCCTATCGATTACTAAATCTATTGGCTATAATTATTTCTATTCTTATAGTTATTATTTGTATATTATTGTTGTAATTACTGTTGTTATTGTTGTAATTATTATTTCTATTATTATAGTTATTGTAGTTAGCATTGTTATATTATTGTTGTAATTACTGTTATTGTTGTAATTATTATTTCTATTATTATAATTACATTTATTATTTTGATAATTATTTCTATCATTTTGCCTAGAATTATTTGCTGTAAAATTACTATATCTTTTAATTTTATATTAATTATTCATAATATGTCAGCAAGTTAAAGACCAATAGATTAGACCGCCATTCGAAATAAACTCAAATTCAAAATAATGCATGTTATTGACCTTAGCATAAGTCTTTATACTTCATAATATTAATAATAGAGGATTGATTGATATAATTAGAAATGGTTTAAGCTTTCTAGGTACCATGGACAAGAATGATTGTAAGAAAATTGAACAACATTCCGATATATAATTCAGATATTACCTTGTTAGGTAAGTTTGTCAATAAATGGCATGTGTTTTTATTTGTTAAACCATTTTGTTTTTACCCCGATCTGTTATACCATTTTTGTTTTCTAGTTTCGTAAAATGTAAAATTGTTTTGTTTTACTAATGACCGATGAATTAATTTTGTTTTCTTATTTTATTATTTTTATATAAAAGCAAAATCAAAAAATCATGTTTTTTTTTTTATTGTTGACAATGCAGTGTGACAATAACATAAACTTTACCTTATAAAGAATAAATTTTTGAAAAATTAATTTCAGAAAAAAAATTTAATTATCTTAGTGTTCCGATAGAACTTGAAATGGAAGTATGAAAATAGTTAAATTTTTCTTGCAATATTTTTTAATTTTTTAAAATAAAGAATGAAAAAGTTTAATGCGAATTTATTAATTTCGAATATTTACGAGTACATATATATTAAATTCTTCTCTTATATATTGGTAATTTAGTCTAAGCCTTGTCAAAAATAATATCTTTTGAAAAGATAATTTAAATATTAATTTTTCTCAAATATTTAGTCTGATAAATATACAAGGCAATTGAATGTTCTATAAAATATTATTTTATTTTATTCAATTATATAAAAAAATTATGTAATTTCTAAAAAGAATGTAATTATTTTTGTCCTACCTATACCAAATTTCTATAAATTTGTTTTAAAACAGTTATACAAAAAGAATAATTTAGAAGTACAAATGTTAATACAATCATAATGGTGTTACAAATGTTAATACAATCAAATGGCAAGATGTTATATATTTTATAGATAAATGGGTAATAAGAACCGACCTCCACTACACGAAAAGTACAATGCAAAAATTTATAGATTTTTTTACATAATATAGGGTGTTCAAAATTGAGGTATTTTTAATTTTAATAAAAAAAGACTTTTTTTTTGAAATATTAAATATATTTTTATTTTACAAATAGGTTCCGGTTAATAATGAAAAATTATGTCGGCCAAGTGGCCCCCTCTACTACTTATTTTGTTAAAAAAATTCTCATTTTCTTCTTGTTTTTCGATTGCCCAAGAAACGAATTGCCGATCTAATGCATCAGTTGGTTTTAATTCTTGCGTCAGCTGGATCTTATAAGCCTTTAAATGGAGATCACGATGCAAAATGTTGAATAATGTGGATGGTTTGATGTTTAATTGCTGCCAACGATGACGAATGGAAGTTTTTGGATCTTCTTCAACACTTCTGCTCACAGCTGCTACATTCTCGGTTGAACGGCCACTACGTTGATAAATGTTGCCTCTGTTATCAAGAACAGATCCAGTTTCTACAAATTTATCAACCATCAGCTTGATGGCACGATTTGTTGGAGCATTTTCTCTACCAAATTTTGTTCGAAATTTCCTAATTACATCTTGAAAACTTTTACCATTTTCAAAAAATGTTGTAATAACAAAAACACGTTGTTCCTTCGTGTAACGATTAACTAATCGGAATGTATTTAGAATATACCTAAAGAAACCTCGTATAAAAATTCCAGATAGAAAAAAAATGGCGGCAAAATCAAAATGATACCTCAATTTTGAACACCCTATACTTTATATCAAAGCAAAATAACTTCTAATAATTTAACAACATTTTGTTTACATTATTATGTAATGTACATAATTTTTTTTTCATTCAAAAATATTAGAAGTAGATAATAATAAAACTGTAAGCAAATACAAACAAACATAAGATTAATATTGAATTTGCCAACAAAAATTTTACCGTTTTAATTTTATGTCATCAACAAAATAATAATATGCATAGATATAAGAACTTAAAATGTTTAGACATATAAAAAAATAAACAAAAAAAATTGTTCATATAAATTTATATGTATGAAATTTGGACTTAGAAAAAAAATTAAATAAAAGTTAAAGTTAGTCGGATCAAAAAATGTTCTATAGCAAAGTTGTTGTTCTTTACTTGTGTAACAACTTTTTCTTAATAATTTTTCTCATAAATGCTAATCACATCATGCTAAAAAAAAATTTACAGCCTTCTTTACACCGGAGTAGTGCATATTTGCCAAAATCTTGGGTACAAATTTTTAGTATGAAAACAATACCTACCTTATACATTTAACATATAACATAATTGTATGCGGTCGGTAAAAGGCACAAATAAAATAGGATTTTTAACGCTTTTAGCATTATTTTAAATTATGATTATTTTCTCGAAAATTATTTATTTTAAATAATACAAAATTAAAAAAAGGCAATCAAAAAATAAAAGCAACTAAACTAAAAAACGACTTCTTAATAGAAAATTTTGTAGATACCATAATTAAATGTACATACATATGTATATCGAAACAAAACGATATTAAATAGTAACAAACACAGTTAAGTTAACTTGGAGAATTCTAGTTTTTCCAACTTAATAATAATAATATTGCGCGTAAGATCAAAAGCTTTACTAAAATCAGTACATATCACATCTGTTTAAAACCCATCCTCCATGTTATTAATAAAAGTAGAGGTAGATTTAATAAGATTAGTAACAGTTGATTTATGCTTTATAAAGTCATGTTGATAAGGTAATAATAAGCAAGTACAATAATCATAAACAGAATCAAATACGATCAATTCAAATAGTTTAGGAATAGATGATGATAATTTCACAATTGGGCGATAATTTGTTACACGATTTTTAAGATTTTTTTGGGAACAGGCTTAATAAGAAAAGTTTTCCAGATAGAAAATTTTGTAGATACCATAATTAAATGTACATACATATGTATATCGAAACAAAACGATATTAAATAGTAACAAAAACAGTTAAGTTAACTTGGAGAATTCTAGTTTTTCCAACTTAATAATAATAATATTGCGCGTAAGATCAAAAGCTTTACTAAAATCAGTACATATCACATCTGTTTAAAACCCATCCTCCATGTTATTAATAAAAGTAGAGGTAGATTTAATAAGATTAGTAACAGTTGATTTATGCTTTATAAAGTCATGTTGATAAGGTAATAAAAAGCAAGTACAATAATCATAAACAGAATCAAACACGATCAATTCAAATAGTTTAGGAATAGATGATGATAGTTTCACAATTGGGCGATAATTTGTTACACGATTTTTAAGATTTTTTTGTGAACAGGCTTAATAAGAAAAGTTTTCCAGATAGAAGAAAAAATACCAAAAGTCAAGGAAAAATTAAATAAGATGGAAAGCTGACCATATAATGAAATGGAAAATTTTTTTAAAAATATGTTTGGAATACCATCAGTACCAGGATTAGATTTATTGTCAAGCTTTTTTAAGAAGTTTAAGACTACATTAGAATCAATATGAATATTAGTAAGCGTTGTTTTAGGAAAGTTAACTAAGTGGCAGAAATAATTTTCATTTAAAGAAAATGCTGGCAGATCATAACTAACTGAAAAAAAATCACGGAAAAATTCAGAAATCATTTTAGAATCACTACTGTTAAGAGTTCTTTGTACATATTTGTAATTGTATATATTGTACAACTTAAAATACATTTTATATATTTGCATATTTTTTACTGTAAGTTTATTGTTGTACATTTAATTTACCTGAATAAGATTTTATTTTTAAGAAAATAAAACATATTTTGTTTTAAAAATTTTGGAAATGATACAAAATAAAAATTATAATATTTTTTTTATTTTCTTAATCGATGTGTTTTGCATTATTAAATAACAAGTTACTCAAAATTTAAGTAGTAAAATAAAATAAAGATGAATATTAAACTTTTATTGTGAATTATAAAGAAATTAAAGAATATTTTTAAATAATAAGATTGTTTTTTGAAAATTGATAAAAAGTTTTTTTACTATCATTTCTGTAATTTTTGGGCTGGAAAAATAACATTATGTTCAAAATATAAGTGAGAAAAAAGGGAATAATGGACCTTACAAAATCATTATGTTAATATCGGTATTTTTTAAATAGAAAAGATTTAAATGCTTTTTTTTTAAAGAGTTGATAATTTTTAATATCACGCTACACTAAAATCTAATTCCATTTTATGATAACTAGAACTGTGGTTGATAATCTTTTAGAAAGGAAATTTACTAGGCTTTTCAATATGGTGCTTGATATCATTTTAAATTATAGGCTTCCAATTTTTTTAGATATAAAACTAAATTAAATTATTCAGTCAGCCAAATTGTTTTTTTAATCCATATCTCCCACCAAAGAAAAGACCCCACCTCCAAAATATTTTTTGTTTGTTTTGAACCTCAGAAGTTAGTTCTATGGAAGGTTATAGGCGAAATACCCTGTATATCGTATAATTAATAATGATAATACATTATTACATTAGATACATTATAATTTTGTTGCATTTTTTCGTAAAACTTAAAATTAACTTCATACAAAATTAAACTTAACTTATTCTTTTTTTTTGTTGTACCTTAAACTTATTTTTATTTTTTGTTTTTTTTTGTTAGTAATTGGTAATTATATATAAATTTAGCACACTTGGAATGTATACAGAATTTGGTATAATTCCTTCTACCTTATAATCTAACACTGCATAATTATTTTTAATATAATTGTTCCTATTTTTTTTTTTTTATTAATATTTTAACTTTACTTTTTATATTTCAATTTTTTAATTTTTAATTTATTTTTACGAATTTTAATTTTCTTTTTTTTAAATCACAAATATTATTTTTGTTTACAAACGTGCGGCTGAATTACACGTCAAATGATCAAACCATAAACTACATAAATATCAAGACCGGATCAAGACCCCTAAGAATGTATTAGTGCAAAATTTAAACATGTATTGTGAAAATTGAGAGAGTTTTGACAGTTTCTTTTTTTCATTTTTTTGCTTAGAAAAAAGTAGAAAATTAAGGAATTTTAGCAATTTTCATTTACAACTTTAAATATGAAATACTACCCTAAATATATCGAAATTTATATTAAAATAAAATTCAAAAGTTTTTGTAACACATATCAAAAATTCAAGGTTCAACTCGAATTTTTAATTATATTTTTCTCAAAATATATTTTCCAACTTTTTCTAGCATTTCTTGACTCCAGCCATTTTGAAATGTTTAAATAACAAAAAAAAAAATTTTTTTCTTTGCTATCTGTCAATTTTTTAAAAGCTTTCTAAAAAAAAGTGGGAACAAAATTTAATTTTATATCGAGTTTTAATATATATAATTTTAATGAAAATATATAAATTATATATTAAAAAGAAATTTAGAGTTTTTCCTAAATACTGGTGAAAAAATTAACTTTCTATCAATTTTTTTTAGTATCATTACAAGTATTGGAAAAAAAAAGAACCTGAAATTTTTGATAAGCAATTTTATTTTTTCGATACACACTATAAAAAAAAGTAAGGTGCATTAAGAATAGTGCAATATTTATATTTTTTAATATAATTTTTTTTATTGTTTTTTAATTATGGTTCGTACTTGTTGTGTACGAGCATTTTCCCTAATATTCCGGATTTAAAATTAGTTGATGAAAATTGTATTTTTAATTTTAATAATTTAGTAACTAAAATTGAAGAAAAAATTGATTTAAATGGCTGACTTTTGTTTAAAAATAAATCTTATATTGTGTTATACTGTTTAGAAAATGAGAATTATTACTGTTTAGAAATGAGAATTGAGAAAAAACTCGGTGAAAAGGTATAGTTATAATACAATAATAATGTCATTTTTAATCTATGCCCATTCTAAATCTACATATTCAGTTTTTAGTAAATTTCTTTTTCTTCCCTCTATTAGGTATCTTCGAAAATTATCTTCAAGTTTACATATAACACCAGATCATAAAAATGACGAAAATAATGATCACATTATTTAACTGCTGCATCTCAGTTCTTAAATACATAAACTTAAATACATATTATTCATATACAGATCTACTATATGCACGCGAAATAAATACCATACCAATTTTTCAAATTAATTTAATTCGCTCAATTTTTTTGTGCTATTACTGTACCAAATTAATGCTCTCTTTAAAGAGCTTTAAGCTTTAGGAAAAAAATGAAAAAATTTTACAAAATTCGGGTAGACTTTTTTTTATCAACGTTTTTATAAATAAAAAAATTATAAATTCAATTTTTTTTTTATTCAGATAATGTAAAAAATTATGAAGTTTAAGGTTCACTTAGAAATTTTTTCAAAAAAATGTCTATTTTAGAAGTTATTAAAGATTTAAAGTTACCCCACTATTTAGCTTTTACTTTTCCCATAAGAGCCAATGTAAATAGTGGGGTAAATTGAGCTTTCGTTCTCTTCAGTTCCTGTCTTGATAGTTGATGTAGTTTATGGATCAAACAATAGATATCCGTCCTTTTCATACATTCACATTTTTTGTGATAGACTGTATTGTTTGTTATTCTATTAATTTTCTACCTCATTTTGCTATGTTTACATTACTCGTAGTTGACTTTGAGTTGAAATTACTTTCAATAAGGAATTAAAAACTGTTGAAAGTATTTTGCAAACTTTTTGTTATCTGTGGTGATTACTAATGCTTAATATATTATTTTTTATTTAATATTATTTATTAATTATTAGTATTGATTGTTTATCTTTTAATATTAATTATTTGGTAATTAAGTTCCAGTTAGTGATTATTTATTGATCATTGCACTCAATATTACAATTCAATTAATTTTTTAATTTGCTCTTCGTTTGTCAAATTCTTTAAATACTTTAATCTTTTGGTTTTCGTGTATTTTATTTTATTTTTTTTTTCTGATTATATTATTTATATATTTTCAAACCCATTGTTTTTTTTTTTTCCTAAGGGAGGTGGGAATCTTCCAAAGACACCAAGAATGTCCCCCTTGGTAGTGTCAAATTCTTACTGACTAAACCCACCTCTCCCTTTATCCAATATAATGGGATGAAACCCTTACTAGCGAACGCAGCATATTGGCTAGGGAGTAGGGGTAGGAAAGGATAGGAAATGGATACGGAAACACTGAATTGGGAGTGGAACTGTAAGGAAACAATGAACCCGCCTGTTATTACTATTTTGCTAACAGTGACTAAAGCCGTCACAACAGTTACAACATGTAGTAGTAGTATATAGTAACTACATGAGGTAATTATTGAAGGCAATCCCCACTGTCACTGTAGCGGTTACTATTATTGGTATTAGTATTCTTATTAATATTATTACTATTTTACTACAGAGTCAGTGCCATCAGTGGATTACAACGTGCAACAGTATATAACACCTTACTTGCATGATATAACCAAAGATAGCTCCTCTGTAGTATTATTATTATTACTATTATTATTATTATTATAATTATTGATATTATTACTATTATTATTATTATTGGTATTATTTTACAACAGAGTCAGCGCCATCCGTGGATTACAACGTGCAGCAGTATATTGTTACCTTACTTGCATGATATAATCAAAGATGGCTCCACTGTAGCAGCTATTATCATATTACTATTATTATTATTATAATTATTGTTATTATTACTATTATTATTATTATTACTATTATTATTATTGTTATTATTGTTATTATTTTACTACAGAGTCAGCGCCATCGGTTGAATACAACGTGCAGCAGTATATAACACCTTATTTGCATGATATAAGCAAAGATAGCCCCACTGGAGCAGCTAATATTATTATTACTATTATTATAATTATTGTTATTATTACTATTACTCTTATTATTATTAATATTATTAATGTTATTATTACTACTATTAATTATAAGATATACATTATTACGATATAAAAGTACTACATATTTTTTATTTATGACCTGACCGGGGTTTGAACCCAAGACCCTTCTATTAAAAGGTTAGCGACTTAACCACTGCGCCATGAGTCAGATGATTAATAATCATTGCCAATTTTAGCGTAAGTTCTTGCAATGTTCGTGGTCTGCAGTCGAATTTTCTTGCCATCCAAGGCCACCTCAATTCAGTAAAACCAGAAATATTAGCATTATGTGAGACCTAGGTGGTTGGCGAAAACGACAACTTTGTCGTTGACAATTACTCGTTTGTCTCAAATTTTGTGCCTCATAGAGATGTCGCTCTTTATGTTAGAAATGATGTCGCTTACAGCGTTCTCCACAAATATAAGTGTTCCAACCAAATGTTCCACTAGATTTGGATATAAATTATTGTTGCTAGGCACGTCATTCCTTTATGTTACTTTTACAGGTCTCCAAACTCTAGTGAACTGGAGTCTATTTCGGAGATTGAAAATCTCACCAACCAGATTAATGAAATTTCTCAGAAGAATCCACAATCTGAAATTGTTCTGGCTGGTGATTTCAATATCCATAATAGAAACTAGCTCCACTACTCCAAATGACAATTCTCCAAGTCAAAAGTTAATTGGGAAACAAGTTGAGCTTTTCGCTTCATTATTCCATCTTACTCAACTTGTCCAAAATCCGACTAGAATTCCCGACCTGAGATATACAAGGTCTCAGTTAGCTCTCCTCTTAGTTATTCCGACCACTGCTTGATTAATACTAGCTTTGAGCTTAGAACTCAAACCAGTCAAAAACCCGCCCCAAAAAAAATAGTATGGCGTTATAGCCATGCTAACTGGAAAGGTGTAAATGAATTTTTTAAAGCTTTTAATTGGTATTTGTGCTTTAGCAACAGAAATATTGACTTTGCAACCAATGCGATTAGTGAAATAATTCTTCTAGGGATGAGAGCTTACATACCTCACTCTATGAAAAGTATTAAAAGGCCACCAAAATCTTGATTTAATCGCATTTGTGCAAATGCAATATCTAAAAAGGAGGAAGCTTTCCAAATCTACAAGAGTGATAGGACTGAAGCTAATAGGAAAACCGAGCTATATCGCGGTTAGAAACTAGTGTAGGAGAGTTATCAACAAGCAAAAGTTCTTGCACAACAGACGGTTGAGAAGACAACTTTTGTATCTTCCTAAAAATAGCAAATCCTTTTGAACCTTTGCTAAGAGCCTTAACGGTAAAAGTGACGGTTCTTCGCGCCTTTGGTTGATAACAATGACGAAATTGTATCCGATCGCAAAGAAAAAGCAGATTTATTTGCCAAAAATTTCGCCTCCAATTCAACATTGCCCCAGTCAACACCAAGACCATGCATTCTTCCCGAGATTAACTGCTCCTTAGGTAGAATTTCTTTCAGAACTCTTGCAGTTCTTAAAGCTCTTAAAAATTTGTATACAAAAAAGTCAGCCGGTCCAGATGGCATTACTGCCACGGTTTTAAAAAATACTTTTTCTACTATTGCGAAACAATTCCGCAATCTTTTCAATTTATGCCTCTCTTCGGGTAGATATCCTACCCAGTGGAAGACAGCGCTGATACATCCCATCCCCAAAAAGAGAGAAAAAACCGATCACTCAAACTTCCGCCCTATTGCTTTCACTTCGGTCCTCTCCAAAATAATGGAAAATTTAATAAATAGAAAGCTTCTGAAATATCTACATAACAAAGAATTAATTCATGATCGTTAATATGAGTTCCGAACGCATCGGTCAACAGGTGATCTCATGACATACATCTGTGAAAGGCTCAACATCAGCTTCCACCATTCAGGGGAGTCCAATGTTGTCGCTTTGGATATTTCTAGGGCTTTTCACCGAGTTTGGCATGATGCTTTAATTGCTAAATGCTAAGCAATGGGCCTCGGTTGTGTATTTGTAAAATGGATTGGAGATTTTTTTTCGAATCGTTCGATTCGTGTCCTGGTCGATGGTTATTCTTCAAACCAAATCAAAATTAATGCTGGTGTCCCTCAAGGATCTGTTCTCACTCCGACAATTTTCCTTATATTTATAAACGATATTTTAAGTATAACGTCCATCAATCCTCCATAGTTTTGCAGACGACAGCACGCTCGTTGCTTCTTATGAAGACAACGCCAGTAAATATTCTGCTTCGCTTGAGCTAAATCTCGACTTGGACAAAATTTCTAATTGACGCTAAATCAAGAAAGTCGATTTTAACTCTCAGAAAACTCAGTGCTGTTTAGTTTGCTTTAACTTTTCAAGGGGAAGTTTTGCAGCATGCAGGTGAGCTCAACATCTTGGGCATGGAACTAAATCAAAAATTAAGTTGGTCCAATCATATTTTTGGTATAGCTAAAGATGCATCTAGGTGTATGGGTTTCCTGTATCGTTGTAAAGCCTTCTTTTCATCTTCTGATCTCCTAAATATCTATAAAACATATATAAGACCAAAGATGGAGTACAATGCACATATTTGGGTAGGAGCCTCCAAACCGACATTGGGATTTCTCGATAAAGTGCAAAATAGAGCAATTCGTCTAATAAATGATCCCAATGTCACCTCTACGCTCTCTCCACTCGGTCTACGGCGCCTAACAGGAACACTTAACCTGTTTTATAGATACCTTATAGGGTTGGGTTCCTGCTCTAACGAGATTAAATGTTTGATGCCTCCTCTCAAAGCATTCCAAAGAGAAACAAGGAGAGTCTCTGCTGTCCATCGCTATGTAGTTCTAATTCCCAGATGGCATAATTCGGCTTATGGAAATTCGTTTGTAGTACGAACATCGCGAATGTGGAGCTATCTTCCACTTCATGTGTTCCCCAGAATTGGTGATGATTATATTTACAATGTGCAAAGATTCAAGGTGAATATTAACGGCTTTATTCACAATATGCCTGCCATTTTGAAATCTATTTTCATTCCTTAACTCAACTTCCTATGACCAGGCAGTACAGTAGTACTAAAGGTCGTATAACCTATTGTTTGATCAAAAAAGGGAGGTGGTGTTTTATGGGTTAAAGTCCCACACACTCATAGAGGAATCGTGCTCGTTTTCACTCCTCGATAGTGTCTTTCGATGATTCCCACCTACCCTCGCAAAAAATAAAAGTAATAATAATAAGAATAAAAAGTAATAATAATAAGAATAAAAAGTAATAATAATAAGAATAAAAAGTAATAATAATAAGAATAAAAAGTAATAAGAATAATATTAGTAATAGCTGCTACAGTGAAGCTGTCTTTACATCATGCTGGAAGGTGTTATGTACTACTGAAAGTTCTAATACATTGATGGCCCTGACTTTTTAGTAAATATAAATAATAATATTAATTATACTAATACCAATAATAATTGTCGCTACAGTGACAGTGGGACTGCCTTCAATTATTGTCCTATGCAACAAGGTGTTATATAATACTGCATGTTGCAACTGTTGATGAACATAGTTACTAGTTAGCGAAATAGTAATAATAATAGGCGGATTCATTGTTACCGTACAGTACCAATCCCAATTCAATGTTTGAGCATCTTTGTCCTATCCTTTTCTATCCCTATTCCCTAGCCAATACACTGCGGTACCAAGTAAGGATTCCATCCCATTATATTGGCTAAAGGAAGAGGTTAGTTTAATCAGTAAGAATCTGATACCACCATGGGGAAAAAGGTGCAACCACTTTAGCCATATTAGGACTGGTATATAACCATGAACATGAATAAAGTTGTGAGCAAAAAATTACTATTCAAAGTCATTCAATGATATTTAACTCTTTTGAAATTAAAGAAAACATTTTTATGTATTATATCATTATTATAGTCCGTTCGACGAGACTGTATACTTTTTGAAAAATTTTTATGTATAATTGTACGTATATATTTTATGAGTAATAAAAAAGCACAAATAAGATAGCAGTTTTAACGCTTTCATTATTTTAAATTATAATTATTTTTCAAAAATTATTTATTTTAAATAACACATAATTAAAAAAAAGACTATTGAAAAATATAAGCAACGAAAAAATTAAAAAAACATTAAATTAACAAAAATTAAAAATTTTGTAGATACCATAATTTTTTGTTTTTAATGCATTTCTCTGCCACATACACGGACAGGAAATTACACAGCTTTTCCTGTTCAGGCGTGGCTGTAAATGTCGTAAGAGCGACTAACTCTCACGACGTCTGTGGGATTCGAGCACACACTCCCTCGGTGTTTATAGCGTCTTATATAAGCTCTTACCCACTAGACCACCGAGGCCTCTCCATAATTAAATGTACATATATCGAAACAAAACCATATTAAATAGTAACAAAAACTCATTACCGTTGAAAATAAAAATAAGTAACAAAGTCACTATCAAAATTTATTATAAATCTGTCATTTGATTACATTCTTTCTTAAAATCTTCGTCTTGAATTTTTTCTGAGTGACCCACCCAGTCTTCTTGTATAACATTGTTGATCGCCTCATGTGCGATGTGTCATATTTCAAGATCTATGTTACATTTTTCTCGGCTATTTCATTTTTAACCTTAGCCCATATTAACTCTATCTGATTATAGTGGCAACGATGTGGTGGCAGTCTAACTACTTTGTGTTCAGCTTCAAAAGCTATTTCATTTATTTCATTTTTTTTTTGACTCATACGATTTGATTTCATACGACTCTAAATCGTATGATACATTTTTCTTTTTCAACCATTCTCGAATATCATATTTTCTGTAATTGCTGTTTGGATTTTTATTAGCTTGAAGCGAATGGTATTTCGCATTATCCACCATAATTACTGAAGACTTTTCTAAATAATTTAAAAATTTATTTTTGAACCAGTTTTTAAATACTTCGTTATTCATGTTTTCGTGATTATTTTCATCATAGGATGAAATATTTACACGAAAGATGTATTTACTTTTTTTAAAAACCCAGTTTTTAAAGAACCCACATGTAAAAAAAATCAGTCTCCCATTATTTCCAATTGGTGTTTTTATGCTTTTGGAAGAGTCTTGATGCCAGGTATAGTTTCTTGAATGGTTTTGGTTCATCCATGTTTCGTCTAAATAAAAAATTGGTCTCCCATCTTTAATATTTCTGATGGAGTTTATTTTTCTGAAAAAACTTATACGAGCAAAAATAAACTCCTGCTTTTCGAGATGATATTTTCTACCACCATCACCTTTCTTGAATTTAAAGCTTAAATATTTCAAAAGAAAACTTAAGCATCTTGCTACATTCAAAATTATTTTTTTCTTTTAAAACTGATTTAATATTTTCCAAATTGGGCTACTCATTTCTATTGTAAAAAGCTAATACTTCCCTGTGCACAATTTTTCTTAGTTTTAATATTTTTAACTGTGCCTAAACTAACTACACGTGCCTAAACTAACTACACATGCCTGAGCAGTTAATTCTTGAGGAGAGTATTTTGTTTCGAAGTCAGAATTTTTGAAAAAAATCTTACACATTTTTTATTATTATTTTGGACTTTTCACATAAATCAAAACATCTTCTATTTTCTTGCGACATCATCTTTTCCAAAAGTTTTCTTTTCTAAAATTTTTTGATGCAGTGATGCAACCGGTTTTTGAAAAGAAAAAGAATATTTCATCTTAAATAAATTTCCTATCAACAACAAAATACATAACAAGGTAAGTTGTCAAAATATTTACGAAATTTTTTCCAAAAATCTTTTGAAAGTAAGTTTTTTTTTTATAAATATTTTCTGCATTAAAAATTAGAATTTTTGATTCGAGGGAGTTTTTGATTCAGAGAGTTCCAGTTTGTATAATGGAAAAAAGTGGAAAAAAAAAACAGCTTACTTGTTCAATTTTTGACACTACGAGAAAAATATTTTTTTATTTTATTTATTTTGATTCATTTTCAATAGACCAGAATACCGAATAAAAATGATTGGGATTTTGGAAAATATTTTATTTTATTTTTGAATGTTGTAATCATTAAATAAAGTGAAAATAATAAGTGTATATGAGTTTTTTCGTAGTAAATAAATATTAAAATAAAAAAATTGACAAAAAATGGTCCAACTTTTCTGTGCAACAAGTCTATAGTCTCATCTAACTGACTATAATTTTAGTTTAATAGCAAATAGCCCATAGCATAAAATTGTAATTCGAATTATTTTATAAATACATAATTAATAAAAAATAAAAATAATAATAATAATTTTAGTTAATATAAGTCTATTTTTTTGTAAATGCTTTAAATATTAAAACTTTAACACAAATAGAGCGTATGTGTAGGAATAACTGAAATATTGAAAGATTAAAAAAAAAACGAAGAACTATCGCTACGGCACCTGAGCACCCCAACTGTGCGTCAATGTGAGGAGGTCGTAATAAAACACACAGTCAAAGAGATCCACAAGAGAGGAATCTCAGAAAACGTATTTAAAATTCTTAAAATCTGCAAATCCATTATAAAAATAATGGAGAAAGGTCTGCACGAATTGATATCCATTTTCGCATGTTATGCTAAGGGCACACGCTGAAAGAAAAGACAGGGACAATAAGGTGAGAAACCTTGAGAGAAGACTACTGAGATCTGTTCGAAGTGGGTGCGCTTGACCTGGGGACCATCGTCCTTTTCTTTAGGGAAATTAACTGGCTCCATGAGGCGCTGCTGTAATAAATAAAGGTCTGATGGAGTTCGTCTACACAACGTGTTGCATAGCTTACGTGTAAAGATAGTTTTCTCTCTCCCCTTACAAACAACAACAATAACAATTTCTGACCGAAGAAACAAAATTTTTTGTTTATAGTTTAAAATCAAATTTTTTTGATTTAACAATTTTAATTACAAAAAAAAGGTTTTTAAAAAATTTATAAATTATTCCATTTTATATGTAAAGTAAGTCAAAGTGTCACGATTGTTCAAGAATGTTACATAATTTTGATTTGAATGTATTTTTATACCCGCACGAACATAGTTTTAAAGTGCATAGTTTTAACCATTTTATTTTTATATAAATGCCACTTTTGGCGGCCTCGCTGGCCTAGTGGGTAAGAGCGTATGAACCACGTTGTAAACACCGAAAGTGTGTGGGTTCCCACACACGTCGTAAGAATAATTCCTCCTTACGACATTTACAGCCACGCCTGAAAAAGGAAAGGCTGTGTGATTTCCTTGTCACATTTATGTGGCATGTGGAATGTACAAAAAAACTTTTGCTATTAAAATTAATCAGGTTAAAGTTTTTTATAAATTATAATAATATAATGCAAACAAAATATAATAATATAATGTAAACAAAATAAATAATATAATCATAATTTAATACTTGTGCCGCAACCACTCTGAAAAGGAAAAGTTAATTTATTTCTTCATACATTGTGTATAATGAGGAAGGGGGGAATTTGTATTTATATAATGGGATTTGTATTTCCTCATACAAATTCTAATTAATTACTCCTGGTCGATGGTTATTCTTCAAACCAAATCAAAATTAATGCTGGTGTCCCTCAAGGATCTGTTCTCACTCCGACAATTTTCCTTATATTTATAAACGATATTTTAAGTATAACGTCCATCTATCCTCCATAGTTTTGCAGACGACAGCACGCTCGTTGCTTCTTATGAAGACAACGCCAGTAAATATTCTGCTTCGCTTGAGCTAAATCTCGACTTGGACAAAATTTCTAATTGAGGCTAAATCAAGAAAGTCGATTTTAACTCTCAGAAAACTCAGTGCTGTTTAGTTTGCTTTAACTTTTCAAAGGGAAGTTTTGCAGCATGCAGGTGAGCTCAACATCTTGGGCATGGAACTAAATCAAAAATTAAGTTGGTCCAATCATATTTTTGGTATAGCTAAAGATGCATCTAGGTGTATGGGTTTCCTGTATCGTTGTAAAGCCTTCTTTTCATCTTCTGATCTCCTAAATATCTATAAAACATATATAAGACCAAAGATGGAGTACAATGCACATATTTGGGTAGGAGCCTCCAAACCGACATTGGAATTTCTCGATAAAGTGCAAAATAGAGCAATTCGTCTAATAAATGATCCCAATGTCACCTCTACGCTCTCTCCACTCGGTCTACGGCGCCTAACAGGAACACTTAACCTGTTTTATAGATACCTTATAGAGTTGGGTTCCTGCTCTAACGAGATTAAATGTTTGATGCCTCCTCTCAAAGCATTCCAAAGAGAAACAAGGAGAGTCTCTGCTGTCCATCGCTATGTAGTTCTAATTCCCAGATGGCATAATTCGGCTTATGGAAATTCGTTTGTAGTACGAACATCGCGAATGTGGAGCTATCTTCCACTTCATGTGTTCCCCAGAATTGGTGATGATTATATTTACAATGTGCAAAGATTCAAGGTGAATATTAACGGCTTTATTCACAATATGCCTGCCATTTTGAAATCTATTTTCATTCCTTAACTCAACTTCCTATGACCAGGCAGTACAGTAGTACTAAAGGTCGTATAACCTATTGTTTGATCAAAAAAGGGAGGTGGTGTTTTATGGGTTAAAGTCCCACACACTCATAGAGGAATCGTGCTCGTTTTCACTCCTCGATAGTGTCTTTCGATGATTCCCACCTACCCTCGCAAAAAAAAAAAGTAATAATAATAAGAATAAAAAGTAATAATAATAAGAATAAAAAGTAATAATAATAAGAATAAAAAGTAATAAGAATAATATTAGTAATAGCTGCTACAGTGAAGCTGTCTTTACATCATACTGGAAGGTGTTATGTACTACTGAAAGTTCTAATACATTGATGGCCCTGACTTTTTAGTAAATATAAATAATAATATTAATTATACTAATACCAATAATAATTGTCGCTACAGTGACAGTGGGACTGCCTTCAATTATTGTCCTATGCAACAAGGTGTTATATAATACTGCATGTTGCAACTGTTGATGAACATAGTTACTAGTTAGCGAAATAGTAATAATAATAGGCGGATTCATTGTTACCGTACAGTACCAATCCCAATTCAATGTTTGAGCATCTTTGTCCTATCCTTTTCTATCCCTATTCCCTAGCCAATACACTGCGGTACCAAGTAAGGATTCCATCCCATTATATTGGCTAAAGGAAGAGGTTAGTTTAATCAGTAAGAATCTGATACCACCATGGGGAAAAAGGTGCAACCACTTTAGCCATATTAGGACTGGTATATAACTATGAACATGAATAAAGTTGTGAGCAAAAAATTACTATTCAAAGTCATTCAATGATATTTAACTCTTTTGAAATTAAAGAAAACATTTTTATGTATTATATCATTATTATAGTCCGTTCGACGAGACTGTATACTTTTTGAAAAATTTTTATGTATAATTGTACGTATATATTTTATGAGTAATAAAAAAGCACAAATAAGATAGCATTTTTAACGCTTTCATTATTTTAAATTATAATAATTTTTCAAAAATTATTTATTTTAAATAACACATAATTAAAAAAAAGACTATTGAAAAATATAAGCAACGAAAAAATTAAAAAAACATTAAATTAACAAAAATTAAAAATTTTGTAGATACCATAATTTTTTGTTTTTAATGCATTTCTCTGCCACATACACGGACAGGAAATTACACAGCTTTTCCTGTTCAGGCGTGGCTGTAAATGTCGTAAGAGCGACTAACTCTCACGACGTCTGTGGGATTCGAGCACACACTCCCTCGGTGTTTATAGCGTCTTATATACGCTCTTACCCACTAGACCACCGAGGCCTCTCCATAATTAAATGTACATATATCGAAACAAAACCATATTAAATAGTAACAAAAACTCATTACCGTTGAAAATAAAAATAAGTAACAAAGTAACTATCAAAATTTATTATAAATCTGTCATTTGATTACATTCTTTCTTAAAATCTTCGTCTTGAATTTTTTCTGAGTGACCCACCCAGTCTTCTTGTATAACATTGTTGATCGCCTCATGTGCGATGTGTCATATTTCAAGATCTATGTTACATTTTTCTCGGCTATTTCATTTTTAACCTTAGCCCATATTAACTCTATCTGATAATAGTGGCAACGATGTGGTGGCAGTCTAACTACTTTGTGTTCAGCTTCAAAAGCTATTTCATTTATTTCATTTTTTTTTTGACTCATACGATTTGATTTCATACGACTCTAAATCGTATGATACATTTTTCTTTTTCAACCATTCTCGAATATCTTATTTTCTGTAATTGCTGTTTGGATTTTTATTAGCTTGAAGCGAATGGTATTTCGCATTATCCACCATAATTACTGAAGACTTTTCTAAATAATTTAAAAATTTATTTTTGAACCAGTTTTTAAATACTTCGTTATTCATGTTTTCGTGATTATTTTCATCATAGGATGAAATATTTACACGAAAGATGTATTTACTTTTTTTTAAAAACCCAGTTTTTAAAGAACCCACATGTAAAAAAATCAGTCTCCCATTATTTCCAATTGGTGTTTTTATGCTTTTGGAAGAGTCTTGATGCCAGGTATAGTTTCTTGAATGGTTTTGGTTCATCCATGTTTCGTCTAAATAAAAAATTGGTCTCCCATCTTTAATATTTCTGATGGAGTTTATTTTTCTGAAAAAACTTATACGAGCAAAAATAAACTCCTGCTTTTCGAGATGATATTTTCTACCACCATCACCTTTCTTGAATTTAAAGCTTAAATATTTCAAAAGAAAACTTAAGCGTCTTGCTACATTCAAAATTATTTTTTTCTTTTAAAACTGATTTAATATTTTCCAAATTGGGCTACTCATTTCTATCGTAAAAAGCTAATACTTCCCTGTGCACAATTTTTCTTAGTTTTAATATTTTTAACTGTGCCTAAACTAACTACACGTGTCTAAACTAACTACACATGCCTGAGCAGTTAATTCTTGAGGAGAGTATTTTGTTTCGAAGTCAGAATTTTTGAAAAAAATCTTACACATTTTTTATTATTATTTTGGACTTTTCACATAAATCAAAACATCTTCTATTTTCTTGCGACATCATCTTTTCCAAAAGTTTTCTTTTCTAAAATTTTTTGATGCAGTGATGCAACCGGTTTTTGAAAAGAAAAAGAATATTTCATCTTAAATAAATTTCCTATCAACAACAAAATACATAACAAGGTAAGTTGTCAAAATATTTACGAAATTTTTTCCAAAAATCTTTTTTTTTTATAAATATTTTCTGCATTAAAAATTAGAATTTTTGATTCGAGGGAGTTTTTGATTCAGAGAGTTCCAGTTTATATAATGGAAAAAAGTGGAAAAAAAAAACAGCTTACTTGTTCAATTTTTGACACTACGAGAAAAATATTTTTTTATTTTATTTATTTTGATTCATTTTCAATAGACCAGAATACCGAATAAAAATGATTGGGATTTTGGAAAATATTTTATTTTATTTTTGAATGTTGTAATCATTAAATAAAGTGAAAATAATAAGTGTATATGAGTTTTTTCGTAGTGAATAAATATTAAAATAAAAAAATTGACAAAAAATGGTCCAACTTTTCTGTGCAACAAGTCTATAGTCTCATCTAACTGACTATAATTTTAGTTTAATAGCAAATAGCCCATAGCATAAAATTGTAATTCGAATTATTTTATAAATACATAATTAATAAAAAATAATAATAATAATTTTAGTTAATATAAGTCTATTTTTTTGTAAATGCTTTAAATATTAAAACTTTAACACAAATAGAGCGTATGTGTAGGAATAACTGAAATATTGAAAGATTAAAAAAAAAAACGAAGAACTATCGCTACGGCACTTGAGCACCCCAACTGTGCGCCAATGTGAGGAGGTTGTAATAAAACACACAGCCAAAGAGATCCACAAGAGAGGAATCTCAGAAAACGTATTTAAAATTCTTAAAATCTGCAAATCCATTATAAAAATAATGGAGAAAGGTCTGCACGAATCGATATCCATTTTCGCATATTATGCTAAGGGCACACGCTGAAAGAAAAGACAGGGACAATAAGGTGAGAAACCTTGAGAGAAGACTACTGAGATCTGTTCAAGTGGGTGCGCTTGACCTGGGGACCATCGTCCTTTTCTTTAGGGGAATTAACTGGCTCCATGAGGCGCTGCTGTAATAAATAAAGGTCTGATGGAGTTCGTCTACACAACGTGTTGCATAGCTTACGTGTAAAGATAGTTTTGTCTCTCCCCTTACAAACAACAACAATAACAATTTCTGACCGAAGAAACAAAATTTTTTGTTTATAGTTTAAAATCAAATTTTTTTGATTTAACAATTTTAATTACAAAAAAAAGGTTTTTAAAAAATTTATAAATTATTCCATTTTATATGTAAAGTAAGTCAAAGTGTCACGATTGTTCAAGAATGTTACATAATTTTGATTTGAATGTATTTTTATACCCGCACGAACATAGTTTTAAAGTGCATAGTTTTAACCATTTTATTTTTATATAAATGCCACTTTTGGCGGCCTCGCTGGCCTAGTTGGTAAGAGCGTATGAACCACGTTGTAAACACCGAAAGTGTGTGGGTTCCCACACACGTCGTAAGAATAATTCCTCCTTACGACATTTACAGCCACGCCTGAAAAAGGAAAGGCTGTGTGATTTCCTTGTCACATTTATGTGGCATGTGGAATGTACAAAAAAACTTTTGCTATTAAAATTAATCAGGTTAAAGTTTTTTATAAATTATAATAATATAATGCAAACAAAATATAATAATATAATGTAAACAAAATAAATAATATAATCATAATTTAATACTTGTGCCGCAACCACTCTGAAAAGGAAAAGTTAATTTATTTCTTCATACATTGTGTATAATGAGGAAGGGGGGAATTTGTATTTATATAATGGGATTTGTATTTCCTCATACAAATTCTAATTAATTACTTCTGTCTGTGTAGTAGAGAAACCAGCTCAAAACCCCAATCGTATAAGCAAAGTACATAAAATATTACGAAAATAGATTTAAAAGCTATATAAAAATAGATCTTTCGAACATTCGTATCTAGATCTAACGTTCATATAAATCGTATTAATAATTTAAGCATAGACATAGAATTAGTAATTATATTTTAGTTCTATTATATTTCTTCATTTATTTTTTGTAGCAACAAATTACAATATGCTAAAATTTGAAATTACTTTACATTAAAACCATTCTAAATAAAATTATTTTAAATAAAACTAAAAAGAAGTCTTGTCTTTTGAATATTTACAAATTATAAACGAATAATTTGATCATTTTTAAGATGACTGACGATATATTTACCTTATTTAACCGAGGATCCTTAATATAATCAATCCCCTTAACCATATTAGGACAAATAATATCTCCTTGAACTTCGTGATAATTTCTCACATTTTTGCGAGAAGTTCCTCTAATATTGTTCAATATGGATAAATTCGTTAAAAAAAACTTTGTGTTGGATAATTTTCGTACATTAATTCTGAAAAAGAAAAATTACTGCATTATAAAAATATAATAATTTGTATTGGTATTAGAATTAGAATAATTTGCATAACTATTCAAAGTTATTCTTTAAGTTATTTTTTACATTTCAAATTTCGTACAAAAGAAAGTTTCATTAAAAATTAAAGTTAAATTATGGCCACTTAATTATACAACATGTAGATTATGTAAGATGTTAACAAAATAATTTACAAAGCTTTTCTTTTATTCATTTAATATTCTCAATGAAAATTAAAAACCTTTCTTGACATATACACTGTGCGGTTTCTGATGATCACTAGGAACGGAAGTGAGTAGATAGGTAGTCATCTCGGCTCAGTAACTCAAATTGGTGTCAAGCGTAATTAGATTAAAGGTCATGTTAAAATTAGGTAGCAAGTTAGACAATTTTTAGTAAGTTACATGGGGCTAGTACGAAATCTCGACATTTTCAATCTTGTTTTTAAAATCTCGCTTTTTAAAATTTAGCTTTTTTAAAATCTCGCTTTTTAAAATCTCGCTTTTTTAAAATCTCGCTTTTTTAAATTGCTTTTAGTTTTTGAATTTATTTGGGCGCGCGCCCTAATTTCAGAAATAAATAAGTAAAAGAAAAGTTCATGGGCTTCGGTAACCTGGTCAGCAGGCGTGTGGCTTATTAACCGAAGGAGTGTGGGTTCGATCTCTGCACAGGTCGTGAGTGTTTTCTTCTTTACATACTCCCCTTACGACCAAATATAATGTATATATATTGTATATAATATAAACAAAATAAATAGTACTACTTATTAGTATATAATTTAATAATATTATAAACCTATAATGGCCTTAGTAGCTACTTCAATAATACTGCATTATACTTATGTATGTAATATTAATATAAATAAAATAAATAATATATTTATATAAAATATATAAAAATATATCATATAAAATATTTTTAAAAAGTAATTAATAATCTAATGATTGTATGTTGATATAATTATTTTAAATTAAGTTAAAAGGTTGTGGTTGGTAAATTTCATGTTGGCGTTTTGATATTGGTGAGAGAAATGGGGAAAGAACTTATACTTGCTCTCTGAAAACGGCGAAATACGTATCCAAAAAAAGAGGAGCGGCTATAAAAAAAAACACAAAATAGAAAGAATAATAAAAAAGAGAAAAAAAAGTAAATCAGACTTTTTAAAAAGAATTGCACAAAATATAAATTAATTTTCTTTGTATACTTGAAAAAATTAATTTAATTTTTGTTAAATATGTAGGATATTTATTTTGTTGTTTATTTAAAATAAAACTGGAAATGTGGAAATGAAACTGGAAATTAGTACTTTTGTAATAAAATTTTATTTCGTTTAAAAAATAACAGAAAATTTAAAAATGTTTGCAATTTAAAAAATAAAAAATTTTAGATATTTTTTGTTATTAAAAAGCGAGATTTTAAAAAAACTAGATTTTAAAGAGCGAGATTAAAAATGTAGAAATTTCGTACCGCTTCCAGTTATATATTTATGTTGTAATAGAAAATCATGCTAAAAGGAATAAAAAATAACTGTAGAATAACTGTACATAAGGTGCACAATTTGTAAAACAGAATGGAAACAGAAGATAAGTAAACTACAGGTTTAAACATGTTTTGTACATAGTTTAAGGAAAATAGAAAATATTTTTTGCAGAACGTTGAATTGACGAAGAGTGTACAAAAAACGATAAAACACTCCCTGCTCATGAAGTAAAATGGCAGTTGGGCAAAGGATTGACTGTACAAAGGATTGGGCAAAAGAAAAAGACGAATTATTTACAGAACATTTAGAAAATATTTTCCAAACCAAACGAAATAAACTCAGATCTTTGTTTAGCAGAAAATATTATAATAAAAGAAATACTACTGGTCGTGAAATTTTCTGACGATTCGGACGTGCTTTAATTTTGTGAAAAGCGGAAAAATTAAAATTCGGAATTTTAAATTTGATCAAAAGCTACTAATTATTTATAGCACCTAATTAATTAGTTCATTTTTCAATCAACTTTGTTTTTTTTTTATTATTATTAACTTTAAACTTTTAAAATAATCAATTAAATTAATTTAAAAAAAAACTTTTTTATACTACTGTACAGTGCATTTGCTTTAGCTGAATAGCGGAAGAATTTTAAATTTGATCAATATTAAAATTCTATACTATTTATTTAATTAGTTAATTTTTTTTTTAATTAACTTTAAACTTTTAAAATATTCAATTAAATTAATTTATAAAGAAAAAAACTTTTTTATATTGGGGTACAGTGCATTTATTTATTTATTTTTTTTTTTTTAATGCATTTCTCTGTCACAAATGTGGACAATAAATTACACAGCCTTTTCTGTTCGAGCGTGGCTGTAAATGTCGTAAGGTAGAAAACTCTTACGACGTATGTGGCATTCAAACCCACACTACCTCGGTGTTTACAGCGTCTTTTATATGCTCTTACCCACTAGGCCACCGACGCCCCTGCATTTATTTTACCCGTCTTTGTTTACAACTTTACTTAAATTTTAAATTTAATCAATAGCAAAATTATATCGTTTAAATAAATTTTTTTACTAACTTTAAACTTTCAAAATAATCGATTAAATTAAATTATAAAGATAAAAACTTTTTTATGTTCATATACAGTGCATTTATTTTGACTTTGTTTATAATTAATGTTACTTAAAAATAATTTAAATTATACAAACAAAACAAATACAATACAAATTTTGCAAACTTAGAAAATTAAAAAATCAAATAATCTTAATTCATTCACTTATATAATACAAATGTAAAATAAAGTATGAATTGGAATAAACATTAAAAAAAAATATTAATTCATTCACTATAAATAAATGTAAACTAAATGTATGAATTGGATTTTATATATATGTACATAAATAGAATATATATACATAGATAGAAAGAGCTGTCAGTTATTAATTCGGTCATAGAATAGGGTTAGCACTAAAATAATGTTAGCACTAATAATAATGTCATCAAAAAATAAGAATAATAAATAATAATAATAATATTATAATAAAAAATTAATATAATATGATAATAATAATAATAATTGATAGTAATATCATAATCATAAAAATTTCATAAAGAAAATGTAAAAAATGTCAAAACAAATTCTCTTAAATAGTTCTGAATGCAAAATAAAACTTAATTTTAAAAAAGTACGCGCAATACAATGTGATGGAGAATGCAAGAAGTGGTTCCATACTCAATGCTCTGGGCTGAATATTTAATTCGATGAACATCTTGGTAATGATGCAGGCTCTGCAAAATCTGTAAAGCTAATAGGAGGAAATGTCGCTCCATAAGTATTAATAATAACGCAAGCTCCAGCTCAACCTTAATTGATCTATCTAAGTCAGTTCTGGATACAAGCAAGAAAAACAACGATGTGATTATGGATAAACTGAATGAAATATTGGATAAAATGAATGTACAAGAAAACCAGATGAGTGATGTCAAAAATGAAGTTAGTGAGTTAAAAGAAAGGTTGAACTATCTTTTGGAAGCACTAAGAAAGGAGAACGCTCTATTAAAAGAAAAAGTAGACTACACCCTAATTGAAATTGAAAAACTCAAACAGCGAAAAAAACGCAACATGTTGGATATATCTGGAATTGTTGGTTTGCAAAACAGTTCACTGGAAGATATTGTAAAAACAGTAGTAAAAAAGCTGAGTATTGAAGCTAAGCTGGATGACGTCTGGAAAAAGACTGTAAAGAATGAGTTCAAAAATTTAGCTTAGTCACCAAAAATTGTTGTGCAATTAAATAGTAAAAATTTAAAAAAAAAACAATGCAAAAGAAAAAAAGGTTTATCTGAACATGTCAATCTTCAAAGAAAATTTGGAAGATAATACAAATAATCAACAAGAAAATAAAAACAATAATCAAAAAGAAGAAAATCAACATGTGGAAATTAATAATAATACAATATTTATAAACGAACCCTTAACATCGTATTTTAATTTACTATATAAGAAAGCAAGAGATCTGGAAAGAAACAAAAAATAAAATTTGCGTGGGTAAAAAATGTCAAAATTCTAATTAGGAAAGCATATAATAGTAAGGTTATTAGAGTACTATCTGATAACTCTTTAAATGTGTTATAAAGAGAATTTTAATTTGGCTTTAAAAATCCACGTAAATAATATTTGTAACAATTTAGCACAAATCAAATTTACACAACACAAATTCACTTAAAATATTATATCTTAATGCGAGAAATTTTAGAAACATAAGTGTCGAATTATCACATATACTGGATACGTTAAACACTCCAATGTATTTAATTGCTATTACTGAAGCTGGCTAGAGGAATCTGAAACGAATATCATTAATTTTAATATTTACAATAATGCGTTTTCCTGCAGAAAAAAACGCAAGGGTGGTCGAGCAAGCACATTTATTCACGAGTCACTTAATTATAAAATATTTAATAAGTGCTGCGACGAGTACAATAGCATAATAACTCTATTGATTGATTTTAACAAAAAAAATTTTATATAACTGCAACCTATAGACCACCTGAAAAATCGAAGAACTTAATTAGTAAATTTAATGAATTTTTAGAAATAAATCTAAATAAATTATTTAAAACATAATACATAATAGCTGATTTTAATTATAACATAATGGATAAATATGATCCGGAGGTTTAAGTGTATAAGTCTATTATTGAAGGTAATGGACTTCTCTTTTACGATCACACCATACCAAGACCAATATCGAGTACCCCGCATTGAACATATTATAACCAATAATCTACAGGTAAATATAAATATAACTCACCTAAACTCTGATATCTTTGACCACCAAATTTTGATGCAAAATGCGCTACCAAAAATTATTTCCAGTTCATAAAAAAACATGTACCAATTTGGTTTGACTCAGAGTGGGAAAAAATTAATAGAATCAAAGAATACTGGCAAAGAAAACATGTAAAAATTATGATATGAGTACCTTCGTTATAATTACACATTTTGGCTTAATAAATACACATCCGTTAAAAGTGAAAAACGTAGGTTATTTAACCAAAACAATTTTCAAAATGTTTATGGGAATCTAAGAAAAATTTGGTAACATATTAAAATTATTATAAACAACAACGCTAAGCAACATTATGAGTTTTTCTGGAATCAAAATAAAAATGAAATGAAAAAGTATAATAAACTTCATCTATGCAAATATTGGCAAAAATCTAGGAAAAAATTTTCTATATTCCCAAAATAACAACCACGAGATTTAAATTTAAGCTAAATTTTAAAAATTTGTAAAGATGAATTAGTGATTAATATAAAATATATAATTAATACATCTTTGAAGGAAGGTATTATGCCAAAATTCTTAAAATTAGCAAATTTATTCCAGTATATAAAAGTGATGATAATAAAAATGAAATATATAACTTTATACCTATATCATAGCATTAATAACAGGCAAATCAATAGTCATATGTAAGTGAACAACTAGCAAATTATCTAAATAAAAATAACTTAGTAATCAAGCAACAATATGGATTCAGAGAAAAATGTAAAACTAATACAGGTCTTTTTGATTTGAGTACATGTGTACAAGAAGGAATTGATAAAAAATTTAAAGTGTCACTAATATTTTTTGATTTTACCAAAGCGTTCGACACAGTAGACAGAAAAATATTACTTTATATTTTATATGAATGTGGTATAACTGGGAATAAATATAACTGGTTTAAAGAATATCTATCGAAAAAAAGCAATTTGCTGAACGTGGTAATATTAAAAGCGAACTAAAAGAAATTGACTACGGCGTTATTCAAGGTACTTCTCTTGGGCCAATATTCTTCAGCTGCCTTAAAAGTAGCTTCTCAAAGTTTAATTTAAAAGGAAAGGCGTTTTTGTATGATGAGGATCTTGTTATAGCTTACAAGGTAAAAACATATATAGAGCTAGTGACAATAATGAATTCAGACAATAAAATAGTTGAAAATTGGCTATCTAGTCATAAGCTTACCCCCAACATTAATAAAATCAAGTACATACAAGGTATTCAAAAAACCTCCCATGTATCTTTAGAGGTGAGTTTTAACATTTTAATTGAGGAAGTTCAAGTACATAAATACCTTGGAAAGTACATCAATTAAAATGGAACTACCAGTCAAATGAACCAGCCAAAAACTGTCGTCGTATAGCTGATGTATTCAGACATGTACATAATCGAGTGCCTTATGAAACTAAAAAATAGATATTTTACAGTCATTCCACTCAACGATTTCATATGGCATTATTATCTGAGGAAACACGTAGATATTCAAAAAACATTAAAATGTTGCAAATTCAGAATAAAGCGAAAATTTGTTTAGGATCAAACAACGTGCTTCTACAACCGAAATTCATGAAACATTAGAAATATTGCCACCCGATCTATTCATAAAAAAAAATCAAGCATTACATATACATTACAATATTACAAATAACTTAATTAAAACAAATTCACGCATTATCTGTAATAATGAACTACACGCATACAGCACTGAAACAGCAAGTCACATGCATTACAACATGTATACATTGGGTAACTACTTTGGTCATATGGGTATATATAATTCGTCAATAAAAATTTATATTAAGCTACCATCATGTGATATCAAAACTTCTCATAAAAACAAAATTGAAGTGAAAAAAAATTTTTTTAAATTTAATATGATAGATAGATATATGTATAAACCAATTGTACAAAAAAAAAATTGATAAAGAAAAAAAAAAAAATTTTTTTAAATAGAATTAAAATAGTAATAATAATTATATATTAATGTTAGCAACCTGTATAATTCCTTAATAACAACAAATAATATTAAGGTAAATTATGTTTTGTTAATTTTTTTTTTTTTTCTTTTAAATTTTTTAAATGAACTCAGTTTGCAAATTTTAATAATATATAAATCAACATTAGAAATTAAAAATAAACTTAATATAATTAATTAAAATTTAAAAATTGAATTAAATTTAAAAAAATAAATAAACAGTTAATATGTGCTACGGGGCAATTGTATCTTTTGAAGATTCCCACCTGCCCACGTTGTAATAAATAATTATACCCATATGAATATACATACAAAGTTATAATAAATTTTCCATTACGTTTGACACATTAAAGGAGCCAACCTAAATATAGACTCAAGTGAATGGATCCAATCAGAATCGAAAAATTAGTCGATTAAACAATATACGTCCGGACGGATAACTCAAAAATAAAGGAGCTGGGATTCGGATATTTTTACTGCGCAACTTTTGTAAAATTGTTAGTTTGCGTTATTTAAAACCAGTTCGCCCGGCAGGTTCGAGTAGCTGCCATACAACTTCATTCTTTACATGAAAATAACTCAGTGTCTATTCAAGTTAGGTATCTGAAATTTTCTGAAAAGATGTCATGTTGCATGCCAACAACTTCTGTAAAATTTGTTTGTGCTTCAAAAGTAGCTTTTTGTATATCTTAAAACTTAATTAAGCTAGACTTCTGAAATCTTGTAAAAGATTATCACGTTTTATCGCAATAACTTCTGTAAAATTGGGTTGTTTAGTAGCCACTTAACACCAAAATTTACATAAAAATCTACCCAGTACTTAATAAAGTAAAACATCTGAAACCTTCTAAAAAAATGATCAAATTTTACGGCACTAAGTTCTGTAAAATGTGGTTGATTCGGAGCAAAAGATTCGAGTACCTGCCATTCAAGTACAAAATTTATATAAATCAGAGCTTTAAAATTTCACGTGCCAGTACTTTTGAAGTAGCAGAATCTTTTACTAATACTTATACTGCAATATTAGCTACCGCTACTTGAAAATACTTAAGTAATGATAATTTTACAAATGTTTAGTTTAAGTAGCAGTATTTTACTGCAGTAACGATTTTAAAGTATTTTCATATATTTTCAAGTATTTTAAAATATATTGAAATATTTTAATAACTAATATTGTTAATTGGGATGCTTTATATATTTATAAATTTAAATAAGTAGATTTGTTTTTATGTATATATTATGTATCAAAATTTATTGATATTTTCTTATTGATAATTTTACAAATAAACAGTTTTTATAAAATCAATGAAAACTAAGTCTTCGTCTAATTTTTTTTTTTTGATTATTTAGAGTGGCATGACTTGTCAATTAATAACACGTGGTTTAATTTGTTATACCATTTTGTTTTTAGGATGAAAGATTATTATAATATAACAATTTTCAGCCTAAAAACAATATTCTTGTCGTCGTATAGCTGGTGTATTCAGACATGTCCATAATCGAGTGCCTTATGAAACTAAAAAATCGAAATGAAGCTGGTAACACTGTTACTGTCAATGGAGAGCGGTATAGATCGATGATAGCCAACTTTTTATGGCCGAAGTTAGAAGTTGATCTTAACAACATCTGATTCCAACAAGGCGGGGCTACGTGCTACACAGCACGTGCAACAACCGAATTATTGTAAGAAAAATTTGAAGATTCGATTATTTTAAAAAAATGTGACATTGAATGGCCTCCAAGAAGTTTCGATTTAACACCCATTTCTTGTGGGGTTATTTGAAGTTATTGGTCTTTAGCAATAAACCAGACCCTTTTCAAGCCTTAGAAGTCAATATTTAACGTTCTATTCATAACATACGACTTGATTTAGAGGAAAAAGTGCTCCAAAATTGGGTTCAACGAATTCGTTCCTGCAAAAGAAGTCGTGGAGGCCATTTTTTTCAATAACGTTTTATTCAGAACTTAATTGTATCGATTGCACTTCACATTAAATAAAAAATATTTGAATTTCCTTAACAATTAGTGTGTTTTTTTTTTAAAAGAAATCATATCACTCAAATTGGAAAACCCTTTATAAACAAATTGTACACTACCTGTATAATTCCTTAATAACAACAAATAATATTAAGGTAAATTATGTTTTGTTAATTTTTTTTTTTCCTTTTTATTTTTGTTTCTTTTCTTTTTAATTTTTTAAATGAACTCAGTTTGCAAATTTTAATAATATATAAATCACAATTAGAAATTAAAAATAAACTTAAAATAATTGAAATTTAAAAATTGGATTAAATTTAAAAAAAAATAAATAAATAATAGTCAATAATTTTTATTACTAAGTAATAGAATTGTAAGGTTCATTTAATATTTTTGATTTTTGATATTGTGTAATTATATTTAATAATTTGAACTCTTTGCTTTATAAATAACGTGAGTGGTCTCAATAATTCTTGCATTCAAGTGACAATACTAGAATTTAATTTTGTGTTTTTCATATCTGTAAACAAAATAAAAATTACATAAACAGACTTTGTGCGAGCAAATTGCTCTTTTAGAGATATAGATACTACATAAATAAAAATATTACTCCATTTATACAAGAAATTAGTGAAGAAATAAGAACACTAAAGTTAAATAAAGCCCCAGATTTTGATCTTATTGAAGCCAATGTTATAAAAGAGTTTCCACTAAAAGTTCTAAAATTTCTAACTGAAATCATAAATGCAGCAGTAAAATTGAAGCATGTTGTTCCAAGCGCTTAGAAAGTAGCAGAAGTTATTATAATATAGGCCTATATTCCTGCTACAAAGTATGTCAAAACGCTTTTGTTGAAAGGGCTGAAGCGAATTATAGAAAATAGAAAATTAATCCCATATGACCAATTTGGATTTAGAGCCAAGAATGCAACAATTGACAAAGTACATAGAATAAAAAATATTGTAGGAAAACAAATATGCTCTACAATATTTCCAGACGTAGCACAAGCGTTTGACAAAGTTTGGCATTAAGGATTATTATTTAAATTAAGGAGATTGATATCGTTCCAATATGTGGAGATACTCGAATCGTACTTGTCTGAAAGATTATTTAAAATGAAACAAGAAGAATACTCTACATTACGAGAAATAAGAGCAGGTGTGCATCAAGGCAGTATTCTAGGTCTTATATTGCACTTGCTTTATGTGTAAACGTATTAATCGAAAATTCAGCAAAATACCTAAGCTTGACACTTGATATCAAGCTAAGGTGAAATGAACACGTTAAAAAGAAAACACTATATCTTGAAAATAAATATAGAGAAAATTACTGGCTCCTAGGTCCTAAGTCTAAACTAACAATATATAATAAAGTGTTAATTTTAAACCTAATTATTAAATCTATATGGCTATACGGCATTCAAGTTTGGGATTGTGCCAAGGAAACACATTAAGAAAGTACAAACTTTTCAGAACAAAGTCCTAGATAACATAGTAAGTGCTCCTCCCTGGTATGTACGTAATAGTGGCATTCACAGAGATAGACTCCCCAAAATTATGGATGAAATAAACAAATATGACATAAAGCGTAAAGCTGGTCTAAAAGAGCATATAAATATAGCAGCTACTCAATTAAGGAATAATCAGATTGTTACAAGAAAGTTTAAAAGAAAACAGATCTTCAGATTTAACGCTAAGTACAGATTTCCTTAGGGAGAGTACATAAAACCTACACTCAAACAAGATAGGATAAAATTAATGGTTAGTCAGTTTGACTAGTTTCATAGAGGAACGGTGTGGTTTAGCAGGTAAGAATCCAGCATGCACATGTGCTACGAGGCCATTGTATCTTTTGAAGATTCCCACCTACCCACTTTGAAATAAATAATTATACCCATATGAATATACGTGCAAAGTTATAATAAATTTTCCATTACGTTTGACACATTAAAGAGGCCAACCTAAATATAGACTCAAAGGAATGGATCCAATCAGAATCGAAAAATTAGACGATTAAACAATATACGTCCGGACGGATAACTCAAAACTAAAGGAGCTGGGATTCGGAAATTTTTACTACGCAACTTTTGTAAAATTGTTAGTTTGCGTTATTTAAATCCAGTTCGGCCGGCAGGTTCGAGTAGCTGCCATACAACTTCATTCTTTACATGAAAATAACTCAGTGTCTATTCAAGTTACGTATCTTAAATTTTCTGAAAAGATGTCATGTTGCATGCCAACAACTTCTGTAAAATTTGTTTGTGCTACAAAAGTAGCTTTTTGTATTTCTTAAAACTTAATTAAGCTATATTTCTGAAATCTTGTAAAAGATGATCACGTTTTATCGCAATAACTTCTGTAAAATTACCAAAATGTACATAAAAATCTACCCAGTACTTAATAAAGTAAAACATCTGAAATCTTCTAAAAAATTATCAAATTTTACGGCACTAAGTTCTGTAAAATGTGGTTGATTCGGAGCAAAAAATTCGAGTAGCTGCCATTCAAATACAAAATTTATATAAATCAGGGCTTTAAAATTTCACGTGCCAGTACTATTGAAGTAGCAGTATTTTTTACTAATACTTATACTGTAATAATGGCTACCGCTACTTGAAAATATTTAAGTAATGATAATTTTACAAATATTTAGTTGAAGTAGCAGTATTTTACTGCAGTAACGATTTGATTTTGAAGTATTTTGATATATTTTCAAGTATTTTGCAAGTATTTTAAATAATATTGAAATATTTTAATAACTAATATTGTTGATTGGGATGCTTTATATATTTATAAATTTAAATAAGTAGATTTGTTTTTATGTATATATTATGTATCAAAATATATTGATATTTTCTTATTGATATTTTACAAATAAACAGTTTTTACAAAATCAATGAAAATTAAGTCTTTCTTTACTTTTTTTTTATCATTTAGAGTGGCATGCAAACATGTTAATTAATAACACGTGGTTTAATTTGTTATACCATTTTATTTTTAGGATGAAAGATAATTATAATATAATAATATAATAATTTTCAGTCTAAAAACAATACTCTTGTCGTCATTTAGCTGGTGTATTCAGACATGTACATAATCGAGTGCCTTATGAAACTAAAAAATAGATATTTTACAGTCATTCCACTCAACGATTTCATATGGCATTATTATCTGAGGAAACACGTAGATATTTAAAAAACATTAAAATGTTGCAAATTCAGAATAAAGCGAAAATTTGTTTAGGATCAAACAACGTGCTTCTACAGCCGAAATTCATAAAACATTAGAAATATTGACACTCGATCTATTCATAAAAAAAAATCAAGCATTTCATATACATATATAATATTACAAATACCTTAATTAAAACAAATTCACGCATCATCTGTAATAATGAACTACACGCATACAGCACTGAAACGGCAAACACACACATGTATACATTGGGTAACCACTTTGGGCTTATGGGTATATATAATTCGTCAATAAAAATTTATATTAAGCTATCATCATCTGATATCAAAGCTCTCATAAAAATAAAATAAAAGAGAAAATATTTTTTATATTTAATATGATAGTTAGATATATAAACAAATTGTACAAAAAAAAAAAAAAAATTTAATAAAAGGTAATAAATAAAGAAAAACAAAAAAAAAATTTTTTAAATAGAATTAAAATAGTAATAATAATTACATATTAATGTTAGTTACTTGTATAATTCCTTAATAACAAAAATAATATTAAGGTGAATTATGTTTTGTTAATTTTTTTTTTTTCATTTTTCTTTCCTTTCTTTCCTTTTTAATTTTTTAAATGAAGTCAGTTTGCAAATTTTAATAATATATAAATCAACATTAGAAATTAAAAATTAACTTAATATAATTGAAATTTAAATTTAAAAATTGAATTAAATTTAAAAAAATAAATAAATAATAGTCAAGATAAAAGAATATAGTGTAGTAGTAAGGTAAGTACATATATACAAAATTTATTTAAGTGTTTTTATTACTAAGTAATAGAATTGTAAGGTTAACTTAATATTTTCGATTTTTGATATTGTGTAATTATATTTAATAATTTGAATTCTTTGCTTTATAAATAATGTAAGTGGTTTCAACAATTCTTGCATTCAAGTGACAATACTAGAATTTAATTGTGTTTTTCATATCTGTAAACAAAAAAAATTACATAAACAGACTCTGTGCGAGTAAATTGCGCTTTTAGAGATATAGATACAACATAAATAAAAATATTACTCCATTTAGACAAAAAATTAGTGAAAAAATAAGAACACTAAAGTTAAATAAGACCCCAGGTTTTGATCTTATTACAGTCAATGTTATAAAAGAGTTTCCACTAAAAGTTCTAAAGTTTTTAACAAAAATCATAAATGAAGTAGTAAAATTGAAGCACCAATTATGCCAAAACGCTATGAGAAATTGTTGTTAAAAGGGCTGAAACGAATTATAGAAAATAAAAATTTCAAAGTCATCTCTGAGTTGGCACCCAAACCACAACTTGTGGCCCGGATGTGAACCTTGCTTAGAGCTCTATCCATGATCTTACTAATAACGGATATAAACTGGCCTGATACTAATATCACAACATCATCCGCATAAGCCACTACTTTTATTCCTTCCTCATTAAGTGCTATTAAAATTTTATTTATAACAATTAGCCATAGTAAAGGAGATATTACACCTCCCTGTGATTTACTCCTGTTGACTAATTTAGCAACACTACTATTTTCCATTTTCGCAAGAATTATTTTGGAACAAAACCAGATGTTCAAGTTGCAGGGGTTTAAAATTACTGGGGGATTTAATTTCCTAATCGAGGTGAGAAACAAAAATATTTTCTGATATGACTCATACTTATTTTCTAATATCTAGCTCCTTTCAAATTTCAAAGTTCTACCTTAAACCGTTTAGAAGATAAAACGGTTCAAGAATTTTGCAATAAGGAAGTTACGCTAAACGGTACATTAAAATACGGTATGGCAAAAGTGTATATTCATTATATTCATTATATTAAGTGTATATTCATTATATTCATTATATTAAGTGTATATTCATTATATAAGTATTTCAAAACCTCTACGCAACCTTTTCTATCTTTCCTTTACTTCGGGTATTCACCCTACCCAATGGAAGGTTGCGCATGTTTTCCCAATTCCAAAAAAAGGTAATAAAAGCGATCCCTCTAACTACCGTCCTATTGCTATAACCTCGGTTCTTTCAAAAGTAATGGAAAAAATAATAAACCAGAAGCTTTTGAAATATCTGGATCGTAGAGGTTTGCTTCATGATCGACAATACGGGTTCAGAGCCCGTCGTTCAACCGGTGATCTCATGACTTACCTTTGCGAAAAGTTGAATATCAGCCTTCACCATTCTGGTGAATCTGATGTAGTGGCTCTGGATATTTCTAAAGCGTTCGACCGAGTCTGGCATGATGCTTTATTAGCAAAATGCAAAGCGTTAGGACTAGGTAGGGTCTTTCTAAAATGGATTGGAGATTTCCTTTCGAATCGCATGATTCTGGTACTTGTCGATGGTTATTCATCTGACAATTTTATAATTAATGCTGGTGTCCCTCAGGGATCGGTTTTGTCCCCACTCTCTTCTTAATATTTATCAATGACCTACTTTCATTTACCTCCAATCCAATCCATAGTTTCGCAGATGACAGCACCTTTGCAGCTTCCTATGAATTTCATAGCCGCTGTGGTATTAATCACCAAACTAATAGAACAGCAAGAAACTTCACTATCAGTGAGCTAAATAATGATTTAGCGAAAATCCAAAAATGGGGTGAAAGCAACAGAGTTGATTTCAACACCAAAAAAACGCAATGCTGTTTAATCTCGCGTAAAGTAGCTACTACTACACCCAACCTGACTTTTCAGGGTGAAGCTTTGCAGCACTCAACAGATTTAAACATTCTGGGCATCGAGTTGAATCAGAAATTGACCTGGTCAAATCATATTTTTGGTATAGCTAAAGATGCTGCTAAATGTCTAGGTTTCTTGTACCGCTGTAAAGCTTACTTCTCTCCTTCCGATCTTCTCAACATCTATAAAATGTACATTAGGCCCAAAATGGAGTATAAAGCATATATTTGGGCTGGAGCGCCCCAAACAGCGCTGGGTTTTCTCGACAAAGTGCAAAACAGAGCTATTCGCCTTATTGGCGACGCCAGTGTTACCTCAACGCTCACTCCACTTTGCCATCGCGGTACTGTTGGGTCATTGACCCTCTTTTATAGATACCTTGTAGGGGTGAACACCTGTTCTAAAGAAATAAAACAATTGATGCCTCCACTCAAAGTTTTCCAACGTGAAACGAGGAGTGCAACAGATGCGCACCCATACACTGTCGAACTGTCAAGAGGGCGCAATACAGCATTCGGGAATTCGTTTGTCATGCGCACGTCGCGTTTATGGGACCTTATGCCCGCACATGTGTTCCCAAAAGTTGGTAATTCATTTGTGTACGATATATCGAAATTCAAGAAGAACACTAACATCTTTCTTCAAAATAACTATCCAAATTTTTCCCTTCATCCTCCATAATCCCAATTTTCCTATATTCAAACACCCAAGTATTCCTTCCCCCATCCTTTTCAACAAAACCAAGCTGTACCTTATATTATTATGTATTAAAGGACCAATCCTATAGTTTGGTTTTAAAGGGGGTGGTTTTGGTTGGTTAAAGTCCAACACTACTCAGAGGAACCTCGTGCAGTTCCTTTGGGTGACTTTTGATGTTTTCCACCGTCCCTCGTAAAAAAAAAAAATAAAAATATACATTTTTGTAAACCTAGTAAAAACTGCTATCGTTTAGCGTTTTCAGATTGAAGATATACCTTACCAAATTCGTGTTATAACAATTTAAAAATAGGGGAGCTGCAGCTCCGTTGGGACTACAGAAAAAAAGTTGTTCCATAAAATAAATTTTTTTTGTTCTGTCTATCCGCAGTTACAATTTCATAGCTCTACTCCAAACGATGTACAACTTTTTAAAAATATTTTTGAAAAATGTGAAGATCAAAAAGTTCGTTATTCAAGAGCTATTCGAAGTTCTAGAGTGGCAGTATGAAATTTTGCTACGTTCGCTAAAAAAACGTAAAAACAAATTTGGTAGAATGCAAGTAACGTGATGTTAATTTTCTGTCAAAAATGGAAACGATAAGTTTTGTCGATAGCATATAGCGAACGTGACGTTCACTTTTTTTAATGTGACGTTGAGTTTTGAAAGTAGTAGTTTTGCTATCTTTCCTTATCAATTAACTAGAGAAAAATTGTTAAAAAAAAAATTGTTAAATTTTATAATATATTCAAAAGGATTATATTCTAAAAATAAAATGTAAGTATATAATAAAATTCAAAATTAATTTGTGAATAAAAAAAAAAATAAAAAAAAAAAGAAAATTAAATAAAAAAAAAAAAAAGTACTTGTATTTACCCCGCCTTTAACTAATTTGTGTTTTAATCGAAGGGAATCACAAAAAGCTATGAGCATGAATAGCTCCCAGCAGAAAGCAATTGTGGCGTTTATGGAGCAGAACCCGGAGTTAGCAAGAGGAAGAAAGCTAACCGATTGTCAAGTGACATTAAAGTGACAAAAAAGTGACATTATTTATTATTTGACATTAAAATATTATTTTTTTATAATAAAATTACTTCACAATTCACAATCTTTTAAAATTTATTATAATTGATCAATTTCTCTATATACACTTATTTTCAGTGGTTTTTCAATTAAATTCTTCACTAAACTTATTTTTGGTGGTGTTTTTGAAGTTTTTGATACGTTACTTGGGTTGTCAAAATAATTTTCAAATTAAAATTTTTAACGTGACGTCTTCCGTGCTACCAAAAAATTTTTGTTTGGACAAATTTTGTTTCGTTTATTTTTTAACGTCACGTTTTACATGCTGCCACTCCTGGTTGGATTTCAACAACAAGAAAATATGGGATCCAGAAATTGATCCAAAAATATTTTGTGTTAATTGGAAAACTCTTTAAGTGCTTGAGTTATCATGCTGACGGATAGACAGACTGACAAAGCTTAATTTTTCGATTCTGATCCAATCCATACTGAGTTTCTATCTAGCTTGCTTATTTCGAGGTGTTATAAATTCAGAATCAATTTTAATATACCCGATTACTTATCCTACAGTTATAAAAATAAAATTTGAAAGATAGAACTTCAAGTGGAAGACCGAAAATAGCTAAATTTTTCTTGTAATTTTTTTTTAATTTTTTAAAATTATGAATGCAAGTGTTAAAATATTTTAATCTGCGTCTAGGTATTTATAGATTAAATTCTGCCCTTCCATATTGATAAATAAAATTTAGCTTAAACCTCACCAGAAATAATATCTTTTGGCAAGAAAATTTTCCATTTGGATATTATTTTTTTTTAATTCTCTTTATAATAACAGCGTGATTGAATATACATAGCAATGGTTGGAATTATTAAGAAATTCTAATGTAGCCACCATTCCTGCAAAATGGATAAACATAAATTAACTTTAAAAAATTTCTTAGTTTAAGTTAATTTACATTTTAATGAAAACATAAATTCCTGGAGTAAGATTATTAGCTAAATTAATGTTAAACACTTTAACTGTTTATGTTATGGGGTAAACGTGAAACGTTGGGTATATCTGCTCAGACAAAAAATCAATCAAAAAACTGAAATTATAAATTAACCTTTTAAATTATTTACTTTTGATACTGATTTCGAATCGAAGATCAGTCTCGACCGAAGAATGTTAATCAAATAACTTAAAAAAAAAACAATTTTAAAGATTGGGAACAAAAAAGAAAGAGCTTAAAATTAAATTCTTACTTAACCAGCTTAACGAGTTTATTATTGTGACACCGATTCTATAATATGCGTAGCATGTGTTGGAGAATATAATTCTTCAACAGGAATTTCCATAGGGGATATGACTGATGAGTTTGAAGAAAATAGAATTGCAAATTATATTAACAAATTTACCAGTGGGGGCACAAAGAACTATGCCTACAAAATATGGTACTAACTCCAAATGCGGAAAAACTGTTTGCAAACTCAAAGGATTTTCAACATTCACTCAACTCGAATATCAATGCAAAAATAGAAAGCAAACTGGATGAGGTACTAATGAAAATCGATATAAAACAGAAGGCAGAACATAATACACCTACTTATGTTAAAACACTGAAGACACCGATACCGAGGAATAATAATATTACCACACATGATTTAATAGCTAGGCCAAATAACAAAGATCTCCCGTCAGCTGCTACATTTAGAAAGGATAAAGAAAAAATTAATCCAGCTAAACTAAAAGTCTCGATCTCTGATATAAAAGCCTTAAAAAATGGATGTGTTATTATTAAGCCGGGCACGAAGGAGAACAGTCAGACATTAAAACTGAATTTGTTACAACTATGAGAGAAGACTAGAATAAGCATATCATGAGTTCAAGATAAATTTGACAAAAGTGAGGAATTATTAGAATCTTTGTGTTCACAAAATGCGATATTAAATGAAACATGTGAAATGAAGATTGTGTATACGAAAAGTGATAACCAATACATATACATAATAAAGCGCAAACAGAACACTTGTACAAACAGGACAATTGTAAGTACTTAATTAATACAGGTTGCAAAAGTCAATCTATCAAGGAACACATTTATGCACCTAGATGTGGTAAAAGTAATGATTATGACTACTTTAAACCTAATTACACGAGAGAAAAATTGTGGTAAATGGTGTGACAACATGAAACAAGCGCATGTCATAGTTCTGTATTGCAATGTTCAAATTGTAAAATTAGAAAATTGGAAGCAAAAGGTCGTGGCGAATAAACAAAAATTGTCCGATTTTCATGCGTCAAGTTGAATTTACTCGTTCGAAAATTAATTATTGTTGTGAGTAACAGTACTGTATTGCCTTTATCCGTATCCTACTAATTCATCATGAATGATCATACACTAAAATGTACCATTGCTTACATTAATATACCATTGTAGCCATTGCTTACTTACTTAGGAACATTAAGGACGAAATCACATTATTCCTCCAAAATCAAATTAACGAACCACATTATTCCTTCAAATGCGATCCACATTATTTCTCCAAAATTGGATATTATCATTTGCAATGAAACATAGCGTTATTGAAATGAGGAACACCACTATTAAGTATTGATAATTATGATGCTATTTTTAACAGCAGAAAAGGCAATATTGGAGGAGGAACTGTTGTTTACGTGGCTAAAAATCTCTCATTTTATATTATAGAAAAAATAACCATGTTCACTCCAACTGTAATACAAGTTTCCTATTAATCACCGAAAATAATAGTGACAACGAAGTATAGATTAGCAATCGATTTTGAGGTGTGATTCGCAGAATTTATTGATAAATGAATGGATAAACACAAACACGCCATATATATCGGTGACAAAAATATAGACTTACTAAAAAAGGACCATTCATCAAACAACTACACCAATGTTATACAAAGATCCTCGGCTCGCATTGTAAATGCTCTAAATATTTCACACGCCACGAGAGTAATATGCAGTACTGCTAGTGTTATTGATCACGTCATCACGAACCTTCCTGCAGATAAATATAGCATTAAAATAGGTCTTCATGATATTGCAGTTTTTGATGATAAGGTTATAACTTTAGAAATTGACAAAATGATTACTCCACTCAATCCAATGACATACATGCAGTACAAGGTAACTGATTACAGGAAAATGAACTATTTCGTAAAAAAATGCAATTCTGAGTACTCCAAATTTAGATATCGCTCGACTTATCCTACTTATAAACAAGTAAATGTAACAGTAAGTCGATGCAACCGACTTATTTATACCCCACACCTAAAAAATTCAAATTAAATTAAAAATCCATAAGTTATTTTAGTTAGGTATTTATTATAAGCTAAAAAAATAAATGCTTTTACAACCTTTGAACAAAATTGTAAATTTCCTGGATTCAGGAAACAATACCCCCTCGTGTCAAATTTGCAGTTTCTATCTTTATTAATTTCGAAGATATGCTTGTTCGGTTTTGGGAGTTGTATGCGAGGTACCCGACCGACCACTCCAATTTATCTCGAATTTTAGGCAAATCAGAGATTCAGGAAACAGCACCCTCGTATTAAATTTGAAGCTTTTATCTTTATTAATTTCGAAGATATGTTTGTTCGGTTTTGGGAGTTGTGTGGGAGGTAACCGAACAGCTCCTCCAATTCATCGCAAATTTTGTACAAATCAGGGATTCAGGAAACAACACCCTAGTACCAAATTGGAAGTTTCTATCTTTATTAATTTCGAATGTATGCTTGTTCGGTTTTGGAAGTTGTGTGGGAAGTACCCGAACAACCACTCAAATTCATCTCAAATTTTAGGGATATCAGGGATTCAGGAAAACACATCCTTGTACAAAATTTTAAGTTTCTATCTTTATTAATTTCGAAGATATGCTTGTTCGGTCTTGGGAGTTGTGTGGGAGATACCCGAACAACCATTCCAATTCATTTGAAATTTTAGGCAAATTAGAGATTCAGGAAACAATACCCTCGTGTCAAATTTGCAGTTTCTATATTTATTAATTTCGAAGATATGCTTGTTCGGTTTTGGGAGTTGTATGCGAGGTACCCACCCTACCGACCACTCCAATTTATCTCGAATTTTAGGCAAAACAGAGATTCAGGAAACAGCACCCTCGTATTAAATTTGAAGCTTTTATCTTTATTAATTTCGAAGATATATTTGTTCGGTTTTGGGAGTTGTGTGGGAGGTAACCGAACACCTCCTCCAATTGATCTCAAATTTTGTACAAATCAGAGATTCAGGAAACAACACCCTAGTACCAAATTGGAAGTTTCTATCTTTATTTATTTCGAATGTATACTTGTTCGGTTTTGGGAGTTATATGGGAGGTTCCCGAACCCATGGACCGATTTTGTTCAGATTCGAACTTAACCTTCCTTTCGTAATTAGTAAATTACTATACAAATTTCATCAAGATAGCTTCACTAGTTTTTGAGTTATCGTGCGAACGGACCGACGGACATCGTTAAATCGACTCAGGAGGTGATCCTGATTCAGAATATATATACATGTCCATATCTAACTCGCTTCCTTTTAGTGGTTACAAACACCATTCCAAAGTTAATATACCATATACCTGAATAAATGATAAAATAGTGGATCCCATCAAAGAAAGGGATTATTGGTTCAAAAAAAGTAAAATACACAACACTATAATCCATATTCACTAAATATGTACAAAGCAGCGCGCAACAGAACCACGCTATTAATGAGAAGCGCAAAACAAAACTATTTTAACATTCAGATGTAAAAAGCTTGTGGTAACTCTAAAAAAAAATTGTGGGTTACTTAACTAGCAGGTATTAGGCAGAACGGTTAAAAACTCCAGCTCAAATATTGTTATTAATCATAATGGTAAGGATTTAATGGATAAAAAAGAAATTGCCAATAAATTTAACCAGTACTTCAACACAGTTGGCTCAGATTCAGCAACTAAATTTAATAACAATGTTTCTGCTACCAGTTTCTATGTATCTTTTCCTACATCCGAGAATAAAATCAAAGATATAATTGTCAACCTTAAGAAGCACGCAGCTCCTGAAGAGGATGGTATTGTTGTATTTAAATATAGAGAAGTACATACATTTATTATTAATTAATAATTTTATTTAAAATATTGGATATATATTTAATATATATAAAATTAATACAAATGAAATTTCATTTTATTTATATATATAATCTTTTTTGTATTCATTGAATTATAACCAATATTCAGCAAGTTCATATTATCAAAATAATTTCAATATTGTGTACCTGAATATTCAAAGTTTACGAAATGATTAATAGTTTTGGTTGTAATATACACGTAATTGTTTTAATAGAAATATGGTTGTTCATTTCGGATAATAATTTCTTTAATATGCCGTGATATAACGTATATTTTATAAATTGTGATAAAGCATATGGTGGAATTGCTTTTTATGTAAAATTTTTATTTAGTGAAGAGTACGAAAATAGTCAGTTTTTAGGAATAAAATTATTAAAGAAAAATATTAATATTATAGGTATATATAGATCCCACTGACTCATCCAATTAACTTTATTAACAAACTTGATGAACTTACTTTTACTTATAAAAGATCAACAATAGTAGATGATTTCAATCTCAATTTGTTAAACAGTGATAACTCAGAAATTATAATGTATAATAATATGTTATTAAGTAATGGTTTTGTAGTTTGTAATAATATTTCGGGAAAATTTGCAACTAGGTTTGGATCTCAGTCTAAAACTATAATTAATAATTTTTTGACTGATATTGTAGAATGGTAATATTATTTTTATGTATTAGATAGTGCGCTGTCCGAATATCAAATGTTTTTTATAAGTTCTAACCACACAATTACAATAACTAGAGAAAATAATACAAGGTTTATTTTAGATTACTCAAATATTAGTAGATATCAGATCTGGCTAAATTTTGATTTCTATAATGATTTTCATAGGTTCACGGATAAAATTAGCTCATTAATAATTCGGAATACTAAACGTATTGTAATACAAAATAATAAAAAGTAAAATAAGTGGATTACTAGTGATATCTTAGCAGTAATGAAAATTAGGGATTCATTTTACAAATATAAAATGAAATATCCTGGTTTTATCCTAGCATTTAAAGTAATTATATATTCAATATAGGGATAAGGAAAAAAAATTAACGGAGGCTAAGAAAACATTTTATTCTCATAAGATAGCTCAGGATACTAGTCATTCTAGAAAACTATGGAATATATATAAAAGCATTATATTCAACACAGGGCTTTATGAGTTTAAAACTAAAATTAATTCTGCGTATCATAACAATCTAGGAATTGAAAGTGAGAGCGAAATTTCTGAATTCAACACCTTCCTCATTAATGAAACAAAAAACATAAATATTTCCGAGGACAACATTGATCAAAACTATTTAAGTCAATTTGGACAAAATATCTATTCTAATTTTCAACTAAGTCCTACTAATACAGGAAGTTAGTTAGGAAGGAAGTTAATTCAGTTATAAGATTCTTAAATTTAAAGGCTGCTACAGGTCATGATAATATTTCGGCTAAGTTTTTAAAAAAGTTTTCTGATCAGTTAATCCTAGTATTCGAACTCATATTTTTCCAAAAAGCCTTAAAACTGCTATAGTAATCCTCAATTTTAAAAGTGAAAATATACATACAAATTGTTCAATTATTGACCAGTATCTATTCTTTCGGTTTTTCAAAAGTTTTTGAAACTATTATTAAAAATAGGGCTAGACTTCTTTATGAGTAGTAATAGAATTTTAAATGATGAGCAATATGGATTTTAGAAGAATTCAAGTACTGCAGCAGCATATTTCAGTTTAACCGACTTCATCTCAAAAAAACATTGACAATATAAAATACGTTTGCTGTGTTGATAGATCGGCACAAGGCATTTGATTGGGTCGATTATGAAATTTTATTACTTAAATTATCTAATTTAAATTTTGATTATCAAGAAGTAAAATTCTTTAAAACCTATTTGCAAGATAGAAAACAAAAGATACGCACAAACAATGTACATTTATAGTTTTAAAAAGGTGATATATAAAGGGTTCTATATTAGGACCGGACCTTTTTAAGATCTATATAAATGATTTATCTCGCATGAATTTTATAGGGGTGATTCAATTATATGCAGATGATACAGTGCTTAAATATGCCGATATTAGTGAAGAAACTATTATTTTGTCAGTTCAAAACGACCTAGAAATCATTGAAGAATGGTTAATTAAAAACCGTTTAAAACATAATATTAAAAAAACCAGAAATTTTTTTTTTTAAATAAAATTTGGAATAATTTTAATAGTGTCCCTTAAGTAATAAAAGTATTGAAAATGTTAAAAGCTTCAGTTATCTGGGTTTACTAAAATAGCAAATTAAATTGAAGCAATCACATTGACTATGTAATAAAATGCGTATCATCTTAAATATTTGTCATGCGTAGATTGAAAAACTATTTATCCGAAAAAGCTTTATTTATGATTTATTCTTCTTATATAAATTCGCTTATTTCCTATCTCAATCCGATATCTTTATGAATAGACTAGATATAATTCATAAAAAATGTATAAAAGTAATTAATAGATTCCCCACATATCACCCAACAAGTTTATTGTATTTTAACCAACATTTCAGTCTTGAGAGAATTAGCAAACACGAACTCTACATACTTGCATTTAAAATTGCAAACAACAAAATTAAACACAACTTTATTTTGAATCGCTTGATCGGTATACATAATTATAACACTCGCAATAAATCTAATTTCTATCTAACAGTATTTCGAAGTAATAACCAAAAAAAAAGTTACACACATAGTTTTCATATATTAATTTTTGATTTATTTAAATTAAGTAGTTTGTATTTTAATATTAAATTTTTTATTTTTATCTTAAAAATTTACATTTAATAACTAAACTTGTAGTACATTTTGTAAATCATACTTACTTTTGTAATCATATAATTATTTATTCAATTTTAAAACATAACCTAAAAATATTGCATAACTTTGTTTACACTTTCACATTTGTGATTTCTAATTTAATTTTTCTATTTCACATTGTCATTAAATATTTTGTATATAAAAATAATTCTACTAGTGCTATTTCATATTAAATATTATTTTTTGCTTAATACAATGATCAGCTACCTAAAAACTAAAACAATAATCATCGACTTAAAACTTGTTTACATTAACTTTAACTAAAATTACAGTCATACCTGGATAAGTGGAACTTCAAGGGCAAGTAGTTTTATTCCACTTATTGAGGTAGTTCCCTTATGCAGTTTTGCATTCAGCCAGATTTTTTATGTAAATTATTCTAATTGAAGAGGTTTCTGGAAATTTGAAAGTAAAATCGTTTTGAAAGTTTAAAAAAGTTAATTTTTAATCACTTACAGTAAAAAAAATTTTTTTCGTACATTTTAACTTATAACTAGTTAATTAACAAACTAGAACTAACAAAATCTGACTAGATACCTATATTAATTCAAAATGTTCATACAAAAAAAACACAAAAATATCGGTTCTTTAACGTAAATATTTTAAATTCAGCAAAATAAAAAAAATACTTATTATAATACTTATTTTTATTTTTGTACATTTTTTATTTTGTTTGTTGTAATTTATACATTTTTAATATAATAACTTTTTTTTGTAAACTTGACTTATTATTATCACTTAATTAGCTTCACTTAAATAATTAAGTGATAATAATAAGTGATAATAATAATACTTATTTTTATTTTTGTATATTTTTTATTTTGTTTGTTTTAATTTATACATTTTTAATTTCTGTAATTGCACTTTTGTTTGAGTTTTTAAAAAAACAATTTACAATATGTTTTTTAGTACTATAGCCTTCCTTTTCTTTTGTTTCTTTACAAAATAAATCATTTCTCAATTAATTGCGGTTCTTGTGTCGGATAATTGTTAGTGGTGAATATGTGAGAAGCATTGCTTTCATTTGGTAAGGTATTAAAAACTGTCAAATGCAATAGATATTTTTCTATATTCACTATTAATTTTTTACGATGTTATCGAATTACGTTTTCGTTAGGTATAGTTCTTTCTTTTTTATTCCTTTTTGTTTTTTTAAACTAACTTTTATTTTATCTATTATCTGCATAATTTTTATTCTAATTTTTATTATTTTAAATTTTCGATTTCTGTACGCAATTGTAGGTACTTCATGATCGTCAACTTTTTTATTCGTTTCTGCAATATTCGTGGGCTTGCGTCAAACTTTTGTACCGTAGAGGCCCATTTAATCTCTGAAAGACCAGCACTATTAACACTATGCGAAACCCAAGTTAGAGACGACAATATTTATTTTTATATTAACCGCTACTCTTTAGTTTCGCATTTTATCTCCCATAGAGATGTCGCATTATATATTCATTCTGATGTAGCTTTTAACACCCTTCAAAATCTAAAAGGCTCGAAGCATATATTTCACTATATATGGATAAAAGTCCAACAAGTGTTAAAACATGTTTTTCTAAAAGTACATTTTTCTGTTCGAGTATAGCTCCCAAAAGATTAGCCGGGCATTACAAGCGGGCAAATTGGCAGGACCTTAACTCTTTTTTGAGAAGCTTTGGCAGGTCGATGTACTATCGACAAGGAAACGTTGATCTTTTTGCCAATGTCGTTAGTAATACAATAATGCTAGGTATGAAACTGTTAGTTGCTAGTTCGTATAAATCGGCCAAACAAAACACCAAGTCATGGTTTAACGACATTTGCAAAGAGGCCATTAAAAATAAAGAAGAACTTTTCAAGCGCTACAAGGTTAATGCCTAAAGTGGCCAAAAACCATTGCAAGAAAATTATCAATCAGCAAAAGTTTCTGCATAGCCAAAGACTGAAACAAAAAATCCTCTACCAGCCCAACTGCAATCGCTCCTTTTGGACATTTGCAAAAAATGTTAAGCAGAACTTTTGTGCATCGTCATTGCCTCCGTTGATCGATAATAACAACTCTATCACTTCAGATTCGGTTGGAAAAGCAAACTTATTTGCAAAACTTTTTGCGTCAAATTCCACTCTTCCTCCTATATCTCAACCTCCACCTACGATTCCTGAAGTTGATCATTCGTGTAGATTTGGAAAAATCTACTTCAGGACCCGAGCTGTAGTTAAAGTTTTGAAAAATATAATGATTGAGAGTCTACTGGTTCCGATGGAATCTCTGCCATGGTTCTGAAAAATATTGCTTTCTCTATTTCGAAACCGCAGCGCAACCTTTTTTACCTATAATTTTCGACTGGGATATATCCCAGTCAATGGAAGGCTGGTCATGTTTCACCAATTCCCAAAAAAGGTTACAAAAGCGACCTATCCAACTATAACCCTACAGCTATAATTTCTATTATTTCCAAAGTTATGGAAACGATCATAAACCAAAAGCTTAGGAAATATCTCGATGATAATGGTATTTTGAATGATCGACATGGTTTTAGATTTAACCGATCCACTGGCTATCTTATGACATATCTTTGTGGAAAACTTAATAGCAGCATTCACTATTCTGGCAAATGTACTGTTGTTGCTCTTGATATTTCGAAAGCTTTTGATCGAATTGGCACGGTGCTCTTTTGAGCAAATGTCAATCTATAGGCCTTGGAACTACTTTCTGTAAATGGATTGAAGATTTTCTTTCGAATCGCTGTATTCGTGTTCTAGTCGACGGTTACACGTCCGACATATTCCAAATAAATGCTGGCGTTCCACAAGGATCTGTCCTTGCCCCAACTATCTTTTTGATTTTTATCAACGATCTCTTATCTACAACCTTCAATACAATCCACAGTTTCGCCGACGACAGCAATCTGGTGGCATCTTACGCATTTCCTAGGAAATCAGATGTCACAAACACCGCCGTCAATGCAGAACGGCTTACTATGTTCAGCACGGTCAACCATGATTTAGCCATAATTGCTGGCTGGGGTCCTAACAACAGAGTGGAGTTTAACAGCACCAAAACTGAATGTTGTCAGATCTCACTAAAAAAAACGAATAGTAACTCTACTCTGAGGTACCAGGATGAAATTGTACAACAATCAGAAAACCTAAGCATTTTAGGCATGCAGCTAAATCAAAAATGATATGGAATGATCATACTTTTGATATAGTAAAAAGTGCTGCTAAATGCTTAGGTTTCCTCTTTAAGTGTAAGACATATTTTTCATCCAAGAACTTGCTTAATATCTATAAGGCTTATATACGACCCAAGATGGAGTACAATTTCCATATATGGGCTGGCGCCTCACTTACTTCATTGAATTACCTCGATCGAATTCAAAACCGTGCCATTCGTCTTATTCGCTACTCCGTTGAGACTGCTAGTCTCACTTCTCTTGGCATTCGTCGTAATATTGGACCCCTTCCTTTTTTTTATACATATTTTGTGGGTAATGACACTTGTTCAGTTGAGATAAAATCGCTGATGCCACTCCTCAAAACATTCCACCGCACCACTAGAGGGGCCTCAAGTACTCATGCCTACTATGTGAAACTTCCTAAATGGTACTCTACTGGTCATAGCAATTCGTTTGTTGTCAGAACTGCAAAAATGTGGAACCTTTTACTATCCTCTGTGTTTCCAAAAGTTGACGATTTTTTGATTTACAATTTGCACAAATTCAAGACGAATCTTAACAAATTTATGACGCAATTACCGTCTCATTCCCCTTCATCCGCATTTTTCCCGTCCGTTTCCCATACAATTTAGTCTCAAATATATTTTAGTACAAAGGAACATATTCCTAGATTGAGATTATCGAATAAGGCCGTTCGAGAATATTAGTCGCCAAACTAAAGTTGAAGAGCTCGCCAAGACCTTTTCAATGATACCCCATATGACGATATTCGTGTTTAAATATTGAAATCACCATACAACATATAAAGGACTAAAAGGGCTCCTTTGAAACCAAAGAAATGTAATTTAAATTTTTTCTGGATGGTTTCACACGAAACTCTATCAAACGACTTTTGCAGCTAGTCTCTAGCACATCTAGAAGTCCTTCATCTTTTTCATACGAAGTGAGTGAGTGAGTGGTTTCATGCATTTGTTAGGAACAGCTTTATATATATAATTAGTAATGTGTGCCTGCCTTGCAAGCGTCTATCAGTTGATTAAATCGCATGACATTTTGAAAAAAACATTGTATCCCTGATTTTTATAGTAAGGGCTTATAAACGCTCTCATCCTCCAAAAGGACGGTCTTGAACCATGGTCCACAAACAAATGTTGTAATGCTGACCAAGATCTTTTTAATGATAACCCACATGCTAATATTCCGTTGCCTTTTATATTAAGGGCTTATAAACAGTTTCAGGACCAAGCAGGGCGTCCTAGAATATCGGTCCCTAAAATAAAGTTCGCCAAGATCTTTTCAAAAATACCCCACATGATCGTATACAGCTGATTTTATATCAAGCGCTTATTAAAGCTTTCTGGACCCAAGCAGGGTATCCTGTGGTTCCCAAACAAATGTTGTTAAGCTCGATAAGACCTTTTTAATGATACTGCACATGGTAATATACAGTTTACTTTTATATTAAGGGCTTATAAACGGTCTCAGGGACCAAGAAGTGCGTCCTAGAATACTGGTCCCCAAACAAAAGTTAATTGTGACGATATTCGGGTATAAATATTGGAATCACCATATAACATAAAAAGGGCTAAAAGGACTCCTTTGCAACCAAAAAGATATAATTTCAGATTTTTCTGGATGGTTTCATACCAAACTCTATCAAATACCTTTTGTAGCTAGTCTCTACCACATCTAGCAGTGCTTCATTTTTTTGATACGCAGTGAGTGAGTGACTGGTTTCATGCATTTGTTAGGAACAGCTTTATATATATAATTAGTAATGTGTGCCTGCCTTGCAAGCGTCTATCAGTTGATTAAATCGCATGACATTTTGAAAAAAACATTGTATCCCTGATTTTTATAGTAAGGGCTTATAAACGCTCTCATCCTCCAAAAGGACGGTCTTGAACCATGGTCCACAAACAAATGTTGTAATGCTGACCAAGATCTTTTTAATGATAACCCACATGATAATATTCCGTTGCCTTTTATATTAAGGGCTTATAAACAGTTTCAGGACCAAGCAGGGCGTCCTAGAATATCGGTCCCTAAAATAAAGTTCGCCAAGATCTTTTCAAAAATACCCCACATGATCGTATACAGCTGATTTTATATCAAGCGCTTATTAAAGCTTTCTGGACCCAAGCAGGGTATCCTGTGGTTCCCAAACAAAAGTTGTTAAGCTCGATAAGACCTTTTTAATGATACTGCACATGGTAATATACAGTTTACTTTTATATTAAGGGCTTATAAACGGTCTCAGGGACCAAGAAGTGCGTCCTAGAATACTGGTCCCCAAACAAAAGTTAAATGTGACGATATTCGGGTATAAATATTGGAATCACCATATAACATAAAAAGGGCTAAAAGGACTCCTTTGCAACCAAAAAGATATAATTTCAGATTTTTCTGGATGGTTTCATACCAAACTCTATCAAATACCTTTTGTAGCTAGTCTCTACCACATCTAGCAGTGCTTCATTTTTTTGATACGCAGTGAGTGAGTGACTGGTTTCATGTATTTGTTAGGAACAACTTTATATATATAACTAGGTAATGTGTGCTTGCCTTGCAAGCGTCTATCAGTTGATTAAATCGCATGACATTTTGAAAAAGCATTGAATCCCTAATTTTTATAGTAAGGGCTTATAAACGCTCTCATGCTCCAACAGGACGGTCTTGAACCATGGTCCACAAACAAATGTTGTAAAGCTCTTTTTAATGATAACCCACAGCTCCAAGATCTTTTTAATGATAATCCACATGATAATATACTGTTGTCTTTTATATTAAGGGCTTATAAACGGTCTCAGGGACTAAGAAGGAGTTGCATCTGCAGGAGTTCCTAACAAATGCATGAAACAACTCACTAAAGAGTGGAACAGCTTTATATAAATATAAAATAATATCTATAATTATAATTTAGTAGTTTTCAGCCATACACTACGTATTATGAATTCCGTTTCAAGCTTTGAACATCAGTAAATACATATCTATAATTATAATTTAGTAGTTTTCAGCCATACACTATGTATTATGAATTCCGTTTCAAGTTTTGAATATCAGTAACTACATATTTTTTACGATTTTTCTACTATAAAACCTATACATAATATTAATAATAAAACATAAATAACACATTTCATATTTACATTACAGTAGTATTGTACCTACGATAGGCGGTAGTAGTAACAAAACGTACACAACAGAATAACAAAAAAAAACACAAAATTTTAAAGAGACATTCTCATTTACTCTCTTTAAAATTGTGGATTTTTCTTTATTTCCTCTCGAGTACATTACGAGTACATTTCACTACAAACTGTGGGCTGTCAGTAAATCCACAGAAAACCGAACTGGTCCTTTTTACAAGGAAATATAAAATTCCTAAAATAAGGCTTTCGTTAATTGGCTCAATTTTTGCCTTTAGCGAAACGGCGAAATCTCTGGGTCTAACTTTAGACAGGAAGTTAAGCTGGAAGGCTAACATCTCAGAAAGAGTAAATAAGGTCTCAATAGCACTCTACTCGTGCAAAAAAGCCATTGGTAGGAAATGGGGGCTTCAGCCATACATGACTTACTGGCTATACACATCCGTAGTAAGACCCATTCTTATGTACGGGGTGCTAGTATGGGGAAGGCAATAGATAAAGAGGTCAACCGCAAGGCAATTGCTAAGGTTCAAAGAACTGCCACACTATGTATTCGTGGCTCTTTAATAACAACCCCTTCTGCGGCATTAGACATCATGCTTAATCTGATGCCTGTTGAATATTATAGCAAATTTGCAGCTGCAAACACAGCTGTGAGATTAAAAGCTACATCCCAGTGGATCACTTCACGAGAAGGTCACTCGGATATCATAAACCAATTCAAGTCCACTCTTACCTTGGTGGACTACACGTCTCCCACTTACTTCTTTGTGACGAAGAAAATAAGGAGAAATGATGGAAATCTTTGTGACGAGCATACTAAGCCGTGAGTTTTTTTTTTTTTTTGCTTTATTTAATAGATCATTTACAATATTTTTTTTTGTTAGTACTTCAAGTTACATTTAATTATTATTTTTTTTTTTTTTTCAATTTTAATTCCATTCAGAAAAAAACAAAAATATCTATAATAATTTTAATTTTATGATATTGTACATATTCAATTTATAATGACCGTAGCTGTTAGCTGTCTGCCCTTATAATATTTCAGGAAAAATTTACTAATTTTTTGAATTATTTATACCATTCATCTATGCTTTTATATTTCTTTGTTATAATTTCTTTTTCTTTAATATTAAAGAGAACCAAATACATTAATGATATTGCTATCGAATTACAGATCACTTTACAGAAAAATTATATAATTTTACCAGAAAAGACAAAAATATTGAATACCTATGTATATGACTGAGCGCAGTATGCTTAAAAGTTGAATATTTCGTAATTTTGAATGGGTTATGATGACGATAAGTATCAATAATAAGAATAAAACAGAAATGAAAAGACTAGAGATATAAACTGGAACCCAAGATATGTTCTTTAATGCTTTTTTTGAAGGAATATAAATTATCCAGGACCTCCAATTCGTTCGGCAATTCATTATAGAGTTTAAGACAATTGTATAAACAATTATTTTTTTTGATTATTTGTTTTGAAGAGTGTTAAGTAAAAATTCGACTTGTTTCTGGTGTTGCGGTGTTGTTACATAATTTTCTATTGAACAGAATATGTATGTCAATTCTGTTCAATAGAAAATTATGTTTTATTTCGTTATTTATTATCTTAAAAGCTAATAAATACATTTCTATTTTGCAGATATTTGTAAAGCTTGGATAATCGTTTGAGTACAAATTATTGGTGGGATACAGTAACGGATAGTTGTGTATAGTTTTAACTTTTTTGTGAACAATATCTAATTTATTCAGCAAAGTTTGTGATGCATTATTCCAGATGGGATTTAAATAATTAATGTTAGGTAAAATATAAGAGGAGTAAATTATTTTGAGAACTTTTTCAGTAAAACATCTTCGTAGACGTTTAATAATAAAAATGTACGGTGCAATTTTTTTTATCAGTTGTTCAATGTGGGCATTCCACTTTATTTTACTGTCTAAAAGTAAACCCAAATAGTTAAATGATTTAACAAGTTCGATTATATTTCCATTGATGGTAAAATTTCGATTACTAAAATATTTATTTTCAAATAACATAATTTTTGTCTTCCTTACATTGAGTAGTAACTTAGTAAGTAGTAAGCCACTGTTCAAAAATAATTAAGTCGGATTCTATATCATATCTAATTTCAGTTTCACTGTTTTTTGCATATGTAACTACAGTATCATCGGCATAAAGTTGGATTGTGCCTTTTAAATTTAAGTATGTAAGATCATTTATGTATAACTGGAATAGGAGTGGTCCCAAAATAGAACCTTGAGGAACTCATTGAGGTTATCAATTGGGATTCACTAAAGACACTATTTACACGTACTTTTTGATGACGATGACGATGATGACGATTAGCTAAATACGATGAGAAATACTTTTGTTCGTTTGAATGAACATTAATATTTGACAGTTTAAGTAGCATAATTTTGTGATCAATACAGTATCAACGCCTTTTCTAGGTCCAAGAATAGACACCCGACATATTTCCCTTCGTCCATACTTTTGGAAACTAAATTGGTCAAACTTAAACAAGCAGCTGTTGTATTAGATTTATTCTCAAAACCAAACTGTTAGTTGCTCATAATTTGGTTTGTAGTGATAAAGTTATCTAAGCGATTTTTTATTATTGTTTCAAATATCTTCAACAAACAGGTCAAAACGGAATGGGACGGTAATTAGTTACATTAGTTGTGCTACCACTTTTGAAAATAGGCGTTACAATTGCAGCTTTTAGTGAGTCTATAAAAACAGATGTTAGTAATGAAATGTTTATGAATTTTACTAGAATTGGGGTTAATCTAGTTTAAAATTTTTTAACAAACTTAGAAGAAATATTATCGTGACCAGTGGCTGTAGCAGTTTTTAACTTATCAATGGCAGCATTTACTTCTATTTGAGTAGTAGGGGTCAACTGAAAGTTACTAATACCGGTTTGCATAAAACTGTTTATGTACTCTCTGTCTATAGGCAGTTTGCAAATATTTATTTCGTTGGTTTGGTTGACAAAGAAATTGTTCAATTCATTAGCAATTTCTGTATCGTTTTTAAATATTTTTTCACCTTTGTTTAAAATTTTTAGCTGACAGGTAGAACTTTCGGTATCTTTGTTGTACATTATTTTTTTATATAAATTCCATAAATTTTTACTGTTGTCCGGATCCCGAGCTATTTGATCAGTGCAATAACTTTTTTTAGCTTCAATTATTAAATAATCAACTTTCTTTTTGTGAACCTTCATAGTCTAAAACGGTTTTAAATTGCTTTGATTTTTCTTTTATAGGCTTCAGGTCTGCACTTAAAAAAATCATTTGATGATCAGATATACATGTATCTGTTATGTGAACGAAAAATTTATATTTAATCAAGTCAGTTATAACATGGTCTATAATTGTTTTTGAAGAACAATTGAATTTGAAGGTCTGACTCATGGCGCAGTGGTTAAGTCGCCAATCTTTCAATCGAAGGACCTTGGGCTCAAACCCCGGTCAGGTCATAAATAAAAAATATGTAGTACTTTTATATCGTAATAATGTATATGGTATAATTAATATTAGTAATAATAACAATAATAATATTAATATTAATTATAGTAATAATAATAACAATAATTATAATAATAATAATAATAATAGCTGCTACAAGTGGAGCCATCTTTGGTTATATCATGCAAGTAAGGTGTTATATACTGCTGCATGTTGTAATTCACGGATGGCGCTGACTCTGTAGTAAAATAATAATAATAACAATAATAATAATAGTAATAATAATAGCAGCTACAGAAGAGCCATCTTTGGTTATATCCTGCAAGTAAGGTGTTATAAACTGCTGCACGTTGTAATCCACTGATGGCGCTGACTCTGTGGTAAAATAATAATAATAATAATAGTAATAATAATAATAATAATAATAATAATATTTATTAATAATAATAATAGTACAATAATTAAATAGTATAATAAATAGTACAATAATAATATAACAATAATTATAATAATAATAGCTACTACAGTGGGGCTATCTTTGGTTATATCATGCAAGTAAGGTGTTATATACTGCTGCACGTTGTAATCCATTGATGGCGCTGACTCTGTAGTAAAATAATAATAATATTAATAAGAATATTAATACCAATAATAACAGCCGCTACAGTGACAGTGGGGTTTGCCTTCAATAATTACCTCATGTAAGTAATATATATACTACTACTACATGTTGTAACTGTTGTGACGGCTTTAGTCACTGTTAGCAAAATAATAATAGGCGGATTCATTGTTTCCTTACAGTCCTACTCTTAATTCAATGTTTTCGTATCCATTTTCCTATCCTTTCCTATCCCTACTCCCTAGCCAATATACTGCGTTCGCAGGTAAGGGTTTCATCCCACTATATTGGCTAAAGGGGGAGGTGGGTTTAGTCAGTAAGAATCTGACAAGGGGTAATTCTTGGAGTCTTTGGAAGATTCCCACCTCCCTTAGGGGGGGAAAAAAAACTACCAAATCTAGTTGCAAATTCATTTAATATTTTATTATATATCAAGAACCGATTTCTGTTTACTGTATTAATATAGTACTTTGAATCATAACTGTCATTATTAAGTAAGTTAATATTAAAATCTCCGATAATCATTGAATTTTTATACATTGTAGTTATTTCATCCAATTTTATGAGAAAAGTGTCTATGTTAATTTCATGGGACTTGTATATGCCTATTATATTAATGTCGTGTTTTAATAATTTAATGCATAATATATTCGATTTATCAAGCTCAACTTCAAAGTTTAAAATACTACTAATTTTATTGCATACATAAATTGCAACGCCACCATAAGATTTTTCACGACTTTAGAAATATGGTGTATAACCTTCTAAATTAAAAAATTTATTTTCAGATTTATACAACCATATTTCTGATAATACAAACACGTGTACGTCACAAGAAAAAGTATTAACCAACATTTCCAAATTATAAAGCTTGTTTCTTAAGCTTTGTATATTTAGATACAAAATATTTAAATTATTATTATATTCACCACACATGTTTTTGTGCAGCGTCAACCCTGTAAAGTATTCAACATTTATGTCATCTTGTACATTTATTAGATCATCTGTTTCCATTATATAAACAACAGTATATAATTTTTTTTATATGTAATTTGTAAAGTGATAGTAAACAAATATCAAATAAAAAATTTAAATTTAAGTTCATCAATTTAGTATAGGTTAAAAAGAAATTATGATTAGTGAAAAGAATATTGAAAAAATTATAATAAAAATCAAAATTTAAAATTGTAACGAAATTCTTTCTAAATTTATAATTAAAAGTATAAAATAAAAATTTGTTGTGTGAATATTGTAAATTTGATAAACTAAAATTAAAATAATGTAATATAAAAATTAATTTTTTGTTTTTGTTAATTGCCATATGTTTTTGTAATATTAATAAGATTAACCATTTTCATTTGTAAATTGATAATAAACAAATAAAAAATTTAAATTTAAGTTCATCAATTTAGTATAAGTTAAGAAGTAATTATAATTAGTGACAAGAATATTGAAAAACTTATAATAAAAATCAAAATTTAAAATTGTAGCGAAATTCTTTCTAAATTTATAATTAAAAGTATAAAATAAAAATATGTTGTGTGAATAATGTAAATTTGATAAATTAAAATTAAAATAATGTAGTAATATAAATATTAATTTTATATTTTTGTTATTTGCTATATGTTTTGGTAATATTAATAATAAATAATTACAATGTTGTAAATCAAATGAAAAGATATAAATAATATTAAAAGAAATAAAATAATTAAGAAATTTAAATGAAAAGAAGTTTAAGTTTTTGCTATTTACCATGTTTGTGTGTAAAAAATTTTATTTATTACCCTCACATATTTTATGAATATAGTTGATGTCATTATATGATAAGATCTCGTAGACTTCGCTAGTTTGTGTTCTCCGCAAAAAAATTGTATTTTCCTTGAACCAAAGAAATTGAAATTCGTGTAACACCTTAATTGTCTTTGCCTTATGATAAAGCTTTGACTGCAATGTTGATAGGTTATGTCAAAAAAATTTCTTTGTTTCCAAATTTAGTCATATTAACTCAGCCGTAAAAATGTGTTTATAATTACACTTTTTTGACATTATTTCATTTTTTATAGACTCAGAATTCAACTTCACAACATATAATTGGTTTAAAATTGCACCGTTTTTCCTCCTTGATTAATTTTTGTTATATCAACTATGTCTTGCTCAGTGATTACAGCACCAATTTTTTTTGTTAGAGCTAAAATTGTTTCGGTAGGATTTGGAGGTAAACCAGATATGACAACATTATTTTTTAAGCTATGTTGGTTCGATTTATCTAAAAGGTATTCCAAATTGTTTACTTTGCTTGTTAGGACAGTTTTATATTTTCAAACTCATCCAGTCGATTTTTTAGAAGTGAATTTTCTTTTTGTAGGCTTATATTTTGATTTTTAACATCTTCGAGTTGGAGTGCTAAATTGGCTTGTCCGTTATGCATATCTAGTATTACACTACCAAGGCATTTCAAAAATTTTGCCACTTCCTTCAGTGTGCATTTGGTGTGGTTAAATGATAGTAGTTCTTCTTCAAAACAATGGTGCGAATTGCAATTATTATTGTCTTCTTCAGTATTAATTTCAACTTTAGAGTTAGAATTTGAATTGTTGTTATCTTCTTCAGTGTTAATTACACCTCTAGAATTAAAATGGACGTTATTTTCTTCGATATCTTCAATAATTATTGCTTAATTTGATGTTGAATGACAATTTACACATTTCCGTAAAACACGATTTGTTTTAACAGCCTCAAAAAGCTCATTAGACATTTTAACGCATCTAGTAACTTGGTAACTTGCATTACACGACCCACATTGTATTGCTTTTGTTTTACCAGTTATACTTTTATTACAAATCTTACACTGCTTAGTTATTTTCACCTTCCGCCAAAAGTAAGTATTTGTTCGATATTTAATTTACAAAGATTTTCACTTTCCGCCAAAAGTAAATATACATATATACATATATGTAATTTGCTCTTAGAACAAACCAAATTTTTGTGATTTAATACGACTTATGAGCAAATTTTATTTAATTGCACAATTTCAAATTTATATAATTTTTTAAATTTATATTAAATTTAAGCGATAAATTTTACAAACAATTCAAAGTTGGAACTCGAACACAGTAATGACCTTCGACGGAGTACAATTCTACACGGATGGCTCAAAAATGAACAACAGTGTAGGATCCGGGGTCTTCTCAGATAATCTAAATATCAGTCATAATTTCCGATTACCAGACCATTGTAGCGTCTTCCAAGGGGAAATTATGGCAATTCAAGAAGCCTTGATTCTACTGAATAGAAGCGTTTTGACTGTAAAGCAAGTACGTATTCTGCTTTAGTACAATCAGGCTGCGTTAAAATCTCTGCTATCCTTTGCAAATGCCCGGCCTTGTCGGCAAGAAGGAATACCCATTTGGGGCAATATCTCTTCAACAACCTTAGCGATCTAGCAGGTAAAATGTAAAGGGTATTCTTCGCTTTGCAAAAAGCTCAAATTGGTTTTAACGAGTGGGATAGAAAACCTTTTATGTGGTATTACAATGGACCAAAGACGGTCTAAGTGTGCCTTTTTGGCAGCCACCTTAACCTAACCTAACCTTCCTCCTCTCGAATCTCGATGTCGACTATTCTTTGACTATATGTATGTACTTTAACTTATGCATGTATATATAAAGAAAATTTAAAAATTGATGAAAATCATTATTTATCACAATTGATATGCATTGAAATTTGAAAATAATGAATCATATTGATCTGATATTAATAATCAATATGTATCTAAGTATGTACTTACTACTTATGTATGACCATTGGGCAGAGTCTCTTTAAAATTCAAATACATATGTAGGTAATTGTTTTGGTTTTGTACTTTTCTATTAAATTGTTGTATATATGTATATTCATATGTATTTATGTATGAATACATATGTATGTATACATATTTATGTATGTATTATTTGAAGCGATTAGAAAATTATTCTAATTGTATTCTTTTTTGAACTCATTCTAATGTAAGTACTTAAATTTGAGTCAGCAGTTCTTACAACCAAAATTAAATTTGAACAATTTTTTATTTTTAAATATTTTTGTACTATGACAATTTTATGCACAATTTTATGCACAATATTGTGATAATATTTGTACGGTTTTCTCGCTCTGTGTCATGTACAATCTTAATCAAGGATTGTACACTAAATATACGGTCTTTTTCAGATTTTAAATTATTTACATTTGGGTAAGGTAAAACGAACAACGGCAATATTGTTACAAACAACCTGGCCTATAAAGAAATTTAACTGAATTTTGCCCCAAAGTTTGTTTCTGCATTTAACAAATGTTTTATGGATACCTATTCCATTTTCCCCACGTACCTATAAAACATTTATTTCGAACTCGATAAATAAATAGACATAATCCTCACTCACAATAGCAAGTAACATAAATATACGTACATGAACTACAGGCTCTTTGTACAATTTAATTCTGTTTTGACATTATTTTACAAATAATGTCAATTACTATTTTGACGAATTTGGTTTTGCTTTCAGTTTTTTTTAATTTCCTAAACTGCAATTACTCTCGATTATATGAATTGGGATTCCATAGGATTTGACTACACATGAACAGGGGCCTCTAGTATGTATATAATGTTATAACATAATAATGCATAAATATATAATAATAATAATATGTGCAAAATACATAAAATAAAAGAGTGTAGTAAATACTGATCTTGACATTGATCTTCAACCGGTATAAATGTTTTAATGTACCTGTTTTATTTTTAGAAGTGGGAATTATGAACGAATATATGTTTTTTTTTGCTTTGTGATAATTGGGAATGAAAAAGGATAACTTTTTGAAAATAAAATTTTTAATGATTTTTTAATTGCTTTACATTGAATTTTGTTTTACATTATTAAAGTAAATTTGTTCTTTTTGAAGGAAAAACTATATATGTATACGCATTAAATAATTTTCTAAAAAAATTGTCAAAAAGGTAATTTTCAATATAAAAGATTAGCTAATATAAAAAAAAGTAGACAACAATATAACGACAATAACAGCTATTTAAAAAAAAAAACATTACAAAAACTTATATGGATATCAAAAAATATAAATCTACCCGTGCAACAATTTTGCTAAAAAATTTTAAGTTTGAAAAAAAAAATTTTAAATTTAGAACTGGTGTAACTTTTTTGGAATAAAATTTATTCTTATTATTTTTTTATTCTTATTATTTATTTATCAATAAATAAAAATCAAGCAAAAACAAAATCATTAATAACATCTTATCAAAAATATCAAATTTACTTCGAAACTACTATCAAGTTCGAAGACGAACCTATTTGGGGAAAAATAGGTTCGCCTTCGAATTTTGACCTTTTTATTTATTTTTAGTAGGGGGAATAGTAAAGAAAGTAAGACAGTTCCCAAGGGGGGCAATAATATTTTTGAAATACTTGGAGAGGATGCAGTAGGTAACCAAACTAAAATGAAAAGAGTAATAACAAAAACGCAAAGTTAAATTATGATTACTCTGCCCTAGGTTTTAAAATTGGAGATCGGGAGAAAAAAATTTTGAGAAGTAAACCCAAAGCAGAAACAGCAAATATGAAACAATATAACATCTTCCCAACAAACAAAGCTATGAAGGCTGTCTCATCCAACTTTGAGGCTAACTTCAACTGCGATAGAAATATCATTTCAGAGGTTCTAAACAAAAAAATTGCTGAAAGATTCATTACAGTTAAAAAAACCTTAACCTTAAATAACACAATATTCTCAACTAATCTAAAGGCATTTTCTATAGTTTTGATTTTAGCAGTGAAAAACTTTCAAACGAAGAAATTATTGCAGAAATAAATGAAGATAATTCCGAAACAACAGCTACTGATATGTGCCGGTTTCCAGGAAGACAAATAGACAGGTATGAATATCTACACAGATTCAATGGTCTGATTAGGGTCACTTTCGACTCATATGTGACACGAAAATCAATCAAAATAGGACTCACTAAAGTAACTGTACCCCAAGAGGCTTACCCAAATCAAAAGATGTAGGAGATGTCAGAGAATAAATCATCGGGAAAAGCATTGCAAGGTGCCTATTCCCAACTGTAATAAATGCAGTAAAACCTTTGAACAGAAGATTATGCAGATCCACCAAATCGTGTGCAAGAAAATCAATTGTGTAAACTGTGAAAATGTAAATGAAGCTTGTAATCACTAAACAAGTGATAGTAAATATCCTATGTTTGTCAAAAAAAAGGAAGTTTCTTGCACGAAAACAGATAAAAGGTGCTCAAAAGTAGCAGCTTATAAAATCGAATGTAACCAGAACCTGCAAAAAACATCAACACGATCTCTACGGAACAAACCGTCTGTAGAAATCAAGAAACGTCGATACATCAATGAAGTAGGAAGATGGAACAACAACAGTAAAACAAAATAAAACAGATACAAACAAGATAGAACCAAATACCTCAGAAAATAAAGACATTTCTGATATAAAAGTACAAAAACCCACTACAAAAAAAAACAGACCCAGTAGACCAACCAATTAAAAAACACAAAACAACAAAAAAACGAATGCATAACTCAATAAAAACGAGTGCATAACTCAATAAAAAATTCCTACAGCAAATGAAACCCAAACCAAACCAAAAGCTATAGACATAAAAAATTATACACAACTAACGATAAACTCATCAAAACACATCAAAAACAAATAGAAAGAATTGCATTCAAACAACAAAAACTATCCCATATACAAGTATAATTCAATGGAACATAAGGGTTACAAAACAAATAAGGCGTACATAGAAATTTAAAAAATAAAAATACAACCCCCTTTGGTAGTAGCCTGTAAACATTACCACCAGATTTTTCCTCCCTTATTCCATAAAGTTGGAGGTGTACGCTTCATGGTTAAAAAAAAAAAAAAAATAGAATACGAAGAAGTACATATTATCACTAACTTGCAAATATGTGCAAATATAATCCAGTAACATTAATTGCCTTAAAAAGAATCAATGCTATATTGAGAAAAACTGTCAACACAGCCAGGCGCAACAAATGAGTAGAATTTGTCAACGACATCGATGTAAAAGATCTACCAGACACCTGGAAAAAAACTAGAAGAATTTTGGGAAAAGAAAAACAACAAATACAAGTCTCATATTCGATAATAATGGAACCCTTATCACAGACCCCAAAACAAACGCAGAATACTTAGTAAACAAGTGCGAAGATAACCAAAACAGATAAGTCCTAATGGAAAACAATATAAATGTAACTCAGCATGTATCCTTCACAGGCAACCTAAATGATATCATGGATAAATCAACCGAAAAAAATCCAAATAATTTTGAATCATACAGATTTATCTCTCTACTATAGAGACTCGATCAAAAATACTGGAAAAAATTATAGCAAATATAGAAATTCCAGAAAACTTTAAATAACAAAAGCCACGGTGATATCATCTCATCAAGACTCACCATTGTGAGTACATTTACATCAGCGACCTGAGTGAGAAATTGAATGCTATCAACAACTTATATCATTAGATCTATGCGGACAACATTGTGCTACAGACAGCAGGCAACATAAGAACATCAAAAACAGCCATAAAATATGAAATCAAAACAACTACTAAAAGGATAATGAAAAATGGCGGTAAGTTAGCCCCGGAAGAAATAGAAGCACTTCACATATGCCGAAAAAGGAAATGCAACCCTGGAAATATATTACTAGGCAACCACAACATACAATATATTACTAATATCAAATTACTAGGGCTAATTGTAACACCCAAATTACCCTTCACAAATCACATCGCAGAGGTTAAAAAACACATTAACAAATCCAACAATCTAATAAAATGTATATGCAAAGAGATGCTCTAAACTATGAGCGAACTATCCATTGGTCCTTGATAGACGTAACTATTTAAATCTGAAAAATATGGCTAAAGCTAGGTTTATACCAGGCTATCCGCTCAATAAAATGATTAACAACAACATAAACGGAATGGCAAATATAACAACCCTCAATAATAGTCTCCAAAGATTAGATCAAATAGGTCTAGATATTAAATCAAAAATCCCATATACGCCACAATGAACCGACAGGGATCCCGGCGTACTAAAAGAGCTTGAAAACTACCAAAAAGATTAAAGATAAAAAGATTATCCAAAAAGATAAATCTAAAAAAATAATAAAAGATAAAGATAATAAAGAACGATAAAGATAAAGAAGATAATAAAAGATAAAGATAATAAAGAACGAATAACCAATAAAATTTTCAGATTTAAGTTCAATCAGCACAGACAAAACTTCAATCAAAGCACGGCAATTTACACAAACGCGTCAAAAACTTAACAAGGGGTAAGCTACGCTATTGTGACTGATTTCAAAACTACCAAAAACGCGCTGCTAGATGAAAGCTGCCAAATATTTACAGTGGAACTTAAAGGAATATTAGAGGCCACAAAGTTAGAAATAAATGAAAGAAAAATGTGTCGAAACATAATATTTGTCATTTAGGCAAACAGGCTTAGCGCTATCAAAGCTATCTAAAATTGCGCCAATGATGAAACAAACGTCACTCTGGAATTAAGGGGAACGAACTGGCCGATCAAGCACCCATAACAAGACAGTTCGGAAAAAACTGAAAGCACTCCATCTATAGCACTGGCTTTATAAGTAAAAAACTACATATTCAAAAAAATGCAAGATAACTGGGAACTCTCTACATGGTTCAGCAAGTTACACACCGCTATAAATATTTGCAAAGACCCCGTCAAGATTATGTCAAGAGAACTAGGCGTCAAATTTAAAAGAGTGAGACTGGGTGCACACTAGCTGCCCATAAACACTTAATTAAAATAGAGGTCAGACGTAACTGCAATTTCTGTAACCAGCCTTTAACTGTTGAACATGTGATTACTGAGTGCTCTAACAATTTGAGCATAAACTCTAAATATCAACAATTTCCAATGGAAGCCCTAGTCCTAGATTCAGAACCAAAACGAATTCATATCAAAAACTTACTTAGAGATCATGGGTATGAGATGAAATATGATAGCTGAAAAGTTGATAAATCCACGTCAAAATAGACAATAAGACTAAAATATTGATTCAGTTATGGAGAAAAGTACAGCTAAATATTTTTACAAAAGAGATGAAATAAAATTATATCAAAAATATTTTTTTATTTTTTTTTTTGCACTTGGTTGGGGTCGTTTTCTTATTAAATAACTTAAGCTGGTCTTTTTATAGTCCTCCCCCCCCTCCACAGATTTATACATTTTATTAAATTTTCGAACAGCACCATCCCTGATATTTTTGACAATTTCTTTACCACGGTCTTTCATCATTTTTACATTTGGGGCTGATGCAATATCCTATAATGCATTAATACCAGAACTAATAGCTTCGTTCTTTAATATATTTATATATATTAAATATATTATATAATATATTTATACTAAATATTGGTTTTAAATATTTAATTAATCGACCGAAAAAACTAGAAAATGCGGTACAATTGAGTAAAACAAATGAAAAATATTTTCTAAAGCTCTTCCTGACTGAAAGAAATAATACTTATAATACACTCTCGATCCATTTTATGCAATACTGTAAATATCAACAATATCCGATATTTTTAAAAACTTAAATATTTTATCTACGAAAAAATATTGAACAGTACGTTTTTAATTTTAAATATACTAACTAGGGACTCTGTAGCCCTGTGCCCTTTACCTTGTGTATGTACTTTCAAAGAGACATATTCATCATACTCTTTATAAATTTTTAAATTTAAGGTTTTCTTATTTTTAAAAAAATATTCATCATAATATACTCCATGCTTATATAGATGAAGGATAATATTTTATCAATTTTTAAATTTGTATCAAATTGAACAACACGCCAAGTATATCACTTTTCAAACTTATTTCATTGAACACAATGCAAATTTTTTTAAATAAATTAACAATTTGTGTTTCACTTGGGGGTCAAAATATTCTATACATCCTTCTTTTGGTACAAAAACCACCAGCCAATATTCGCTAGGATATTTAGCCATCTGTGTATTAACTATGAAAAAAGATTGACCTTTAATAACTTTTGGTATACGATCCAGCGTCCAAACTCCATTAAATAATTTCTTTGTACTATTATTACGTTACAAAATTTCCGCAATCTATAACGAATTCATGTTGCTGCGTTGAAAACACAATAATTTCTTAATCTTTTATTGATTTTTTTTTATGTATATATTTTATTTATAGACTTAGACAAACGTTACGATTTTTTTCTATTTGAATATTTGCATCAAACTCTCCCTATAAAGTAGCTATTAAGGTATAGGGAAGTGGTTTTAATCATATTGCTTCAATTCTTTCAATTTCTTCGTTGAGTAAACCTTGGTCAGAAAAGTTAGTATCTATTTCAAAATTGGGAACTTGTACTATGTTAACAGATAATGAATTGATTAATATCGAAGTTAATACCAAAGTGTTTAAAATTGAAAGGATTTTTAGATGGTTTCGTACAATATCCTACGTTTTCAGTAAAACAAAATATTAATGTGATCCGTAATTATCTAATGAAAACATTATCTATTAATAAGTTTTCACTATTTATTGGAATATTGATAAATTTTACTTTTGTAAAAATATTTAGCTGTACTTTTCTCCATAACTAAATTATGAGTTAGTAAAACACCTTGATTAACTGTGGCATGTTTCATCAGAAATTTTGCTTTTATAATTTTGTGGGAGTCATCAGAATCCGTTGAAAACATATAAAATTCCGGTTTCTAAGTAAAAGTAAGTAAAAAGTAAGTAAAATTCGGACATGAACACCATTTATTAGAAGAGTTGGTTGATTTAACATAAGTACGTGTAATTTACCCACAAGTACTGCTACATTACTATTATTGTAAAGTTTTTGCCGTTCTTTTCAACTATTGTTATCTGATTTTGATATATTATTTCCGTTATCTAACATCCAGCCAGTACATTCTAAATGCGGTGAGCTGCATCATTGCCCTAATTGAGTAATGATTCATTGTATGATCGATAATGATAACTTCCATCGGATGGAATAATATCTTTTCGATTTAATTGAACATTGCATTGTTTTATTAATGAATATAAAAGATTATTAACTCCACTAGGTTGTAATATCAATTGTTTATCAGTTGTTTATTATTATTCAGAAGAGTTCCATCTTTTTTAGTTATTTGCGCCTTTAATATCAAATATTTTGAAGATCCCTATATGTATAATGTATCACCATGTCCTAGAGAAACAAATTCAATGTTTGATGAATTATCTATAGAAGCAATAGGATTATAGCAAACTTCTTCAGATTGTAAAATGCTGTACTGAATAAAAATATCCAATTCAGGGTGGGCAGCACGTAACTTGTTTCGAAGCGTTGTTTCAAATTTTTTCAAATTTGGCAGCACGTAAATTGTTAAATTTTCTTATTTTGTTTCTTCATTTTTAGGTAGCATGTAATTTTGTGTCAAAAACTTTGCTTCACACATATTTTAGTCGCTAAAAAATTGTTGTCGTCAATAGTTTAAAAAAAAGTTATGATAGTTTAATTTAATAGTTATGATTTTTTTTGAAAGTGAAAGTTCTTCTGATGAAGAAAATAAAAAAAATAATATATACAAAGAACTTTTAGAGATAAAAGTAATATATTTGAACTTCCAGCAAATGAGTGAGTAGAAAGACCTTTAAAATTATAAAGTATTAATCTATTAACAATATAAATGTTTTAGGTTCAAATTTTTTTAGAGTTGGAAAGGACGCATTTAAAATTTTACTTGAAACAATTAAACTTAAAGCAAATAGAAGAATTACAGGTATTTCACCAATAATAAAATTGGCAAGTAAATGTTCTAGCCAGCGGTAGCCATCAAATTAATGTTGGTAGTCACAAAGTATTGTCCTTTGGCACAGACGGCCTTTTTAGGAATACATTAAAAATCTTAGAAGAAAGGATATGACCACATTGGATTTTTTTAGATGAAAATGCTTTTCCTGAGACACAGAACTACTGAGGTACAGCAACTTTTGGAAAGTTGTTATGAAAAAGAGTGTTCTTTCAGAATATTAGGTAAATTTATATTATTTATATTTCACATTATTACAAACATTATTCAAGGTGATAGTGGATACCCTCTGCTATTATGGCTACTCACTCCGTACAGGGGGAGCGTCAGCTTTAAGTGGTGAAATGCGATTTAATAATATACTTGGTAAAGCCAGAAGCAAAGTGGAGAGAGTAATTGGCATTTTAAAGGCTCGTTGGAGGTGTCTTTGCAGTGATTGGAAACTTAGGTACCTTCTCTACTGTAGCGAGTATTGTTAGTGTTTGTGCAGCACTGTACAATACATGCATACATTATAAAATAAATATTGATTACAATGTGGAAAACATTATAACTGAAGACAGAGCAATGCATGTTTCTTTTGCTGCATCAACTTTAAATTCTGATAGGAGAGCGAAACAGCTTCGAGATGAAATTAAAAAAAATTTGTAGGCCAAATAAAATTTTATTCAAAAAAATTCGTGTTTCCTTTTTCTTAGTAAAATATAATAAATAAATGTTACAATATAATTAGCTTAAGTACAAAAAAAAAATTAAAAATTATAAATTAGCTTCAGTACAAAAAAAATATTAAAAATTATAAATGAATAAGTATACATTTTTACTTTGATGAAGAAAGAATTTGTTCTTTTAATTCTTTCTTTTTTTTCTGGATTTCTAAAAATATCTATTACAATAAAAAAATAAGTTAACTGACACTTTTTGTTCTATAAATTTTGTATTTAGTTTCAAATACTTTGTTCCAAACAAATACGTGCTGCCAGTGGAATTTTGTTTCAATCAATGTCGATTGTAACAAGTTACGTGCTACCCACCCCAAATTTCATATATTTACTCATTTTAATCAAAAATATCTTTTTTTCTATTTTTGCACTTTTAACATGGCGTCGTTTTCTTATTAAATAACTTAAACATTTGAAAGTTGGCGTTTTTATAATTTTACTTTAATTTTCTTTTTTTATTTTTTTTTTCTTACTTTTTTTTTTCTTTTCTTTTTCCCAGATTCATACATTTCATTAAGTTTTTGAACAGAAGCACCCGAGATATTTTTTACAATTTCTCTATCACAATCTTTCATCACTTTCCTTACATTTGGGGCTAATGGAATATCAAATAATGCATTAATACCAGAGCTAATAGCTTCGTTTTTTAATATATTTACACCTGAAGTAAATATTAGTTTTAAATATCTAATTAATCGACCAAAAAAACTTCCTAATATTCGTCCTTTTTGATGCGGTACAATTGAGTAAAACAAATGACAAATATTTTCTAAACCTCTTCTTGACTGAAATAAATAATACTTATTTTACTCTGTAGTAAAATAATAATACTAAAAAAGAATACTAATACCAATAATAGTAACCGCTACAATGACAGTGGGGGTTGCCTTCAATAACCTGATGTAGTACTATATACTACTACTACATGTTGTAACTGTTGTGACGGCTTTAGTCACTGTTAGCAAAAATAGTAATAATAATAGGCGGATTCATTGTTTCCTTACAGTCCCACTCCCAATTCAATGTTTCCGTATCCATTTTCCTATCCTTTCCTATCCCTACTCCCCAGCCAATATACTGCGTCCGCAGGTAAGGGTTTCATTCTTTTATATTGGCTAAAGGGGGAGGTGGATTTAGTCAGTAAGAATCTGACACTACCAAGGGGGGTAGACAAATGACAAATTTTTTGGAGAAATAGGAACACATGTAGCGAATGGAATTAAAAAGTCGAACAAATCGGATGATCGATGTGAAAATAGTATCAACCCAAAAACCATTTATTTAAGTCCAGTGGATGAAAATGAGACTTTCAATAATATCAAAAGCTTAAACTGCAATGCAATTAGATAATATAACAGTTAAAGATCTACAGATACTAGCGGAAATTCTAAAGCAACGCATCACGCATATGATTAATAAATCCTTTGAAGAGGGAAAAATTCCTACATGCTTAAAGAAAGCGTTTATTATTCCTATCCATAAAAGTGGCTCAAAATATTTATGTGGCAATTACAGACCAATTTTTATTTTGAACTCAATTTCTAAAATATATAAAAAAAGCTATAAATAGAAGAATTAGAGAGTTTATAAAAGATTCGATCGGATTTGATCCCAATCAATATGGATTTTTAGAAAGTAGTGGGTACTGAATCAGCAATTTCGGCAACATTAAAACAAATATACGATGCAATAGATGAAGGAATGTATGTAGGTGCTATATTTGTAGACTTAACTAAAGCATTTGATGTTGTTAGTCACGCAAAGCTCCTCCACATTTTGAATAACATAGAAATAAGAGGTTTGTGTAACTCTTTAATAAAAGATTACTTAATTAATAGAACACATTGTGTTAAAATTAATAATACAATTAGTGAAGAGCGAATATTACAGCAAGGGTTTCCACAAGGATCACTACTTGGGCCTTTATTATATCTTTTATACATAATGGATTTTCCAAAAAATAAATTGACTTCACAATATAATATTTATGCGGACGACACAAATCTTATAGCCAAAGCAAGAACCTTAAGTGAGCTTGAAAACATAACAAATAATGATATGAGGATTTTTTGTGACTGGTTGAATGAGAAAGAACTTTGCCTGAATGTTAAGAAGACAAATTATATAGTATTTAAAACTCCAAAAAAAGCTACCATGAAATTGTTATCAAAGTAAAAAACAGCATAGTACAAAGAGTTAGTAATATAAAGTATCTGGGATTCGTCATCGATGAAAAACTTAAATGGGACGATCACATATACCATATAAAAAAAATTATTGTTCCAATTTCTCTTGCAATAAATAGGGCTAGTGGTTTGCCGGAAAAAGCAGCAAAACTGTCTACAATGGTCATATATTATTCAAAATTAGATATAATATTTGCAGTTGGAGTCACTGCTCAAAATTCATATCAAACAAATTGGAATAGTTATGAACAAAACACTGCAGCCGCTGTTCAAACTTAGCTACAAGACTAAGACTTCAGAACTCTATGAAAAAACTAATCAAATGGATATAAATCAATTGATTTACTTTGAGAAGTGCAAATACATTTATAAAATTGAAAACAATAAACTAAAATCAAATTTGAAAATAATGAGGCAGGATGAGATACATAGTTACCAAACCAGAAACAGGAGAAATATCGTAGTACCAAAATCAAACAAAACCATAAAACTTAAAAGTCTAAAATGCAGTGCAATAAAATTATACAATTCTCTGCCAAATGAAATTAAAAGTAGCCAAAATATAGACATTTTTAAAAAAAAACTTAAAAAATTTTTAAAGCAACTTTGAACAACTTAGAATTAATAAATAATTGTTATTTTTGTTTTTTTTTCTTTTTTTTTTTAATTATTATACCTAATTAACTTATTTCATTTTTAAATTTCAATAGTAACTTTTATATATTGTAATATATTTAGCAATGTGATATAATTTTAATTTCTTATACATAATTTATATTGTAAATTATCTGAAATTAAGTAAAAACTATTAAAAAAAAAAAAATACATTTTTATTTTTATATTACTTCCAAATAATGAGACCGTGAAAGTAAATGTATCAGTTCAGCTATTAAAACATGTAATTTCACTTGAATTGTACAAAGCCACAACAAATGCAGTAAAAACTACAGCAATGGCATCGATAACTATTTTAGGAGCAGATGAGCAATTACTAAAAGATAAAACTGACTCAGCACCTCAATATATTTCTATAGATGACGCTATTGAGGGTCTTAGGCAGGAATTTGTTTTTTGAAAAACGTAATATTGGTGGAATTATAAATAGTGAACATATATTTTATAGGCATTTTCAATTGGAATATGATAATAATAATAAAAAGATCCATAGAAGATGTTAATATAATAGCAATTAAATGCTTAGAATATGGAGATATATTAGCAGATAGATTTTTAAGATGGAGATTACAAATCCGATTACATATACTTATACATATTACTATACTTAATTTGCGATTCATAAAACAAAAATCATCATATCAAATGGAGAGATTTCATAATTTATCAAAATAAAATAAAGATTTCAATAATTGTGAAATAATGAAATAAATATTTTCATAAATTTTTTTTAAAATCTTTTTTATTTCTTTCTTTATTAATCTTTTTTTATTCAGCAATTATGATCAGAGGGAAACTATAACCATTTAACAAAAATTTTATTATCTCTAGTTTTAAAAATTTTTTGAATCAAATATATTTGTTTATTTACAGTTTTAAACAATTCATATTAATAGACTCTTCCTTGTATGGGTTGATCTTGATAATCTTCCAGTAAATACTTATCGTCTCAAATACTTCCGTTGTCCAATGTGGGTGTAACCTTTTTCAGAAACATGTTTATACTTGCTTATACGAACTGAGTCACCAATTTTAAATTTAGCTGGCAGAGAAATCTTAATATGATTATAAACAGTTGGAAACAATTCATAAGCATTTTTTTTTTACCTCTGTTGGGTTCTTTTGAATAGTACGATGTTTATTGTAATTCCCCATTGAAACTAAATTTCCACTTTTTTCTTTTAGACTACGGAACGTTCTACTGTGGCAGCTTTAAACGAGTTAAATTTGGAATAATGATTTGTTTGAAATTTATTCATTAAATTTTTAAATATTTTATTGAAGAATTCTTTTCCATCATCAGTTTGCAAATTTTTGTTAAAAAATATTTTGCGCTGCTTTTGTATTGTTCTCTTGAAGTTTTTGTTTTTTAGGGATTGCCCATGCGCAGTTTGAAAAGGTATTAATTACGGTGGGGTGTGATAAAGCCGTGTAATACAGCCATATTTCGCGAATATGGCTTTATGACCTATTCTATGAGTTATAAAGTCATATTGGGAATATGGCTTTATGACTCATTTGATTGGGCCATAAAGCCATATTTTATAAAACATTTTGTGTCATAAAGCCATAATTAACTTATTCTCTGATTCAAATATAAGATTTTTGTATAATTGTTGTTTGATTAATGTTGAAAAATGTTTGCAAAAACTTTGGTGCTGAAATATGTATGATAGAAAATACTTAGGAAAGATTTTAGAGTTGGTTACAAAATCAGGATATTCTCTTTTTCTAGAATATATATATGTACATATTCTGGAAAAATGGACAACCCTGAATATATATATGTAAATTCTGACTATGAAAAATAATAAGTTTTGTGAAAATTATTATGAAAAACAAAAAACAAGGAATGAGGGCTGCTGCCCCCGTTCGCCCGCTCGATACCATATGCCCGCGCGCTTGTGTTCAGATGCAGTAGGTCCCAATCCTTCAAGAGAAGCGCGAAGGGATTGTGAAGGGAAGGGCTAAGAGAGGTGTAAAGAGTGGTTTGAAGAAAGAGCCGCGATGGTCGCCACGAGACTGATAGAAAATTGTTTGAAACCTTTTGAAAATATTGAATAATTTTGTAATTTTGAGTTTTTATAGTTTTGTTTTTTGTTGAGTTTTATAATTGAGTTTTATAGTTTTGTGATATTGTGTTTTTATAGTTGGTTACAAAATCAGGGTATCTCCCTTTTCCAAAATATTTATATATATATGTAATATATATACGTGAGAATTTGCCTTAAAGGAATTTTAGAGTTGGTTAAAAAATCAGGGTATTTTCCTTTTTCCTGAATATTTACGTATATTATGTATAAAAGAGATTGCGAATTAGGAGCGATTTTAGAGTTGGTTACAAAATCAGGATATTTCCCCTTATTTAGAATATTTACATACATGTATGTGCGAGATTCTGAATTAGAGTTGGGTTCTAGTGTTTAATAGTTTTTCTTTTCAAGTATTTTTAATCGAATGAGACATAACACCATAGGGCTTTATGACCCATTTGAATAGGTTATAAAACCATCTTGGGAATATGGCTTTATTACTCAACTGAATGGGTCATAAAGCCATATTTTTAAAATGGCTTTATCACCATTAATTACGATTAATAAAAATTTAAAGCCTTTTCTCTCTGTAGCATAAGAACCCATTTCTATTGGGTCAGCTTGTCAAAGATCCCTTAATTATAGCTCTACGTCGTTTGAAATTACTCCGTGCAGACTTCCGCAGCTCTTCAGCAACTTCTCTTTTACTAATTTTAAAACATAATAAAATAGATTTTTGTAATTATTCTGTATAACTAGAAAATCTTAATTGAAAATAAATTTCCGGTGATTACTATCTAGAATTTTAGAAATAATCTTATCAGTATTCTTAATTCGGTGATTTAATCTATCTATAAAAATTCCTGTTGAGATTAAAACTAAGTTTGAGATTGTTCATATGAATAATAAATTTGAAGATGATGAAATAATTGAAAGGGTTAAAAAACAAAATAGTTTTCTGGAAATGAGCGAATTAAAGGTAATAAAATAAAATACAGTGAATAAATACAACAAAGAAATGCAGAGTGCGATAATTGAAGTGGATAATAAATCTTTAATAAAATACTAATTGAAGGAAAACTCTGCAATTGGGAAAGATGCAAAGTTTTTGACGCAATCAGTGTAAGGAGATGTTACAAATGTAAAGGCTTTCATCATAATAAAGAAGCTATAATCAAAAAAAAAGGGGATTTATTACATAAATTACGGTCCCTTAATAAAAATAAAAATAGCAAAGCTGAAAATAAAAACGAGCAAATTCAGTGCGAAGGGTTCAAATATGGTGAGTACTAAAGAAATCAGCAGTTCAAAGAAGGAAGTAACAGCTACACAAACTGGGTCAAAAGAGAAACTCAATCAGCAAATCAATCCTAAAATAATTAATATAAATGATAAAGGCGATAAAACAGATAAAAATTCTTACTTTGTTGATCCTCTGATTCCAATTCAATACAATGATGGGACAATTCAATACAATAATTGTTTCTCTAAAAAACACTACTCCAGCTTTAAAACTTGCTGTTTTTTACAAGAAACCAAGTGATAATACAACAATAATGAATTTGTAGCACATCTAGACTTGGTTTGTGATCGATATAAAAATATGTATTGTTCTGATGGGTGATACTAATATCACGGAACTCGCCAGCTCTTATAAACCAATGTTAGAATCTAATGGAGTTAGTATCATGAACAAGCTAAACAATGAATTCGCTACTAGAATAACTGATAACTCTGCTACGATTATTGATCACGTTCTTTCAGACCTAGTAAACTTTGATTTCGATATCATATTGCACAACATAGTTTATTTAGATCATTAAGCTATCTATGTCAAAATAAACAAAGTTGTAAAAAAAATAGAACCAATATTTAAAAAAGAAATTTGTACTACAAATTATCAAATTTTTAAAGTATATGTTAGAAATCTTCTTGCAACAAGTAATATTGATGGGCCGATAGAGGATCTTATTAATATATTACAAAGAGCAAAGAACTCGTTCGTAATAAAGCATGGAAGAGTCCGAAATGATAATCTTTGGATGGCAGATGAATTATTAAGTATTATCAACAAAAGGAATAGACTGTTTATAAAGTTAAAAAAGAACCCTACAATAGTTTGAAAATTCAAGAATCATTTAAAAAAATAACAAACAAGGTCACTTATGAAATCACCAAAGCTAAACAGAATTATTTTAATAAAATAAATCTGGCTGGATCTGACCAAAGAAAAATTTGGAAGGTTCTTAATAATTGCGTCCTGAAAAAGTCAACTGAATCTAATAAAGTTATCAAAGAAATAATTAGTAATGGAATTAAAACATGTGATAGCCTATGAAATTGCAAATGCAAAAGTATTGTTGTACAGATACTTAAATCTGGGTCAGCAATCGATTTATCTAATTATAGGCCGATTACTCTCAAATTGTTTAGGAGAAGCATTTGAAAAGGTTATAAATGTTAGGATACAAGATTTCATACAGAAGGTTATTGGCTTTGATCTGAATCAATTTGGTTTTCAAAATAAAATCGAAACCGATTATGCGGTTATGGAAGCTACTAACTCAATTATAAACAAATTGGAGGCAGGAATTTATGTATGCTCAGTATTTGTTGATTTAAAAAGGGCTTTTGATACAATGAACGTTAACATCTTACTTGACAAGCTACATGAAATTGGAATACGGGGTGCAACTCATGATTTATTAAAATCATACCTAAAAAATTTAAAAAATATTACAAAAATAAATGGAGCGTTAAGTAATGAGAGGTCAATAAATATTGGTGTTCCTCAAGGATCTGTGTTAGGTGCTACATTATACCTGCTCTACAATGACAACACCTAGTATGCGAATTTAATAGCTAACTATAAGATCTTTGCTGATGATACTCTACTTGTTTATAATGCTTCAACTTGTGATGAATTAGAAAGACTAATAAATGCTGACTTGTTGAAATACAATAATTGGCATAAAGGTAACAAATTAAAAATAAATGCTGAAAAAATTAAATGTGTAGTATATAAAATAAAAAATAAGATTGATATAAATCCAAAACTGTTTATAAATAAGGTTGAAATAGAAAGAGTTACTAGATATAAATATATTGGTGTTGTAATTGATGAAAAGCTAAAATGGGAAGATCATATTAATAAACTAATTAAAAACATTGTGCCCTTGTTAAGAACCATCAAAAGAAGTGGAATCGTTCTGAGCAGAAGAGCAGCTGATAATTTATACCATCCTCATATTATCTCCCATATTGGATATAATATATATAATTGATCCAGCTGTTCGTAATGGTTGAAAGATAAAATTGGTGTTTTAATAAACAAGGTTATAAAAAGTTTACACAAATTGAACTGCCTGACCCCAACAAATGAAATTTTCATACGAACGGGTTACCTAAAGTTATCGGAACTCATTGTTTTGAAGAAATCAAAATTAATTTTCAAATTGGAAAAAGGGGTTTCCAAAAAAAATACTGTAATTAATAAAAGAAATACTGTTCACAGTTACAATACAAGAAAGCTAAACCATTTAAAACATGCCAAATCAAGAACTGAGCTTTTACGTAATAGTTTCCTTACTTCAGCTATAAGAGTTTATAATAACCTACCATCGGATTTAAAAGAATGTTTAAATTTAGATGTTTTTGTTAAAAAACTAAAGTATTTATTGAAAAATAATTTCTCACTAATGGCCAACATAATGCAGGAGTGAAGAATCACATATGCTATAAAATATATTTTCTTAATTGTATCTATAATATACGTTTCACTGTATTAATTTATATTTGTATATTTTTATATTTTTTATTCAATTATGGAGCTAATTTGTGATGTTTCATACCAAAACAGTATGTTTTATTTACATCGCAGTTAACAAATAAAAAATAAAAAACTAGTATGTGCTATATGTAAAAAAAAGTAATATGGTAAAGAAATGGTAAAGAATATAAATGTAAATTTATATGGTAAAGAAAAATAAATGTGACTAAACTCATTAGGATCATCCCAATAAAGATACTGATTTGATTGTTTTGTATAATTTAATTGGTTTACTGTTGTAAAATTATAAATTTAGATAATTTAATTGGAAATGGGACTTATTGGGTAACATATTATAAGAATTTAAATGAAATTAATATTTTAATAGCTTTGAAAATTTACAACCACCATTGATATAGTAAAATATTTAGGGGATAAGCTTTCATATAATTATAATACATATCAGAAATATACCACATAGGTATAATTGTGGACATTTATGTTTAACTTTCTTATCTAGTTCTAGTTATTTTAAACACAATGAGAGAAAATAAGAAAAAATAAAATGAAATAAAAAATTAATAAAATAAAGTATTTTAATTTTTTTTTTTCTGAATCTTCGCTAATACAAATTTTAATTTAAGTTCAAGGTTATTATTTTTGTTTTAAATTGTCATCATTGGTTTTATTATGTTTTATGATAAATTATAAAAGGTATTCCATTTTTAAATGATTACCTTTGATTAAAAAGAAATCATGTCAACAGCATTAACTTTAAAACGATCACAGATCTGCTTTATCAAGAGAATATTTTCCACATATAGAATTAAAGGAGAAGTATATATGTACATTAGTAGATTTCCTGACATATACCGAATATTGATGGAAAAAAAATAGGTTTGTTATTGTTGTTAAAAATATTATTATTCCTATCGGTTCTTATGAAATTGAACACATTGAGAAGTCTCTTTAAAGGGAGCTGGAAATATTTGATACGTAAACTTGAAAAGCAAAAGCGTAAGCCTAAATAAAATTAACATTATACGTGTTGATTGCACTTTAGTACAAGGAACAAATATCCATAATAAGGAAGCACATATTATACATGAGTTTTCTGTGATATTCCTCCTGGTTGTAAGAAAATTGAAGTTCTACGAAATCTCATTTATTTATCAGTAACCGTCAATAAGTAGATCAAGTTCAATTATTGTAAAATTAGTTGATCAGAACGATAATTTAATTAATTTTCTAGGTGAAACTATAACACTGCGGTTGCATTTGAAACCACAAGCATAATAAGAACTATACTTTATGATAATAATTATCATAAATATTCAATAAAAAACATACATCAGTTTAATAATACAAAAACATTAGAAGAGAAAGGATCTCAAAGATTAAATACACATAATAAATTTGCCATTACGTTTATAATACCTTAAAGGAGTCGAACTAGTTACTAAAAGTAATGATTCATAAATCATTAGTAATAAAAACTGCAAAGTGTAACTTATTGTTTGCATTCGTTTTGCACGAAAATAATTTAGTTGAGAGTAGTTGGGAGTAGTTGGTAAATGGAACGCTGACTTAATCGTATTTACTCTTTTCTACTCTACCTCTTTGTCGGAGGTTAGTGTAGTTGGCGTAGGTTAGTAGAAGAAGAGTAGGTTAGTAGAGAAGAGGTTAGTAGAAAAGAGTAGTTTACTCTGTAAAAGGAACGGAAACATTGTAAATCCTTCATTAATTGATAAACTTAGTTCTATGTATGTATGTACATAGGTATATTTTAAAGTTTAGAATAAAATTAGTTACATATTATGTATGTACATTTTATACTATACACATGATCACATGATCCACAAAATATTAAGCAATAACCATGGCATCCAAATTGCATAAATAAAATAGTCCGACGCGAAGTATTATAATCCAAATTGTAAAATAAAAGCTTTTCATAAAGTATCGTGATTCAAATTGCATTCTGACAGTTTGTTCACCGCCTACAATGTGCGTTTGTTTAAAATTTTTGCATCTAAAAGTTTCTGGACACTTTTATTTTATGTTTAACCATTTGATTGAATTTGAATGAATTAATATTTATAGTTTAAAATTTTTAAATTTTTTCTGTTGTTAATTAAATTAATTATTATAATTTGTATGCGATACACACATATAGATATACACATATCCAAAGTATGCACATGAATTGCTTCTATTAAATGAACTGAAAGATAAACAATAAACTAATAGGTGGTCAACATTTTCATATTAATTTGCATTCGGTATTAAATAGCGGTTCATTGACCGGCATAACACTGATAAACCATTAATTAAAAACCATATAATGTATGAAATATGCTTAGAACATAGAGTACATATAATATATATAATGAATAGAAAATTCTGTATCCGTATATAAAAATTAGTGAGACAAACTCAATTGCCAAAATGTGGCTCTATTGTCAAAAAAAAATTACATGACAACATAATTATTTTGTTTAGTTTTGTTTACAATTTTTAGCAATAAAAGATTTTTAAAATTAAAATTTTGTATTGTAATTTAAGTTTTGTTTAATTCGAACTAGTGTGTTTTAGATTTATTTTTACTTTAATTTTTTATAAGTTTATAAATTTGTGTTAAAAAAGTGTTTTTTTAAATAAAAAAAAGTCTTAGGCCCCAATTATGATAGTCTATCAACTGTTAACAAACTTAGTATTGTGAAATGTAGTTCACCAAAATTTTTTCAGCGTATAGAAATGTTTTGCTATCAAGTAAGCTGTTAATGTAGCATGAGAAAAATGTTGGTCCTGAGCAACTATCTTGGGCAACCCCGTAGTTTATGCTTTCGACATTACTTTTAAAATTTTCACATTCCGAATATTGTGTCCAATCATACAAGTAACTATGAAACCACATGAATTCGCTGCCAGTAACTCCATATTCATAAAGCTTTCGAAGTAGTCTTTTTCTGTCGATACAGTCGAACGCCTTTTCTAGATCGAAGAATATCACCAACACTTTTTTGTTTTTATCCAATCCTGACTGAATTTCCGAAATCATATCAAAGATAGTCGCCTGAGTGTTTCATTTTTTTTTGAAGCCATATTGGCTCTTGGAATTTAAATTAGCAAAGCTCAAGTAGTCTGTTAGCTGTTCATTTACAAAAGTTCCTTTCATATTCATATTTGAAAATTGTCATATTCCTTTCTTTTTTTCTTTTTAACGAAGTTAATCTATTCAACCAGTAAGAATATTTGTATTTGAAATATTCATTACTTCTATTTTCTGTATGTTTTTTAAACCAATAACTTTTCCTATTTATTAATTCTGCACATTCATTATCTATCCAAGGTGCTGTATATTTATTTATCTTCTTTTTCAATATTGTAACGTTGGTCGCTCTATTTGCAGTATTTTTTATTACATGTATCAAATTATTTGCAATTTTATTCACATCTGTTTCATTGACAGTACAGTTTTCTAATTCTTCTGAGATAAGTTTATAGTTAATTTTTTGAATGAGATTAGGTATTTTACTATTTACTTTGTTTATTTTTAGGTTTCTTATTTTAACAATAGTGTCTAGATGATCGGAAATATCTGTGTGAAATAGTGTTATATAAATATTAGAATTAGCATTATTACATTGAAGATGGTCCAAACATGTACTTGATGGTGAACGGGTAATTTTATCATGGCAAAAATAAAAGCCATTTGATTCTACTATATTTTGGTATTTATGAACATTTTAATCTATTTGGTTTTTAATATCAAAATTGAAATCACCTATTAGCAATGATGTTTTTGTTTTTAGACTAGTAAGATGGTTATCAAGTTCAACAAAAAAGTTATCAATTAAACTGGATGTATTATTGGGTGGTCTATAAATTACTGAATGTTACTAGTAATATTTTTGTGAATAATTTTAATGTTAATAAAGCTGTTTTATTCGTCACAATAAACTCGTTGTTTGAGATAATTAATACTATTATGAATAAACATTGCTGCGCCACCACCACGATTTGATTTTCTACTGGATAATATTAATAAATGATTAGGTATGTTGATACAGTGTTCAGTATCATTCAAAATCCAAATTTCTGTGATACTTATTATATGTATGGTGTATTTTAATGAATCCAATAAAATTGCAATGTCATCTAATTTGTGTTTTAGGCTTCTAGAATTTAAATATATGATTTTTAAGGAATTCTTTTCTATTAAATTAATTTCACAAGTCTTATAGATTTGTGACTACATGGGTATTAAGTGGCAGTTCATAAGAATTATTTGACATTGAGCTGAGATTCGCGTAGGATTCTTATTATTTTATTATTTGAGGATCAGATAGTCTGCCATAATTAATCCATGCGAATTCAAATTGATTGCCTTTTTTAGATCCCTAGCTTTCTTGTGCAAATAACTAAAGTATGCTGTTAATTTTTCATTTATAAAAATTAATTTATTTTTGTCACTTTCAATTCCATTAAGATCTTGCATTGATAACTTCTTTGCCTTTATAGATTTCATAAATTCACTTTTCTTACGTAGATTATAGAATTGTATTATTATCTTATTTGGCTCACCTGAATTTTTTGAGGATAGCTTCTCTTCGTAAGTATATTTAATGTCACTGATGTTCAGCTCCCTATTACAAACTTATGATAGCTTTATTACTATGTTGCTAGGATTCTCACCTTGATTTGATTCTATACCGCTGCTAGAATTCTTATCGTGGTTTGATTACATCCTGCTGGACTTCCTCCACTGGTTTGATTCTATACCACAAATTTTTATCTTATCATCTAGCTGGCTTTGTTTAACTTTTTCAATCTCTATTCTGTAGTACTGTATTTCTTCTTGTAACTTTGCATTATCATTTTTTAAATTTAAATTTTCTTCAATGATTGAATCAATATATTCATTAAGTTCTTTAACCTTATTTTCAATACTTTCTATTTGTGCATCCCGTGAGGTTTGGTTTGCTAAAATAGTATCCAATTTCATATGAATCTGTTGGGAATCAGACGCAGGCCCTGAGTTCTTAGTCATGTTCTCCTTCGAGGTGGACAGCTCTTTACGTTTAAAAACTTTGGTTTTTGACTTTCGCCTTACATTGTGAAGAAAACCAGATTTTTGTAAGTATTTCTGCAAATCTACATTTTCCAAGTTAGTACATGTGTTGCAGTACCATTTTTTGCATTCTCCATCACATTGTAAACAATTTTGGTTTTTAAAATTAATTTTTTTTTGCACTGATTACAACTTGTAGTTAGTTTTTGACATTTTTTGACATTACTTTATTTATTTGCTTCTTTAAAACCTGTGAAGCAAACAGGTCATTATTAATAGTTATTCTAAATTTAAAATCTATTAAATATTTAAATTAATAGTTAAATTAATATAAAATAAAAATTACAATTGAGTAATTATTATTAGATAATTAATTAGAAGTGGTTATTATCAAATAAAACATATAAAAGTATATAGTTTTTAGTTTTGTATAAATTTCAGGCATTTAAATTTTTTTTTTTAATTTTTGAAATTAAATTTAGAAAGTTTAAAATTAAATCATCATCGTATGTTTCGGTTTTCTTTTTAAATAAATATTCAGGGTAATTATAGAAAATATCGGGAACTGCATTTGGTATCAAAAACAGCCTTTCAGGATAATTTAAAGAAAAACTTGATTCCAAAAAATGTAATTTCCATATGGAACTATATGCCTTCGATTGCCAATCTGATATTGACACGGTGCTTATCCATAATGTTCTCAAAGGCTCTTTTTTCGGAAATCGAAAAAACGCAAAAGAAAAAGTCAAAGACTATCCCAGAATTTCACATTTTTAAACATTTTATTTAAATTAATTAAAAACGCAATAAAAGATGCTAATAACTAAATAATTTAATTCTTTAAAAATATTATTTAGTGAGGTAATTTTTCTGTAGTTTAATTCAATACTGTGTCATCCCTGGAGATTTCATAGTATCAGAAGGATCAGTAGGATACTGTGTCATCCCTGGGGATTTAGTAGGTTCAATCATACCGATAAGGCTGCTGGGGAGATCCGAAACTAAGAGAACCCCCCACCTCTAAGCTATAAATATTTTTCCTCTTTAAATTTAAAAATAAATAAATACCAGTAACTGATACCAGTCCATAAAAAAAATGGTTATAAGCTTTCTTTTAAATGTAGTATTTGATGAACTCTATATACGGTAACATATTGATTCAACCGGGAATGATTGTTAGGGTTTGGTTGATATTGGGAGTGCAATTAACTACACAAATACCAGTTTTTATTGCAGTTTTTATGAACCTTAGTTGGGAGATTCCTTTGTGAATAAGTTATAATTATTAATTTAATAATTCTATTCCAAATAAGTTATTTTGAATTGTTTTAATTTAACATATAATTTAACATTAAAATTTTAAATTTTAATATAAAAACTATAAAACATAAATAATATGATATTATTTCTATATTTACAGTTCGAATAAGAATGAAAATTATGTTTTTAAAATATTATAAGTGCTGTCCCAGAATCTAAAAAAATATATTCAGTTAGCAATGTTCTTTTGAAAAATTCGTAGCAACGACACTTAATATTTTTGATGCAGTAGTGTTTTGTCATTGTATGAGAATTTTCCCCACTTTTTTTTGAATTTACTTTTCCTTATATTCTATGTTCTAAGACAATATGTTGAGCAATCATATCTAAGCGCATATTGGATACTTTATTTGTAATAAGAACATAATAGGAATGCAATAATTATGCTATGCTTGATTATAAGTATATCAATTAGAGATAGGAATGTACAAATTGGTTTTTGATTACCAAATAATAAATTTTTATTGAATCAATTATATTTTTAATTTTAAAATATTGTTTTAATTTAATTTGTTCTCCATCTTTTTTTTTATTTTATGTTCATAAAGAAAATATCAAATTAAAAATATAACAACCGCAATATTTGACATGAATGTTAAGAACACTTTCCATTTGTCGCAATTTTTACAAAGTGTCAAATTACTATCTCAATTCCTACCTAGAAAAATGTCCAGACAGTTGAGAAGATAGTTGAAGAAATGTAATATTGTCAAAAATGTCTTGCGAGAACTGTCTCGTCTGGCCTCTAGGTAGTAGGTAATAAGTAATAACAGACTCAGAAAAACAGATGCGTTGAATTAAACTACTAATGCAGGAATGAAAGCGTTTACCTTTTGACAAAACAAGTTTTACAGAAAGTTAATAAATCGATTAAAAATAATGTATTTATGTATTACATGATATAACTAAATATGTACTTGTTTTGTTAGCAGTTACTACTGTAGTCTACATTGTTGTCAGAAATACAAATTTACCAATTAACAAATTACACAAAACCCATTTAAAAATATAATACACTAAAAATTTGTATTTTCAAAATTTTATGGAATTTGAATCAACCTGATGTACATGCATATGTAATATTTTTATCCTTGCATATGTATTAATGTACATATGCAAGGATGTAGACATTTTTGATATTTTTGTTTTGATATAAAGGGTGTTCAAAATTGAGATATCATTTTGATTTTGCCGCCATTTTTTTTCTACCTGGAATTTTTCTACGAGGTTTCTTTAGGTATATTCTAAATATATTCCGGTTAGTTAATATGGAACGTTACACGAAGGAACAACGTGTTTTTGTTATTACAACATTTTTTGAAAATGGTAAAAGTTTTCAAGATGTAATTAGGAAATTTCGAACAAAATTTGGTAGAGAAAATGCTCCAACAAATCGCGCCATCAAGCTGATGGTTGATAAATTTCTAGAAACTGCATCTGTTCTTGATAACAGAGGCAAAATTTATCAACGCAGTGGCCGTTCAACCGAGAATGTAGCAGCTGTGAGCAGAAGTGTTGAAGAAGATCCAAAAACTTCCATTCGTCATCGTTGGCAGCAATTAAACATCAAACCATCCACATTATTCAACATTTTGCATCGTGATCTCCATTTAAAGGCTTATAAGATCCAGCTGACGCAAGAATTAAAACCTACTGATCATGCATTACGTCGGCAATTCGTTTCTTGGGCAATCGAAAAACAAGAAGAAAATGAGAATTTTTTTAACAAAATAATCTTCACCGACGAAGCTCATTTCCAGCTCAATGGCTACGTCAATAAACAGAATTGCCGCATTTGGGGTGAAGAGAATCCAAGGGTTATCTTAGAGCAACCAGTACATCCACAAAAAGTTACGGTTTGGTGTGGTTTGCGGTCAGGAGCAATCATCGGACCACATTTTTTTGAAAACGCAAATGGAAATCCGATTACGGTCAATGGAGATCGCTACAGGGAGATGATCCGAAGCTTTTTGTGGCGGGAAATTGATGATTTGGACGTAGAGAATATGTGGTTTCAACAGGACGGTGCCACTTGCCACACAGCAAGAGAAACAATGGATCTTTTGAAGGTAAAGTTCGAAGATCGCATTATTTCTCGTAGAGGAGGAGTGATGAGGCCACCAAGATCGTGCGATTTGACACCGTTGGATTTTTTTTATGGGGTTTTGTGAAATCGAAAGTGTACAGCAATAATCCCACAACAATTCAAGAGCTTAAAAACAACATTATCGAGCAGATTTCAACAATTGAGAACAGTTTATTGAACAACGTGATTCAGAATTTTGGTAAAAGATTGGAAGCCTGCCGAAGTAGTAGAGGGGCCACTTGGCCGACATAATCTTTCATTATTAACCGGAACCTATTTGTAATAAATTAAAATAAAAATATATTTAATAATTCAAAAAAAAAGTCTTTTTTATTAAAATGAAAATGATACCTCAATTTTGAACACCCTTTATTATCTGTCTACTAGTTAAAATTTAGGCTCGAGTTAATGTACATATGTACATACCAGAGCCAACAATAATGAAATGCCACGCACGGCTAACAATAACTTAAAAAGCCTGGACCCTAAACGAAAAAATGCTGTATAGGTTTCTATTTTTCATGAAAATACACGTAGTAGTCTTATGGGAAAAAATAGGGGTCTCTTGAATAACTCATGAATTAAATGTCGTCCAAAGGGGGTATTACATTTTTATCTTTTTCACATCATTTGGTAAGAAATTATTTTAAAAAATTTAATTTTTTCATTGATAAATATTAATTTTAAAAAATTTCTTCCAATTACTTTTATATTTAAAAAAGTTTTTTAAAAGCTTTAAAAGCGACCACTTATTTCGTACAATACTGAGTAAAAAAATTATTGCAAGCAAAATAATTTTTATGACAATTGAAATTTAATAAGTTCGGTAAATCTGAATTTATATGAATTTTATACACATGTGGAATATATCTTATGCGTGAGTAAAATTGTGTAAAATTGTAATAATTTAAACAATTAATTAACTTAATATTTTTTTTTAAAGTGGTTGCCCTAGTCCACTTCAGCTAAAATATGAACAAAGAAATGAAAAATATATTAATATATATACATAAATAATATTTTTCATTCAAATTATTTTAAAAAAAAATAAAAAAATATCACAAATTAAAACAAAAATAACTAAAATTATAAAACAAAACAATTCATTAAAATTAGATGGAAGAGAAAGAAATTTAGAAATAATAGAATTAATAGATCTTAAATGGGCGAAAAATAAAAATGACATTACGATGGTGTACAACAATATTTTTGAAAATTTAAACTTAAAAGCTGAATTTGTTCAATAATAATATTTAACTTTTCTCGCTTTCACAATCATTCTCTAAAGAGACAAAGCTTGTTCTAAAATAAAGGAAGAATTATTATCAGAGTTTAATTGCACGCTATTGAAAAACGAAATTATTTGCTTTTATTTTATTTATTTGCTTCTTTAAAATCTGGTAGTAATAAACAGGCCGTTATTAATAGTTATTCTAAATTTAAAATTTATTAAATAATAAAATTAATAGTTATATAAAATAAAAATTACAATTCAGTAATTATTATCAGATAATTAATTAAAAGTAATTATTATCAGATAAAACATATAAAAGTAAATTGTTTTTAGCTTTGTATAAATTTCAACCATTTAAATTTTTTTTTCATTTTTTAAAATTAAATTCAGAAAGTTTAACATGAAATCTTCATCGTATGTTTCGGTTTTTTTTCCTTTTTTTTTATACCCGTATGAACTATGTTCAAGGGTATAATAAATTTACCATTACGTTTGTGACACCATAAAGGAGTCCAGCTAGATATAGTGTCAAAGGTATGGATCGGTTCAGAATCGAATTCTGAGTCAATTAAGCCATGTAAGTTATATATTCAAAGTTTGTAAACTTTAACTATTAACAATGTTTTTCAACTTTGAATCAATTAACCTTGTAATTAATATAAAAATACCTAAAACTCATTCACCTTTTGATAAATAAAGTAATCAATAACAGGAAATACAACTTAGCATTTCTTTAATAAATTTTAATTAATAAATTTTAATAAAAACAAATCCATAAGCATTTCGAAAATTAGTATTAAATAAAGAAGATGATTGAATCTGTAGATTAAATTTTGAACCTTTGAAAATTTTTTTTGAAATAATACCGCCTTCCAAATAACCAGCCTACGTGGTTATTTTTTAATAATAATAAAAAAATAAAAAAAAAATAAAAATTATATTATATAAATATTAAATTAAAATAATAAAACATAATATTTTTTAGAAATTGAATATAATAAAAGGAATTTTTTAATAATTTATTGTTAAAAGTAATTAAAAATAATTAAGAAAAAACGATAAATAGTGATTTTCTAAATAAGCTAATTACAATAAAAAAAAAATTTAAAAAATTTGTTTTAATAAAAAATTATTTATTAAGTAAATTAGTGTAATTATGTACTATTATTAGGTGACATTTTTTTTAAAACAAACAATTTAATTTGGTGAATAAAGAAAAAAATACATATAAATAAATATAACTCTGCATGAACAAAAGTCGGAGACAAAAAATATTCGATAAATGGTTCTTCGTCAAGAGGCTCAACTAGAAGAATTTATGAGAGAACGACGACAACAACTACTCGCACAACAACAACAAATCGCCCTACAGCGAATGTTTGAACAGCGAATGTTTTGTTACACATGTTTCGCCCTACAGCGAATGTTTTGTTACACATGTTTGAATTAACACCAGAAGAAGTGTTAAACCATTTTCGGAGGTTAACACCATTTAATGGTAAAAATGAATACACTCTGTCAGATTCATAAAGGCAGCTAATAAGGAAAATTAAGGAGAAACGTAAGTGGAATTGTGCATTTAATAAACATTTATATAATTAGAAAAAAATAAAAACAAAAATTTGTTCATACCAAATAATATTATTATGTAAAGTTCACAAAAACAAATTATTGTTTACAATATTACATTGATAATAAATTGAACAAATATATTATTTTAAGCTAATAGAAAATTTTGCAATATTTTCATTTAAATTCAATCGATTATTTCATATAAATAAAAAAAATAACAATTTATAAATAAATAAAAACAAGGTAGAATGCAAACCAACGGTTTTTAAAAGCGCACATTTCCAAAACTCAATAGAAACTGTTTAGAATTGTGACTTGCACAAAAATTTGAAAATTTCATGTAATAAGAAAAAACGTGAAGGAAACTTATACTAATTCTAAAAGTTCTTCCTTGTCTCAAAATTTCAAGCCTCTATCTAAAAGCGTGCCGAAATTATGAAAGTAGAAAAATCACGCAAAATTTGATTTTCACATAACGGTAAATTTAAATACTAAATTTAAAAAAATTGTATAATTTTGATATTAATTTACAAAGTTAAAAAAAATACCTGACGTTTTCAGATTGAAAAAATCTTAAGCAGATTATAAGGTATATGCATTTAAAAATAGGGCTTTTTCAAAGTTTGATGGGCTGTAGCTTCGTAGTGGGTGGGGCTACATGACAAAGTTGTTCCACAAACATATTTTTTTTATGAGACCCACCCATGGTTAAAATTTTTTTTCTCTATCTTTAACGGTGTAGAAGTTTTGTAAACAGACGGACGAACGTATGGACGAACGGACAGAGTGAAACTAATAAACAAATTTTTTTTGGAAATGTGCTAAAAATGTCGCATTTTTTTTATCATCTATCATGTATGTTTTTTTTCTTTTCTAAATTTAGCATTTTATTTTAATTTTTACTATATAAATTGAGTTTATAATTAATAAAATATCGAATATCAAATTAATATAGCTAATATAATTTTTTTTATATTTATTTGAGAAATATATTCCTTGAAAAATATTTTGTATACATGTAAGTACTATTTTTATATAAAATTTATTATGTTTTCTTAAAACCAAAATGATTATTATAAAATAAATTTTAAGAACAATTAAAGGAATGAATATTTATGAACATTTATTATTATTAATTTTTTATATAAAATATTACAAATAATCAACAATAACAGAAAAAGATAACAAGGGTAATATTAAAATGGTATAAAAAAATAAAATTTGTGAAAAAAAAAATATATTTCTTATCAAAATATTGTACATCTGTCTGTCCGTCCGTCTGCACAATAACTCCAAAAATGAAGGAGCTAGGAGGCTGAAATTGTTTTCATGTTACTTTTTCAAAATTGTTAGTTTTTATATTTAAATTCAGCATTTTCGGCCGCTGGGTTCGAGTAGCTGCCATACAACTTCCTTCTTTATATGGAAATAACTCAGTGTCTACTGAAGCAAGGAATCTGAAATTTAGTAAAGAGGTGTCGAGTTACATGCCAACAACTTTTGTAAAATTTTGTTGGTCTAGAGCAGCCGGTTCAGGCTTTTTGCACATCTTGGAACTTAATAAAGCTAGGCGTCTGAAATCTTGCAAATGATGATCAAGTTTTATGGCAACAACTTCTGCAAAATTTCGTTGTGGTGGTGCGACGGGTTCGGGTAGCTGCCATACAACTTCTCCGTTTAAATGAGAATAACTCAGTGTCTATTGAAGCTCGGTATCGGAAATTTTGTGAAGAGGTGGCGAGTTACATGCCAAAAACTTTTGTAAACTTTGATTGGTCCAGAGCAGCCGGCTCAAGCTTCTTGCACCTCTTGGAACTTAATGAAGCTAGGGGTCTGAAATCTTACAAATGATGATCAAGTTTTATGGCCACAACTTCTGTAAAATTTGGTTGTGCTGGTGCAACAAGTTCGGGTAACTGCCATACAACTTCTCTTTTTAAATGAAAATAACTCAGTCCGTCCCGTCCGCACGACAATTCAAAAAATAAAAGAGCTAGGAGGCTGAAATATTTTTTCCGTCGCTTTTGTAAAATTGTTAGTGTTGCTATTTAAATCCAGCATTTTCGGCCGCTGGGTTCGAGTAGCTGCCATACAACTTCCTTCTTTAAATGGAAATAACTCAGTGTCTATTCAAGCTAGATATCTGAAATTTTGCAAATGATAATTAAGTTTTATGGCAACAACTACTGTACTAAAATTTGAGATGAATTTGAGTGTTTGTTCGGGTACCTCCCACACAACTTCCAAAACCGAACAAGCATATATTCGAAATTAATAAAGATAGAAACTTCAAATTGGGTACTAGGTGTTGTTTCCAAAGTCCCTGATTTGTCCAAAATTGGAGATGAATTGGAGGAGTTGTTCGGGTATCCCCGGTTCGGGTATTCGGCCACCATTTGTAAGATTTCAGACCCCTAGCTTCATTAAGTTCCAAGAGGTGCAAGAAGCCTGAGCCGGCTGCTCTGGACCAATCAAAGTTTACAAAAGTTTTTGGCATGTAACTCGCCACCTCTTCACAAAGGGGTATCCCCCACACAACTCCCAAAACCGAACAAGTATATCTTCGAAATTAATAAAGATAGAAACTGCAAATTTGATACGAGGGTATTGTTTCCTGAATCTCTGATTTGCCTAAAATTCGAGATAAATTGGAGTGGTCGGTCGGGTACCTCGCATACAACTCCCAAAACCGAACAAGCATATCTTCGAAATTAATAAAACTTCAAATATCTTCATATTTTCGAAATAGAAACTTAAAATTTGGTACTAGGTGTTGTGTCTGAGTCCCTGACTTGTCCAAAATTTGAGATGAATTGGAGGAGTTGTTCGGGTATCTCCCACACAACTCCCAAAACCGAACAAGTATATCTTCGAAATTAATAAAGATAGAAACTGCAAATTTGATACGAGGGTATTATTTCCTGAATCCCTGATTTGCCTAAAATTTCAGATAAATTGGAATGGTTGTTCGGGTATCGGCTACACAACTCCCAATACTAAACAAGCATATCTTCGAAATTAATGAATATAAAAACTTAAAATTTGATATAAGAGTGTTCTACCCTGTTCTGATGATGTCTCTAAAATTTGAGATGAATTGTGGTGGTGGTCCGCGTGCCTTCACACACTTCTCAAAACCTAACAAGCATATTTTCGAATTTAATAAAGATAGAAATCTGAAATTTTGTACAAAAGCTGTAAAAGCATTTATTTTTTTAGCTTAGGTATATTAAATATCTAACTGAAATAACTTATGGATTTTTAATTTAATTTGAATTTTTTAGGTGTAGGGTATAAATAAGTCTGTTACTTTTTAAAACTTACTGTTACTTTTACTTGTTTTTTTATATTTTAAGTATTTTTCTTTTTTAACCATGTTATTTGGATCTTTTTTATGCTCTTTGTATAACGAGCGTCTAATTTTTAATTTCTCAAGAATAGCTGGTGTAATCCAATTATAATTTATTGACCTTATCCCATATGTTACTGCACTGCATTGTTTTGCTTCTGGTATGATTCCAACAAGCTCATCAAATTCAGTAGTGTTTCTCAGTTAGTTTATTAGCTACTCTATCACGCAATTTATGATAGTCTGTTCTGGTATGTGAAAGCTTTAAATATGGTTTTAATGAAGTTTTTATCATTTGAATACGCACTAGGGCACTCTTATGATCAGATATTTTATTATCTTCAATTTTATATGAAATTTTATGTTGATCCTCTATATTTGAAATAATATGATCAATTAGCGTATTAGGTGTAGCTGTTTGTCTTATACTATATGTTTTATTTATGATTTTATAGTCGGAAATGTTTAACATATCTACATACTTAATAAGTGTATGTTTTTTCAAATAGATTTAGATTTACACCAGCAAAAAAAAACAGTGTGAGAATCGATCTACCTTATTTTGTAAATATTCAATAAATAAAGTGCTATTTTCATTAGGAGCTTTATAGCAAGTACCTATTTTTAGTTTAGGTTGTATTTAGTACAATACTGAGTAAAAAAATTATTGCAAGCAAAATAATTTTTATGACAATTGAAATTTAATAAGTTCAGTATATCTGAATTTATATGAATTTTATATACATGTGGAATATATTTTATATGTGTGTAAAATTGTGTAAAATTATAATAATTAATTAACTTAATAGTTTTTTTAAAGTGGTTGCACTAGTCCATTTCAGCTAAAATATGAACAAAAGAAATGAAAAATATATTAATATATATGTATACATAAATAATATTTTTCATTCAAATTATTTTAAATAAAAAATAAAAAAATATCACAAATTAAAAAAAAAAATAACTAAAATTATAAAACAAAACAATTCATTAAAATTAGATGGAAGAGAAAGAAATTTAGAAATAATAAGAATGAATAGAACTTGATTGGGCGAAAATTAAAAATAACATTACGATGGCTTACAGCAATATTTTTGAAATTTTAAACGTAAAAGTTGAATTTGTTCAATAATAATATTTAACTGTTCTCGCTTTCACAATCATTCTCTGAATTTGGATAGCATGTAAGAAGAGACAAAGCTTGTTCTAAAATAAAGGAAGAATTATTATCAGAGTGTAATTGCACGCTATTGAAAAACGAAATTATTTGCTTTTATTTTATTTATTTGTTTCTTTAAAAACTGTGAAACAGGTAACAAACAGGTCGTTATTAATAGTTATTCTAAATTTAAAATCTATTAAATATTTAAATTAACAGTTATATAAAATAAAATTACAATTAAGTAATTATTATCAGATAATTAATTAGAAGTAAGTATTGTCAGATAAAAGATATAAAAGTATATTATTTTATGCTTTGTATAAATTTCAGACATTTAAATTTTCTTTTTTTCAATTTAAATTTAGAAAGTTTAAAATTTAATCATCGAATGTTTCAGTTTTCTTTTTAAATAAACATTCAGGGTAATTGTAGAAAATATCGGGAACTGCATTTGGTATCAATATATGATTATTATATCAACTATACGCCTTCGGTTGCCAATCCGATATTGATACGGCGCTTATCCATAATCTTCTCAAAGGCTCTTTTTTCGGAAATCAAAAAAACGAAAAAGAAAAAGTCAAAGACTGTTTAATCCAAGAATTTCACATTTTTAAACATTTTATTTAAATTATTTAAAAACGCAATATAAGATGCTAATAACTAAATAATTTAATTCTTTAAAAATATTATTTAGTTAGGTAATTCTTTAAAGTAAAATTTTGAAAAATATTTTTCCAATTTAAATTTAAAAATAAATACTAGTAACTGCTACCAGTCCATAAAAAAAATGGTTATAAGCTTTCTTTTAAATGTAGTATTTGATGAACTCTATATACGGTAACATATTGATTCAACCGGAAATGATTGTTAGGGTTTGGTTGATATTGGGAGTGTAATTAACTACACAAATACCAGACTACACAAATACCAGTTTTTATTGCAGTTTGTATGAACCTTAGTTGGGAGATTCCTTTGTGAATAAGTTATCATTATTAATTTAATAATTCTATTCCAAATAAGTTATTTTGAATTGTTTTAATTTAACATATAATTTAACATTAAAATTTTAAATTTTAATATAAAAACTATAAAACATAAATAATATGATATTATTTCTATATTTACAGTTCGAATAAGAATGAAAATTATGTTTTTAAAATATTAAAAGTGCTGCTCCAAAAACTAAAAAAATATATTCAGTGAGCACTCTTTTGAAAAATTCGTAGCAACGACACTCAATATTTTCTATAGAGTAGGGTTTTGTCATTGTATGAGAATTTGCCTCACTTTTTTTTGGATTTACTTTTCCTTATATTCTATATTCTAAGGCAATATGTTGAGCAATCATATCTAAGCATATTTGATACTTTCTTTGTAATAAGAACATAATAGGAATGCAATAATTATGCTATGCTTGGCTATAAGTATATCAATTAGAGATAAGAATGTATAAATTGGTATTGATTACCAAATAATATAAGTTTATTGAATTAATTATATTTTAGTATTGTAATAAAATAGAAAAAAATTTATTAATTTTAAAATATCGTTTTAATTTAATTTGTTCTCCATCTTTTTTTTTTTATTTTATGATCACAAACAAAATATCAAATTAAAAATAAAACAACTGCAATATTTGACATGAATGTTAAGAACACTTGCCATTCATCGCAATTTTTACGAAGTGTCAAATTACTTCTGACGAAAATTCAACTAGGTGAATATGATGCCAAAATAGAATATATAAAAGGAAAAGAAAATAAGATGGCTGATTTCCTCAGCCGTATAAACACTGATAATTGTGAGATAAATTTACTTGAATAGGAACAAAATTTATCCATGTCTGAAATCTTTAATGATGGAACCAGAGAACACTCATTGCACAACAACAGCAATGAATCATTAGAGGGTACAAACAACACTCTCAACAGAAAAATCTAGTCGAACATATTCCAATTTTGGAAACAGTAGTTAATCGGTTCAAGACTCAAATCTTCCTAGTAGAACGTAAAGAAAGGGAACTTAAAATTGTGTTAGATAACAGGAGAATTTTCGTAGAAAGAAACGATATCCCCAATAATGTCGATGATATAGTCCAAAGATATATCACAAAAGGCAAAATAGGTATATATTCAGAACTAAACGACCATATTTATAACATTTTTCAACAAAAATTGATTCAGATTTTTCCTAACACCCAAAGAATAAAATTTATAAAATGTAGTTTTTTTGCTAGAGATATAGAATGCGAGGACAAGGCTTTAAAGCAAATATCCTTATCGGATAAAAGAGAATTAGTGTACCTCGGTATCATTGCAAACTATGAGAGCATTACCCAAATTTAAGATACTTCGTTCACAAAGTAATTAACAACTGTGACTATTGTACTGCTGCCAAATTTGATAGAAAACCTATTAGAAAGAAATTTGAATTCACCGAAACCCCTTCCGATATTAACGAAATAGTACATGTTGATATTTATGTAAACAGTAAACATTCATTTATAAACTTTATGATAAGTTTTCAAAGCATGTCGTAAGTTTTTATTTAGAAAATAGGAATAACCAAACAATCATAAGAAAATTGCGTCTGTTCATATCTGTAAAAGGTAAAATGAAAAAACTTATTTATGATAATGAGTTCAATAGTATCAATATAAAACAATTCGCTAGAAATAAAGGAATAGAAACTCATTTCGTCAAGCAAGTCATATAGGAAACAGTGACACTGAAAGACTTAATAATACCCTAACTGAAAAAATTAGAGTTTTAAATTTTGGATAATAAAATCCACATAAAAGATCAAATTTAGTTTTGGCCGATCGTTCTCGAATAGGAATATGATTAAAACTTAGAAGCAAGATTCTATGATCTGATCTATAAAATTATTAAATACAACTTGCTGGGATTTATATACCGCTACGATATGCATATTTAACTTTGGCAGTTTTACAACCAAAAAACTACTATGTATTATGAAATTCTTCCTGAAAAATTAAAGAGCTGCTAATTTCATTTATTACATGGCAGCTCCTCCATAAGGATTATCTGTATTAGAAAAGAAGCCCGTATAAGCCGTCATATTATAAATTTTATTTTCCGGCTGCGTTAACCAGATCTGAGTTAATTCTACAATATGTATTTTATATTGAAATGAGTTTATTAAGCATTCTAAATTATTTAATTTTCCACGTAAACTTTGAATGTTTAAGTATAAGATATTTGTATTACTTTTACATTTTTGTAATACATTATGACTCAACCCTACTGAATGATCTATTTTTAATACATCTTTAAATTTTAGAAAATTGCTATTATCAACGTTATTTAATATATTATTTAAAAGATAACTAGAATAACGAAGAAATACAATTAATCGAAAAAACAAAAAAATAATTAGCATATTGAACAAAAAAACAGATATTATATAATAAAAGTTGAATATTGTAAATAAAACTAGTTAATACATAAACCATTTAATTTTTTCCACCAATTAATAATGTGGCGAAGTTGAAATGAATACGAAACGAAATTGGGACATGTGGTCCTAAATAAATAACATATGTTTCCGATAGTACATAAAAAACTAGTATATAAAAAACTTTATCGCGTTTAAAATGTAAATTTTGAGTTTTTAAATTAGTTAAGAATAAAAAAAAAAAGAGAACAATGTAATTTTAAAAACTAATTTATATGCTGAAAATAATCAAAGTTCAGTGTTTTTATGTGAAAGTTTAAAATCAAAAATTAAAATTAAGGTTAGTAAATAACTAGTGTTAACATGTGCTAATAAATAATTTAATGCAGTGTTAAATAAGTTAGTACATAGTATTAATAAAAAAAAAATAATGATTGAAAGATTTTGTATATGTTGCTTATATAATATGTTAATGCTATTTTTGTAGAAGTTAGAAGAATATTTTAATAAATATATTTTAGTTGCGATAAAATTAGCAGATATTATTATGAATAGATTAATATAAATAATATATAGTTTTTAAATAAATAATTAAATGATGTTATCAATGAGTTAGTACCTCGCAATAATAATGAAATAAAGATCAGAAAATTTACTACTAATATGAGATGAATTAAAATATATAGTAAAATATATGGTAAGTGAAGATATAAATATTTATTGTTAATAATGAATGAATATATTAAAGTTAGTATATAAGTGGCAAATAATATGATTAGATTTGTATAAGTAATGCTTAAAAAATTTATATGTAATATGTTATTAACTAGAGAATTTATTTGTAATAAAAGAAATATCATTTTGATTTTCAATTTTATAAACCTTAGTGTTGTCCGCCTTCCTGATATATATGATGTTGTCTTTAATCCACAGGTATTTGCAGTGATGTGATCTCTTATTTTGTCGTGCATGATAGTGAAGATTCGACTGATACCGCGTAAGATGGTGTCGAAAAAACGTATTGTATTGTGTATTGTATACGTAAAGTATTGTATACTCATTTAGATTTTAAAATATGTATGTATTTATTATTAGTATACATAAGATAATATAGCATTAATTATGTATTAAATGCTGCATTAAAAGAAAGATTAGACTACACTCATATTCAGATTGAAAACCTAAAATAAGAAAAAAAATCAACATGTTGGAGATATCTGGAATTGTTGGCTTGGATGAAAGTTCGCCTGAAGATATTGTAACAGCAGTAGTAAAAAAGTTGAAAAAGTTGAGTCTTGAAATCAAATTGGGTGATGTCAAATATTGTTACAAAAAAAAAGAATATATCAAAAAATTAAGGTGATTAACTTGAAGAATCACTACATTATTGCAATTCTTGTGCAATTAAGTAGTGAAAATTTAAAAAAAATAAATGAAAAATAAAAAAAATGTTAACCTAAATATGTCAATCTTTAATGAAAATATTCAATATTCAAATATCCAAGTAATCAACATGAAGAAAATATCAATAGTAATCATCAGGGACAAAAAAAACAAAAATAATCAACACAAAAAATCAAATTATAATACAATATTTATAAATGATCCTCTCACGTCGTATTTTGGTTTACTTTATAAAAAAGTAAGAGATATGAAAAGAACTAATATTATAAAATTTGCGTGGGTGAAAAAAGGCAACATATTTATTAGCAAACCTGAGAAAAGTAGAGTTATTAGAGTGTTATCTGAAAACAATCTAAATGATTTACAAAGAGAATTTTACATTGCCATTAAAAACCCATGTAAATAATAGTTGTAACTATGCATCACAAATCCAATTAATTGACTCAAATTCACTAAAAATAGTATACCTTAATACGAGAAATTTAAAAAATAAAATAGTTGAAATAGCACATATACTGGATTCTGTGAACGCACTAATACATGTAATTGTTATTTCCGAAACATGGCTAGATGAATATGAAACTAGCTTAATTTATCTTAATTATAATAATGTTTTTTTCATGCAGAAAAAAGCGCTAGGGTGGCGGCGGTGCATGTATATTTATTTATAAAAAACTTCACTTTAAATTACATAATATGTATATATTGTGATGAATACAACAGTTTAATAACAATTAGGATAAATTATTCTAATAAAAAAATTAATTTTGCTGCAATTTACAGACCATCTAAATAAGCAGTACAAATAATAAGCAGTTTTAATGATCTACTAGAAGTAAATCTTAATAATCTAAGCATAAACATACATAATAGATGGTTTTAATTATAATATAATGTAAAAGTAAAGGATTTTTTTTCTGCGATTAAACTGAAACCAGACCAACATCAGGTAACCGGTTAGATCATATTATAACAAATAATCTTCAAGTAAATATAAACATTACTGACCTAAACTCAGATATTTCTGATCATCAAATTCTGGTTGCTGAGATAAAAAATTATAATTTAAATTTAGTTAAATAAGTTAAAATCACAACTGGTGAATAACCCAGTAAAAATAATAATAAAATAATCTTCACAAACAATGATGTCAACCATAACCTACATTAATTTTTATAAGGCCTGGACACTGAGAGGAAAGCTAAATAGTAGTCCTTTTTTCAAAAAAAATACACGTAGTCTTATGGGAAAATTTAGTAGTTCTCCTAGAAATGTGGAAATAACACAAAAACTACAAATGTTTTTCAATTTCGTCCTAAGGAAACATTAAAGTTCCGTCTTTTTTACGTCTTTTAATAAAAAATTTTCATTCATAAATGAAGAGTATAAAAGCGAAAATACTAAAACTCTACTTTTTTTTAAATTTTTATGCCATCTCGTGGTTAGACCAAATATCTATATAGTAAACCTTTTAAAATATTACAAAAGTCTTAAATATCCACTTATTTTCATATTTAAAATTTAGGCTTAGAAACAAAAGTTAAATAAATCCTTTACCATTATAGAAGCAAAAATTAATAAAATAAATAAAAAATTTTTTTAAAAAAACAGCTTTTTTAAACTAAAAAGTAGAAAATAAATTTTTAATAGCAAATTTTTCTGTAATTTTCTAAACTATATTGTTACAATCGAGATTTCTTTGAAAAAGTTTATTCCTATATGTCAAATATATATATAACTATAAGTATACATAAGTTTTAAAGTCTGTGAAATTAATATAAAAGCTGGAGGCAAAATTTAAAAATATAAGTTTATAGTTATGCGTTTTAAATATTAAATTTATGCATACAGTCTATTTAAAAAATAGAAATGATTAGCTATAGAATATTCTGAATTTTTTTTTTGTTCGTTTATGTTAACCGTCCATTCATATGCATACATAAAATTTTTTTTGTTCGTTTATGTTTACCGTCCATTCATATAAATATAATTGTTGCCTACATATTAAAAAATAATAAATCGATAAATCGATAAATCAACTAAATAATAATAGTTGGGAATTTGGGAATTTGGTGTGACTGTGTTAGCAGATTTTTAATAGTACAGCACACATAAAAATATGCATACCATTTTTGTACATGTTTGTACCTACATATACATATGTAGTAAAAAAATTTGGTTTTAAAAGTATGTAATTGAGAATATATTAAATTGCTTACTTCTAAATGCTAATGTTTTTGAAGTAAAAAAAAATTATTTTGCTTTTTCCAGACGATGTAGATATATATGTATGTATGTACATAACATATATTTTATGATTAATTCATAATTATTGTTATTGAAAAGAAAAATATTGTTGTTATTTACTATTTTTAAAAAAGACTGGATTTCTTATTTTTAATATATTCTTTTTGTTGTTTAATGTTTTTACATAATTGGAAATATATTCTTAATTTTTATACTTCAGAAAATGGCATTAGTGGTGCAGATCATCATTCCCTAATAGATCTTAATTTAAAGGCAGCTCCCAATTTAAAAATCAATGTTAGGGCCATAATATGCGATTTTAATATGTTAAGAGTTTCGAAAGAATAGCCCTATTTTAATTATAATTAAGAAAGGAAAAACATATATCTATATAAATATTATAAATAAACACATTGCTTTTATAAATAAAAATGTATACTAAAAATCAATTGATTTGATGAAAAAAAACTTAAATTTAACACTTGCTTACTAAATTTTAAGTAAATGCATATTAAATTTTACACTGTGTTCTCAAGTGCGGCACATTAATTTGTTTACACATTCATATCTTTCAAATTCATCGCTTTCAAACCAAAAATATTTTCGAAGCACATATTATTAGATATTTTGAAGTATGTACCTAAGTATATGTACGCATACAATGCAATGGTCTACATAAAAACTATAGTCTTTTATAGAAAAAAAAAACATTTATGTATAACGTATTGGTGAGTTTAGTAAATTTAGATAATGTTTTATTTTGGTTCTGTAATAATTCTGTTAAAAATTCTGTTATATCTTTGTATGAAAATTTAATTTTGAAATTAAGCTAATTTCTCTAATGTTTTTCGATATTATTATTTTAAAATCATGTATTGTCATCGGGATCTGATCTAATGAAGAAAATTTCAAGTCTCTAGCTCAACGGGAAGTGTGTTTAAAATGGCTTCTAAGATTCCATCCTTTACCCAACCAAGTTAATAAAAAGCTGTTAAAAATATCCATTTCAGTTTAAAATCAAAAATTGTTTAAGTCTTATCAGAGACTACATAGAGATGTCCAAATGGCAACAAAAAAGTTTAGATGTCGCTACAATATCGATTTTGAAATTTAATCTCATTTTTCAACTTTTTTTTTTAAAGTTTCTTAAAGCAAGTTTTGGTCTCGGATATTTTTTGTTTTCATATATGTACATAAATGAACTTTCGTATGATTGGTATGGATGATAGAAATAACAAGTAACATACATATATGAATATGATCATATGATATCAGATGACATATTATGATATACATGATCTGATCAGTATCTAATATAATTTTTATATTATATATGCATTATGCCATATTATGCATTTATATTACTTGAACCAGCTTGCCTACATGCTTATTAAATTGTGAAAGTGTGTGTGAATCAAAATTAAATATAAATAGAAATACACATAAATACTATCGGCACTTTTTATGTATGTATTTATGATTCAAAAATCAATACATATTTATATTTATATTTTGTTTTGTGTAAATGTAATTATGTTCCAATTTGATAATTTTTATGAATATGTACAGTATCCAGCAAATGTCATGCCACTTTTCTAATTGGAATAATTTTTAATTAAAAAAATGTTTAGAAGAATTTGAAAGCATTATTTTTTATTTCAGTTATTTTTATTTAATAGGTATATTATATTGTCTTCAAAAAATACCCACATATATAATATATATGTGGGTATATATGTGGGTATATATGTGGGTATATATATGTGGGTATCATATCGTAAATTGGAATAACCCAATAACTCTAATTATTTTTTGTGTTTAAGTATTTAACTTGGCTTAACGGATGTTTTACCTGAGTTCAAAAATAAATAACTCAACTTATTTTGTTTACGACAATTGCATATTTATTCCAGAGTACAGAAAAAAAAAGTTAAAAAGATTATAACTAAACTTATATAATTTTTGTCATTTAACTAAAAATATTTTAAATCAATAAGTGAAGTTACAGATTTTTACTCACTTTTAATATTACATTTACGTATACTTATTTAGTTATTTGCAAAATTATTTTGTTAATAATAGTATTTTTTGAAAATTTTTTTTTGTCAATCGGTAGATTACGCATTATTAGATTGATTTTCATAAAAAAGTAAATTTGACCAAAAATGCAGTTATTTACTTATTGACAAATGTCTGAGATATGTAGCTATACCGTTACCAATATAACAATATGAGTCATGAGATCAAAAAATAAAATAAAATCATAATACAAAAAATTTTGTACTTTGTTTGTTTGTTTGTTTTTCCCTGAAGTTATAAAGTTAAAAATATTATTAGAAAAAATTCGAACGCCAATATTATTTTATTGCTTTTCTATATATACTTTTTGTAGTTTATATATTTTTTTAAATTACCATTACTTTAGCTGGATACTGTATATTAAATCAGTTAAATCTAGTTAAATAAATAATGCAGTTAAATCAGATGATTTTCATAAAATAGATAACATTCATACCATCTGATACCATATAATATACGATATACCATTTCATGCATTCAAAAAGTTCTGCTTGTAGTAGTGAAATACTGAATGCATATGAATGATAACCTTGAAATGTTTTTTCTTGTTGTTTTTAGAAAAGTCAACATTATAAAATAATCTATTTTTATTTAATTTTTTTCTATATGAAATATTTAGCTAAATGTTCCATATTTTTTGTAAAGTGATATTTAGAATGTCTTCTTTATCATATTGAAAATTTACGTTTCTACTCGACATATTAAATATATATTTTCTCAAATATATTTTCCCATTTTTGCCTTATTTTTCTATTTTAAAAGTTATTTTGTCATCGCTTTGCTTTAAAAAGTTTAATAATCACAAGGATAAAAAAATTTTGTAAATGCATAAAATATATGAATGATCATTTTACACCAGATTTTACAGAAGATTCTGGTTTTCGCTAAATTCTTTTAGCTATGACACAAACTAAATATTTCTGTGCTTTAAGATTTTTAAAACTAGCCAGTTTTAGCTGGCCCGTTTGAAAAAAAATTAGTACAAATTTTTGTATGAATTTGTACATCTCTATGTAGTCTCTGGTCTTATATATATTTCAGTATACTATTACAAAATTTTAAAATTTCCAATTAGTTTGAATGCAAAAATTCAAAACGGTTTTTTTACATTTTGGGAATTTCCCTTCATTATAATTTTTGTATTTCTAGCGAATGTAAATGTTGCTACCATTGTTTTCAGTTAACTTTAAGTAATTAAAGTGTGAAATTCTTTACTTTAGTAATTATAAAATTGAAATAATTAAAAATAGCAGTAATCAAAAAAACAAATTAAGATGGAAATTCATCCAAGCCCGGTAGTATCTAGTATTGCCCGCAAAAGATCCAAAAATCCTAAACCATGGAAAAGAAATATTGAAAAGACAAAACGGTAAAAAAATTTAAATATATTGTGAATTTCATATTATTTATGTCAAAAAAATGTATTTAGATATTCCGCTAAACGATTACCTGAATTAACAAAATACAAAAGCCTTGCACACAAAATACAATATTATGTTTATCATAAATATTACAGTACACCTGAAAAAGCCATTCAAGATATGTATATTTTGAAATATATTTCATCTAGTCCGATCAAACTTTTCCACTCATTTTGGGTGTAAGCCAGTTCAGAATTCGAACACTGACCAAAAACCAATTCATGCAGAGAGTTATTCCAAAAGAAACTCGTGGTGGTGATCCAATCACAAAAAGAAATAAAATAAAATTAGAGGCTGTTATGACATTTATTAACATATTTCATTGCATCGACTCTCATTATTGTAGATCTGCAACATCAAATATCCATACGGTAATGTATTTACCTCTTTAAACATAAAAATTTTTATAAACTAGGAACAGATTGTGCAGTGCATGATTGCAAATTGGAAGCACAAAAAGATTTTAAATCCTGTACTACATGGCGTTTCAAAATTAGTCTTTCGAAAAGAATTATATTTAAGAGAAAAGCACAAAATTCCATTTTACATAGAGTATTCACATGGAAGAAAAAAGTAAAATTAATGATCATTTTTAATTTCGTAAAATCAACATGATCGTATTTTAGTTTATTTTTATTTTAGTTTTTGTTTTGTTTTGTTTTTGTTTGTATATCAATTGATGTATGTATGTATGTACATTTGTATATATTTCTTCATATAACTTTTTCGACTTCTTAAAAAAAGAAAAAACCTCGATTCTATCTCGATTTTTTATCAATCAATTTTAGTTTTTTTCATAACCCAAATATAGTTACAAGAATTATAAAGTATACAACTGGAAATACTCTCCAAGTAAAAGTATAAAATATGAAAAATGTGTATATGTATATTATTATAAATTTAAAGTTAATTTCATTCCCTCTAAAAATATATTTTTTCTTTTTAGTCAATCTTACAATATTTTAAAAATGCAAACTACAAGCTATTTAGTTTAATATCAGATCGATATTTATTATCAGAATATAGTAATCCACTGTTGAGACAATCAAAAAGTTTATCAAACACTAATATGTACAAAATGTTTGCAATTTCTTTAGTAATATTTTTAAAACCAGACGTTTCAATTATTGTTCTAATAGCGGCACTCACTGTTCTACTAAATATTTCTGATGCTAATTTAAATCTCATTTTTTTAAAAGTATGCGGATTATGTATGTATCTAGTTAATTTGGTACACATCTTAATTTTTCAATTTATTTGAACTTCCCATAATTCTATGAGAACTTTAAAGCTTTTAATACCATCTGATGTTTTTAAATCGGAATCCATTTATGTATTTCTAAGAGATTTAATAAGATGGAGAAAATCGAATAAGCAACAAATGTTTTATTATTATAATTACAAAATGGTTTATCAGATGTTATTTCTAGCAACGAAAAAACTTTGGCTAAAGTTTGATCACAAGTAATTGCCCGTATTATAATACCAATTTCGAACAAACTTCTCAAATTTTTTTAATAATTTCTAAAAGTGTTACAAGACGAATATCTGTATTCTATATTTTATATTCTAAAAATAAAATTTTAAAGTGTTACGAGAGGAATATCTCTATAGATACATCAGTTACAAAAAAATATTCATAAAAAATTTTAAAATATTTTGTAAACAACGCCTAAATATCTTACAAGCCGGGTCGGAACACTCAATTTATTTTGAACACAAATAGCCTTTTTTTTCAAAGTTTTTGTTGAATGTTCCGGCTTGTAAGTGTAAAGGCGTTGTTATAAATATGGTGCATTAAAATAACTTTTTTGTTGTTCATGTAGTTGTATCTTCTTGATTAAATTTTTTTTTGTAAAGATATAGTAAGTTGTTTAACCCCTTTGTGCAGAATGTTTTTTCTTTAAAAAAATACCTTCTTAATTTTTAAAATTTTTAAATTCTGTTTTTTAATATGACTAACTATTAACAGAAATATTTTAATATGGCTATCTTATTCAATATCAAAAAATACTTTTAAGAATTCCGCTATCTAGAAAGAATTACATATCTATCTATAGTCATAAAGGCTGATTGTCATGAGAAAAATTCATGGATATTGTCGCAACTTATAAAAATATAGTGCAGTACCAGAAGGAAAGAGGGAGAAAAAATATTATATTTTTAAAAAATTTTACAGCAACACTTTGACAGTTAAAATTGTACATAACCTACTTTAATAATGTTTATATTCATATTTAGTTAAAAATTTAAAATTTTTTATTTATAAAGTTGTTAAAAATAATATACATAGTTTATTAATAATATTTTTATACCGATAATATAGTAATTTTAATATAATTTCTCACTAAAAAACAAAATTTGGGTATTTGTTTATTTTTTTGATACTTCAAAATTTAAATGCCATGGTACGTTGTAGAAATTTTTTTGTAAGATATACAATTTTTGCATACATATGTAATTCGTGGATATTTATAGTTACTTTCTTGGATATTTTCAAAAGTTTCATGGTTATTTTTTTAGCTTAATCTCTTTCAAACACATATCACTTTTGTATGTTTTGCCTATGCTCTAACGTTTTCGTGGATATATGGGTGTAATGAAAACCAGCTTTAATATACATATGTAATTATACGATCAGTAAATTTTGTCTTAACTATACCTTTGTGGGTCCACAAAGGTTAATACCAATATTTTAGAAAATTTCAATATTCCATCCAAAAATGTTTTTTAATTTTTAGAAGAAATATTCTTCTAAACAAAAAAGAAAAATATAAAAACAAATAGATCTCCGTTACAATTTACATCACCCTTGCAATATTATAATAAAATTTTGTTGGCCTTCAAATATTATCTATGTATTGTGTAGAGTTATTCTTTATGAGATCCATAAAATTCCATTTTAAAATTATATAAACATTTGTTTGTGATGCATAGATAAATATGTATGTATGTATGTATGTAACAATATAAAATCAATTTTTAGAGAAAAAAAAAATCAGTACGAAGAAAATGAATTATGAACTGAAAGAATGAAAAAATATTTTTTGTTATGTTTTTCTTATGTTATTTGATGGTATACCAAAAATACGGACATCTTTTTACGAAATATCCCCAATACGACCTTGGGGGGATTTCAAATCAATGAAATTGACTACGATTTTTTCCTCTACGTGAGTTCTCTATGTATATAGTTACTTTATGATTACACGCACGAAATAAATAAATAAATTATAAATTATACATCCCAGTTCTATAACTAACGTCCTTCGGGAAGAAGAAGATGAAGAAATGTGCGAAACTCAGGAAGAAATTTCTGGATCTTATGTATAATTTTTACAAAATTTTATTTTTTTTTTTTTTAATTAATAATTATTACTTATATCTATAATATATTTTGTTAAATTGAAAAACTTTAAATTTAAAAAGTTTTTTTTGCTCTTTATTTTGTGAATTATATTAATTTAAATGAATGAATTTTAATTTGGAAATGAATTATATTAATTTTAATGATTGAATGTTAATTTATTAAAAGTGAATTATATTAATTTATCTTAATTATGTATATTTAGTAAAATTGAAAAAGTTCAACTTTAATAAAGTATGTTTTTGCTTCATATTTTATAAAATAAATCAAAATATTTTCTAACGTGAAAAATTATTGTTTTAATTTATTTAGAAATATAATATATAAATTATATTTATAAATTGAAAATGTCCGATTGTTCATATTCAAAATTTAAAAAAGTCCATAACTCAAATGCAAAACTTAAAAAAGTCCAAATTTCTATTTTTTTAATTTGTTTTTTTTATACAATGATTATATAATAATATTTATTGGTTAGCTTAATATTTTTTAAAAAAACTATTTTATTTGTGAAAAGAGAAGAAAAAAATTATTTTTACTTTCAGAGATATAGGTTTTTATGTTATGGACTTAATGTTATAACATAGTTGTTGGACTTTTTACACTTTTGTTTCAATATACAAAAAATATTTCATTTTTTTTTTTAATGCATTTCTCTGCCACATAAATGTGAACGGGAAATTACACAGCCTTTCCTTTTCAGGCGTGACTGTAAATGTCGTAAGGGGGAAATAACTCTTATGACGTGTGTGGGATTTGAAGATTTCATTTCAATATAGTCAAAACAAAAAAGTCAAAACAACAATGGCGAATGATAGTAAAATTTGTATAAAGTGCAACAAAAACATTAATTTTAGAGTGAATGGTGGACTGCAATGTGACGGAGATTGCAAGAAATGGTTCTGTTATACTTGTTGCGGGTTGGATATTGAAGAAGTCAAGGAACTTACCCAGAATCATGAGAAAATCTGGTTTTGTCGTCAGTGTAAAAATAATCAACAAAAAAGAAAATCAATAAACAAACCCAGTACATCAAGTACTACAAGCATAAATAAAAAAACAGATACTATAATTGATGTTGGAACAATTGATAAGAAAATAGAACTTATACTTGCCAATCAGGAAAGACAATTAGCTGACTTCCAAAAATTTAAAAATGAAGTTGCTGAAATTATTGAAGAAAATATATGTTTGAGAAATGAAATTAAAACGCTTAAAAGTGATATACATTACAACAGAATTGAAATGAAAAAATGAAGCAGAAAAAAATTTGCAAGGAGATTGAAATATGTGGAATCCCAGCAGAATTTTCAGTCAATGAACGCATAGTTGTGAACAAACTAGCTGATCATGTTGGTGTAAAAATTGAAGCAAATGATGTGAAATACATACATAAGTCTAAGAATCCAGCAAAAAATTCAGGTGAGCCAGATAAACTAGTTATAAAATTTAATAATTTAAAATTAAAAAGTGAATTTCTGAAAGCCATAAAAAACAAAAAATTAACAACTAAGATCTTCGATACACAAGATTCTCAAGATCAACAAATTACCGAAAATGCACCAGATATTGGTAATAATGTAATAACATCATCAACAATTTTTATAAATGAAAAACTTACCACATATTTTAGTCTATTATTCGAAAAAGCAAGAGACCTAAAAAAAGAAAAGAAATTGGTTTATGCTTGGGTGAAAGATGATAAATTGTTTGTAAGAAAGACCGCTACAAGTAAAATAATACGTGTATTGCAAGAATCTAATCTAAATGTCATATGATATAACATATAATTTACCAATCAAATCCCAAGTAAAAACCAATATATCAACATAAATATATCATATATCAACCCAAATATATCATTCAACTCAAATATATCATTCACGTTATAGTAATAAGTGAAACCTGAATTATTGATGTAGATGTTGACCTAGTAAATATTAATGATTACTCAAAAACATTTTCGTGTAGGAAAACAAGATCAGGTGGCGGTGCGGCTATTTTTATTCATAAAAGTGTAAGCTTTAAAAATGAAAATGAGCATTGTGATGAGTACAAGAGCTTTATTACCACAAAAATACACTACAATAAAAAAACATATAATATTACAGCTGTTTATCGGCCACCGCAAAATTTAAATTCAGAAATTGATGTATTTCTTGAGAAATTTAGCACTTGCCTGGAGAACATAAAAAACAATAATAGCTTAGTCATAGGGGATATTAATTTTAATATTTACAATACTTACGACAGAAATATTCAAGTGTACAAAACAATAGTTGAATCCAATGCATATTTTTTTCCTACATAAAGCAGTTACAAGGCCAAAATTCAATACTTGCCTAGATTATATAATAATGAATGATCCTAATGCTGATGTGAAGGTATCACTATTCCACCATGATATATCAGATCATCTCGGAATTATTACAGAATTAAAAAATATAAAAATTCAATAAAAAGTAAACAACAATGGTAATCTGATAAAAACAACTAACTATAGAATTGTCAAAGAACATATGAAAGATTGCTATATTAATAAAAAATACTTGAATGAAATTGCTGATGATTTGACATCAACGTCAAAAACATTAAAAAGAGCTACCGTTTCTAGAAAAATAAAAAATTAAAATAGTAAATTCTGTGCACCATGGATTAATGAAAAATGTATAGAATTAATAGAAAGAAAAAAGTCCTGGTATAAAAAATATGTGCAGAACAGAGAATCAGAATATTTTAAAACGAAATACTTGTATTGGTTAAATAGATATACTATTTGAAAACAATTTGAAAAAGCGGGCGGAGATCCAAAAAAAAACATGTGAGTATATAAAAAAAATTACAATACAATATAAATATTAACATCAGTACTCCAACAGTACGGGAGTTAGCGGAAATAATAAACAAACTTAAAAATAATAAGGCTGAAGGTACAGTTGGCATAGGAGCTGAGCTGGTCAAAGTAGACACTCTACAAAGTACAAGATCCCTGCAACCCATAATAGAAAAGATATGGCGAAATGACGAAATGAGTGTCCAATGGAAAAAAGGCATCATTGTAAAGATCCCCAAGAAAGGCAACCTAAGTAACTGTAATAACTGGAGAGGAATAACATTACTCAATACTGTATACAAGATACTGGCCCTAGTTCTTCTTAGTAGAATTGAGGAACATATTGAAAGTGTCTTAAGAAAAGAACAAGCCGGTTTCCGTAAAGAACGAAGTTGTACAGAGCATGCAAACACTCTAAGAATAATCCTGGAACAATCAAAAGAATTGCACCCATGCACCCAATGCACCCATTTACATAGCATTTGTCGATTTCAAGAGAGCATTCGATGAGATAGATAGAAACGCAATATGGGAAGCACTTAAAAGGAAGAACATTCCAGAAAAAATCATCAGGATAATTAGAGTAATGTATAGCAACACAGAAGCTCAAATTCTCCATAAGGGTATTTTAAGCGACCCTGTAATAATTGGAAAAATGGAGTAAGACAAGGTTGCCCGGTATCTCCTCTACTATTCAATATAACAATTGACGAAATCATGAGAAAGACCAATAACAACTCATCCAGAGGTATAAACTGGTACCTCACACAAAAGCTAGAAGATTTGGACTACGCTGATTACATTAGCCTATTTACACAAACACACGAAGATATGCAACAAAAAATCAATAAGCTAGCAGAATGTGCTGCGGAAGTTGGCTTGGAAATAAACATTAACAAAACAAAAATTATAAGAGGGAATACGAACAACACAAGACCAATTACAATTGATGATACATTAGTAGAAGATGTAGATAAATTCAATTACCTAGGCAGTATTATTACTAAAAAAGGCGGTACAAAAGAGGACTTTAATAATAAACTAACGAAAGCCAGAGCAACATTTGGAAGAATGTGGAAAATATGAAGGTCATCCCAAATTGCAAGAAAAACCAAACTTAGAATATCCCAAGCATGTATAAAATTTGTCCTCTTATATGGTAGTGAAACTTGGCTAGTTAATAAGAAAGAAACATATAAACTACAAGTATTTGTAAACAAGTGCCTCCGGATTATATGCAGAATATACTGGCCAAGAAGAATACGAAATGAAGATCTATGGGAAGCTACCGGTCAAGAACCTATCGAAATAGAAACTAAGAAACGAAAATATAGGTGGATAGGTCACATTCTTAGAAGACCCCCAGACTGCATAGCCAGGTAAGTCCTGAAATGGAACCCAAAAGGAAAGAGAAATGTTGGTAAACCTAGAAATACATGGCGTAGAACAGTAGAGCAAGAAATAACAGAACTAAATAAAACATGGTCACAAATGAAAGTCATAGCACTAAATAGAAACAGATGGAAAGGCTTTGTGAAAGCCCTATGCTCCCAAAGGGAGTAGAAGGGGAAAAAAAATATATAAAAAAAATTATAAATGGCACAAATATTAAAACAAATGAATTTTTTTCGAACCTAAAACTGAGTGAAAATGATAAATTGAAAAAAATAAATCAATTCAACCAATTTTATAGTAATATAGGTAACGTTATGGCAGAAAGTTTTGAAAAAAAGATTTATATACCAAAAATAAGAACGCAGAGTGCATTTGATTTCAAACCGATAAATCGATATGAAGTAATAAAAATAATCAACAGCTTCTCCAATACCAAAGCAGCGGGTGAAGATGAGATTCCCTCATCGTTAATAAAAGAGTGTAAATAAGAATTGGCTAGTTGTATAATGCAATTAATTAACGCTTCACTCAACCAAAACATAGTGCCAGGTAAATAGCCAACTGACAAATTTTTTAAAAAAAGAGAATCTAACAAGTAAGAGTCAATACTTTGTAGCTGAAATCCAGTCTGGTATTGAAAAAAATAAAAAAGTAGTGGCTGTATTCTTTGATGTAAAAAAAGCATTTGATGCCGTAGATAGAAAAACATTGCTCAGAATATTATGTGAACTTGGAGTAACTGGTAAGGAACATGAATGGTTTAAAAATTACTTGTCAAATAGATCCCAATATAGTGTGTGTGAAGGATTAAGAAGTGAAACAAACAATATTGAGTTTGGTGTTATTCAGGGAAGTTCCTTAGGGCCGACCTTATTTTCCTCCTACATAAGCAGCCTACTTAACATAAAACTAAATGGTAAACCCTATATGTTCGCTGATGACCTTGCGATACTCTATTCAAAAACTGGATGTCAAAAATTGGAGGAAAAAATAAATAAAAATCTAAACATAATAAACGATTGGATGGAAACTCACAAACTAACAATAAATATCATTAAAACTAAATATGTGTTTTTCAAGAAAAAACCGTCAGACATTATCAAAATAAACTATAAAAACATTAATTTAGAAATGGTTCCTAGCTATAAGTACCTAGGTGTAGTAATAGACAGTGAATTAAAATGGAATGACCAGATTAACATACAGCTAAAAAAAGCCAGGAAAATTTGTTGGCATATTCTAGCTAATAAGTAAAAAAGTGCCATACCACAGAAAAAGGGGACTGTTTTTTGAACTATTTCAAAGTTCGATTGCGTACTCAATACATATTTGGGGTAATGCATATAAGAAGGACATTAACCAACTGCAAAAGCTTCAGAATAAAGCTATAAAAAATTTATATGGGTATAGAAAAAGAGCAGCAACTAGCAATATTCACTGTAAACATAAGATTCTACCGCTACACATACTCACAAAAAGTAGGTTGGTAACTCATATACACAATATGCAATCAAATAGTATAAATACAAATACAAGGTTAATATTGAACAATAATATACATAATTATAAAACCAGAAGAGCTGCAAACATTAGAATTGTTTCGTCAAAGGCAAGATTTAATGGATATGACACAATATATAATTTAGGATTTCAATATTTTAATGAATTTCCTACTGAACTATATAAATAATGCATTCAAATTTAAAACTGTTAATGAGCACTTTCTTCAAGAAATAATCTAAATTAGTAAAAACACTTGTCTTGTTATTTTACTGTATATATTATTTTTTCCCAATTTTAATATTTGTTGTTATTATATATCAACACATATACATATACATATATTTTTTTTGTTTTTTGTTTTTTTCTTCTATTTTTATGTTATTGATTGATATGAATGTCTTAAATTAGGTAATGTTTACTCAATATGGTTTTTTGTATGTTGCACTGAATTAAAAATTGAACTATTATTATATTAGAATTAAGAAGTTATATACTCTGTACGAGCAATATATAATTCATATTTAACAATGAAATTAAATGAATTAAATAAAAATAAAATAATTCATTCACGACAAAACAATATTAAAACTAAAAAACAAAAAAAGATATCACAAAAATCAATATTTTCCGACCGGATGGAAGAGAAGAAATTAGAGATAGAATAAGAGAGGAGGAAATTCGAGATATTAGAGATAATAGATCTTAAGTGGGCAAAAATTAAAAATGGCATTACGATGGTATCACAACTATATTTAGGTACCTTCATATCTAAAAGGTTAATTTGGTCAATAATAATATTTAATTTTTCGCGCTGTTCAATATCATTCAATATTTTGAAATTATTTTGTTTCTGTATTGCCTGTGAAATATGTAGCTTAGATCGTAATTAATTATTATTCTAAATTTAAAATCACATTTAAAGTGATTATTTTCTACTAAAATATATAAAACAATATTATTCTGACCTTTATATAATTTCCAGACTTTTAAATCTATTTTTTAACTAATATTTAAAACTAAATTAGAGAAATTTAAAATTATATATATATATATTTTTTCATCCCGTTTTACCCCCTGGGGGAGCATAGGGCTTCTACAAAGCTTCTATATCGCACTCGATTGTGCGCCAAATGTTTGATTTCTGCCCATGTTTTACCACTATTATCAATTTCCTTAGCCACAGACCTTCTCCATGTTATTTTAGGTCTACCCACACTTCTTTTTCCCTGTGGATTCCAGTCGAGTGCCTGGCGTGCAATGTTCTCTGGCGGTTTCCGAAGTGTGTGACCTATTCATCTCCATTTCTTTCTCTTGATTTGGCAGAGTATGGTTTCTTGTCTAGAGATAGTTAGTAGGTCCTCATTTGATATTCTTTTAGGCCATCTTATATTTTGAATTGTTCGGAGGCATTTATTTTCAAATACTTGTAATTTATTTGTTGAAGAGTTTTTGATTAACAAGGTTTCACTGCCGTAGAGTAGAATCGATTTCACACCGGCTTCATATATCCTTATTTTCGTGCCTTTGGTTAACTGCGGTGATTTCCAGATTGGCCAAAGTTTCCCGAATGCCATCTTTGCTAATTTTATTCGATTCTCAATGTCTTCTTCTGCTCCTCCGTTTGCGATAAGAATACTGCCAAGGTAGTTGAAACTTGTCAGATCCTCTATGTATGGGTTGTTTATTGCTAGTGGATTGGAATTGTTTACATTCAATCTTAGGGACTTTGTTTTTGCAATATTTATATTGAGTCCTACTTTATGTGCTTTTGTGTTTAGGGAATCTAGTTTTTGTTGCATATTCCTGTGTATGTGCAAGTAGAGCAATGTCATCAGCATATTCGAGGTCCTCTAGGCGAGATGTAAGGGTCCAATTGATTCCTGTTTGGTATATTAATCATTCTTCCAATACGTCGTCGAGAACGATGTTGAACAGGATTGGAGAAAGTGGACATCCTTGTTTGACTTCACCCTTGAGGCTTATCGGATCGCTAAGGTTTCCATTATGGAGAACCCTGGACTCGGCGTTGGTGTACATATTTTCGATGATATTTCTGATTTTAGGTGGTATATTCCTTCTTCTGATAGCCTTCCAGATGGCCCTGTGTTTCATTTTATCGAATGCTCTTTCAAAGTCCACGAATGTTATGTAGAATGGTGATTTCCATTCTGCTGATTGTTCGATTGTCGGACGCAGAGTATTTGAGTGATCTGTGCAGCTGCGCTGCTTTCTAAAACCTGCTTGTTGCTCACGAAGGGTGTCCTCTATTCGTGCTTCAATTCTGGAGTGTATTATAAGAGCCAGTAATTTATTTAGTGTGTTTAGGACTGTAATACCACGTCAATTTTTGAATTCTTGGAGATTTCCCTTTTTTGGAAGTTTTATTATGATTCCTGTTTTACAGATTTCCGGTATGGCTTCATTGTTCCAAATTTCTTGCAAGGTAGGCTGAAAAACTTCTGCTATATATCCTGTGTTTGCTTGGAGAAATTCTGAAGGTATTCCATCTATACCCGACGCTTGTTGCTTTTCCGCCTTGAAAGTGCAGCTATAATTTCTGTTTGATGGGGCATTTACAGTAATTCGGCTTCTTGTGTCTGCAGTAGGGGAACTTTCTTCTTCATCGCTTTCATTACTATCACCACTATCTTCGTTGTTTGTTTCTTCGAAATGTTCTTTCCATCTCTGGATTTGCTCTTGGATTGAAGTGAGCATTTTTCCATTCTTATTTCTAATTGGACGATTTTTCATTAACTTCTGTTTTGTGAGAATTCTTACTTTGTTGTAGACGGATGGCATATTATTTTGGTTTGCTGCTCTTTGTGCATCAGCTGCAATATTGTTGAAGAATTTCCTTTTGTATCTTCTGGCACTTTTCTTTACTTCTTTCGCTTTCAGGTTATATTGGATTTTGACTTCATCCGATTGGGTTATTAATAGTTTTTCTCTAAGTTTCCTTCTTTGCTGAATTAGGGTCCAGGTTTCATCGGATATCCACTCTTTCTTATTAGGTATTGTTTTACCTAAGACTTCTTCACCGACTTGAAGTCAGATTGACTGTAAATTGTCTGTATTAATTTGCTGATTTTGCAGCTTTGTTACAAATTCTCTTTTTGTATTATTGCATTTTAGTTTTACAGTATTGATTTGGTGCTTTCTTTTGATTCTGTTAAATTAAAATTATATTTTCATAGCGTAAATTTTTATTAATTGTTTCTATTAAATTTACCAAGTAATTGGTGAAAATATTTGGAACTGCATATGGCATTAAACGTGGACTTTGATTATTATTTAATTGAAAACACGATTCTGAAAAATGCAACTTACATATGGAACTATATGCTGCTGGTTGCCAGTCTGATCTTTGTGCAGTGCTTTCCAAGGCTCTTTTATTCTCAAAGACTCTTTATCTGGAAATTTAAAAGTAGCGACAGATATCGTGCTATTATTATAATTGGGTTTACATCCAAAAACCAAATATTTTCCACTCATTTTATTTAACGAAATTATTAAAAAAGGCAATACAAGGCACTAAATAATTGAATTAATTTTTTTAAATAGATATTCATACCATAAAATCTTAAATATAATAATTCAATTCAAAAATTTAACTCTACAAAAATTAGCATAACATAAAATATTACTAAAATTTAGAGTTATTTAAAATAAAATATTAATTCATTTTTTTCTAATTCTTTCAAAATAGTATTACAATTTAAAATTTTACTCATAAAAGGATTATTTTACTTCATGTAAGTAGATGAATATTCTATTTACAATCATTTTTTTTTATAGACTGTATAGAAAAAAGCGAAAATTGCTTAACCAGAATCTGCTACTTCTTTTTTTCTTTCAAAATATTTCTGAAAGTTAATTTTTTTATTACCATAAAGAAAAAACTTCGAACTTTATTTTTATATAAATTTTATAATTTTTTTTTATTATAATTAAAAATATAAAAACTTAGTTTGGATTAAAATATATTTACCAAATTTGCAGTAAAATTTATTATAAAGCTTTTAAATTATTAGGTTATGTTCACTAAAATTACTAAAATTGTGCACTCTCATTATATTTTGAGAGTATTAAATAGCGGCGATATGAAATGCTTAAAAAAAACTAAAAATTTTATTTTGCTGAAAATATGTTGTAGGTTAAAGCAAAAATCCAAAAGCTTATTTTAATATAGAATTTGGCATGCTTGGGTAAATATTTCATATCGAAAACTCGAAAACAAAATTGTTAAAAATGGCCATTTTTCTTAAACAAAAACAGAAAAGAACAAAAAAATCTATATGAAATGTCATTTTTCAAAGCTTTTACTCACAATACATTTACAATTCGCATAAACACATTTAAGTATTTCGATGTCCAGGCCTTCTAAAAATTAATGTAGGTTATGCATGTATTCAATTAACAAACACTTTGTTCTTATGGGTGTATACACGGCTAACAATAATTTAGAACAATATTATAAATTATTGTTAGCCGTGGATAAACAAATAATCTATGCATACATATATAAATTTATAATCGTGTTACAAATTGTGTATAATTTTAATTTAATTTTATAAAAACAAATATAAAAATTACAATTAAAAATATAGAGAATAGAAATAACAAAACAAAAATAAAAAAAAAAATATGAAACTGTTTTTAATAAAATAACGAAACAAAAAATATAATAATTTAGAATTATATTTAAAAATAAAAAATATAATAACATAAAAACTATAATGTAAGATTAAGGTGTACATATATGTATGTAGGTATAGATTAAGATATGTATAAGTTGTCAATTATATTGAGTTGTGCTTTATTAGGTACTAAATTAAATATCTTGCTTTTATATAATTTAAATTATTTTCTTGCTTTTGAAAATTAAATTACTTGCTTTGTATAATTTAAATTAATTTTCGCATTCATGTCCGTAGTTCTTTTTTAAAAATCAAATTTTATACATGATAGAAATGGTTCCTAGCTATAAGTACCTAGGTGTAGTAATAGACAGTGAATTAAAATGGAGTGACCAGATTAACATACATCTAAAAAAAGCCAGGAAAATTGCTGGCATATTCAAGCTAATAAGTAAAAAAGTGCCATACCACAGAAAAAGGGGACTGTTTTGTGAACTATTTCAAAGTTCAATTGCGTACTCAATACATATTTGGGGTAATGCATATAAGGACATTAACCAACTGCAAAAGCTTCAGAATAAAGCTATAAAAATATTATATGGGTATAGAAAAAGAGCAGCAACTAGCAATATTCACTGTAAACATAAGATTCTACCGCTACACATACTCACAAAAAGTAGGTTGGTAACTCATATACACAATATGCAATCAAATAAAGGGTGTTCAAAATTGAGGTATCATTTTGATGTGGCCGCCATTTTTTTTCTACCTGGAATTTTTATACGAGGTTTCTTTAGGTATATTCTAAATACATTCCGGTTAGTTAATATGGAACGTTACACGAAGGAACAACGTGTTTTTGTTATTACATTTTTTGAAAATGGTAAAAGTTTTCAAGATGTAATTAGGAAATTTCGAACAAAATTTGGTAGAGAAAATGCTCCAACAAATCGTGCCATCAACCTGATGGTTGATAAATTTCTAGAAACTGCATCTGTTCTTGATAACAGAGGCACCATTTATCAACGTAGTGGCCGTTCAACCGAGAATGTAGCAGCTGTGAGCAGAAGTGTTGAAGAAGATCCAAAAACTTCCATTCGTCATCGTTCGCAGCAATTAAACATCAAACCATCCACATTATTCAACATTTTGCATCGTGATCTCCATTTAAAGGCTTGTAAGATCCAGCTGACGCAAGAATTAAAACCAACTGACCATGCATTACGTCGGCAATTCGTTTCTTGGGCAATCGAAAAACAAGAAGAAAATGAGAATTTTTTTAACAAAATAATCTTCACCGACGAAGCTCATTTCCAGCTCAATTGCTACGTCAATAAACAGAATTGCCGCATTTGGGGTGAAGAGAATCCAAGGGTTATCTTAGAGCAACCAGTACATCTACAAAAAGTTACGGTTTGGTGTGGTTTGTGGTCAGGAGGAATCATCGGACCATATTTTTTTGAAAACGCAAATGGAAATGCGATTACGGTCAATGGAAATCGCTACAGGGAGATGATCGGAAGCTTTTTGTGGCGGGAAATTGATGATTTGGACGTAGAGAATATGTGGTTTCAACAGGACGATGCCACTTGCCACACAGCAAGAGAAACAATGGATCTTTTGAAGGTAAAGTTCGAAGATCGCATTCTTTCTCGTAGAGGAGGATGTGGCCACCAAGATCGCGCGATTTGACACCGTTGAATTTTTTTCTGTGGGGTCGAAAGTGTACAGCAATAATCCCACAACAATTCAAGAACTTAAAAACAACATTATCGAGCAGATTTCAACCATTGAGAACAGTTTATTGAACAACGTGATTCAGAATTTTGATGAAAGATTGGAAGCCTGCCGAAGTAGTAGAGGGGGCCACTTAGCCGACATAATTTTTCATTATTAACCGGATCCTATTTGTAATAACTTAAAATAAAAATATATTTAATATTTCGAAAAAAAAAGTCTTTTTTAATTAAAATTAAAATGATACCTCGATTTTGAACACCCTATAGCAGTGCTGCCCAACCAGGCGATCGCGATCCACCAGTCGATCGCGACACAAGTTTGGGTCGATCTTCTACTTTTGCTGTTAACACTTACTTTAACATTTTACGTCTATTTTACTTCGATACCTTATTTTAAATTTTATTTTACTTGACTATTTTAAGTAGGCTTTGAAAATTCTCGCGGTTTATTTGAATTTAACTCATGTTCAAAATTTGTTTAAATAGTTTAGTTTCGATTTAGAATTCACTGGAGGAACTGTTATTATTTTGGTAATTTAAAACCGGAATTATTTATTTTAGTTTTTCTGTACATTTATTTAACTTTCCCCAGCCCTAATCATGAGCGTTGCAAAGAAAACTAAAATCTACCATTATCACGATGAATGGGAACATGATTATTTTTTCGTTATGTCTAATAGTAAATGTTGCTGTTTAATATGTTCCTCATCTGTCGCACTTCCAAAAAAGGGAAATGTGGAAAGACATTTTCAAACAATGCATGCAAAATATGATACAGAATATCCAAAAAATACTGAAATACGCAAGGCAAAAATCCAAGCTTTGAAAAAGCAAACTTCTATGCAGCAGAATATGTTTGTGAAAGTTATGAGGCAACCAGTTACAGTAACCATAGCATCTTTGAGAGTGTGTCATTTATTAGCAAAAAAGAAAAAGGCATTCAGCGATGGCGATTTGATTAAGGAATCGTTTTTGACAACGGCAGAAGCTATGTTTTCTGATTTCAAAAATAAAGCAGAGATTATTCATTCAATTAAGGATTTACAGCTTTCGAGAATGACTGTAACAAGAAGAATAGAAGATTTAAGTGCTGATGTTACTGATCAGCTTCAACAAGACATATCTAAATGCGTTGCATTTTTATTACAATTTGATGAGTCAACAGATGCAATTGACACTGCACAATTAATGATATTTATACGATTGGTATTTGAAAACTGCACAACAAAAGAAGAACTCCTTAAGATAATACCACTACATGGAAGGACAAGAGGGCAGGATATGTTTGATGCTTTTGACAATTTTGTTAAAGAAACTGCTTTTCCTGTTTCAAAATTAGTTTCCATTACGACTGATGGTGCTCCCTCAATAGCCGGTCGAAATAATGGTTTTGTCGCATTGTGTCGAAATAATGATAAATATCCAAATTTTATGGCATAACACTGCATTATTCATCAGCAGGTTCTATGTTCCAAGAGACTCAACACCCACGATATTATGGATATTGCTTTTAAAATAGTAAACTCTATCCGTGGCAGTGCTCTCCAGAGGCGTTTGTTTAGATTACAAAGTGAAGACCCAAAGAAAGAACTTCTTTTACATACAAATATTCGGTGGCTTAGTAGAAGTAAATTTTTAATGAGATTTGTGGATTTATTGGACGAAATTAGAAAGTTTCTAGCTGAAAAAAAAAATCCTACCCAAAATTAACCAACAAAGTGTGGTTGATTAATTTATGTTTTTTGGCAGATTTCTCGACAAAACTTAGTGATTTAAATCTTGAACTACAAGGTAAAAATAGAAATTTAGCAGATATGATAAGCTCAATAAGAGCTTTTGAACAGCTTTCAGTTATATTAAAATCAAATTTGAAAGATCGCCAATATCGATATTTTCCAACCATAAAAAAATTTATAGAAGTAAACAAAGATATGAGTAATTAAGATCCAAAAAATTTTATTAATGAAATTGAAAGTGTTGAACAGGAAATTAAAACAAGATTTGAAGATTTTAAAAAGATTGAAACCATAGTTTGCTTTTTGCTTAATGTTTTCCAGAAAAATTTTAACATACAAGATGTCTCGAATCAAATCGCTCTCATGTTTGATGCCAATCAGACGGACATTGAGATGGAAATAATTAAAATCCAACATGATTTATATTTACAATCACAAACAAATATTTGGAAGCATACTAAAGATAAATACCCAATTTTGACAGAGACAGCGCTTAAAATGATGTCTTACTTCGCTTCAACATATTTGGCAGAATCTGCTTTTTCAGACATGAATCTTATTAAATCGGAAATCAGAAATTCTTTAACTGATATCCACCTTGATCAATGTTTAAAATTATCTTTGTCGTCATATAATCCCGATTTTGAAAAAATTGCTAAATCAAACCAATGCCAAAGATCACATTAATATGGGTTTGTTTCCTCACATTTTTTTTGAAAGTAATAATTAATTATTTAATTAATTTTTTTACTTGCTTGTTTTGTTATTTTTTTGCAATTTTCAAATGAAGTTATATATGTATATATTTTTTTTGAATTAATAATTATTTTTATTTTATAGCAATTTTATTTATTTTGTATTAATTTTTTCTTATTTTTGAATAAAATGAAATAAACTGAAGTTATACCAATTAAAAATCTAATTTTTTTGTATATGGGTAGATCTCGATGTAGTTCCATTAAAAAATGTCGAACTTTAGTACAAAAAGGTTGGGCAGGCCTGCCCTATAGTATAAATACTAATACAAGGTTAATATTGAACAATAATATACATAATTATGAAACCAGAAGAGCTGCAAACATTAGAATTGTTTCATCAATTTTAATATTTGTTGTTATTATATATCAACACATACACATATATTTTTTTTGTTTTTTGTTATTTTTCTTCTATTTTAATGTTATTGATTGATATGAATGTCTTAAATTAAGTAATGTTTGCTCAATATGTTTTTTTGTATGTTGCACTGAATTAAAAATTGAACTATTATTATATTAGAATTAAGAAGTTATATACTCTGTAAGAGCAATTTGGCTCATTTGAGATAAAGAATGAATAAATAAATAAATAGTAATAAAATAATTTAAAAAAAAAATATATATATATATATATATATAATTCATATTTAACAATGAAATTAAATAAATTAAATAAAAATAAAATAATTCATTCACGATAAAACTGCCGAAGTAGTAGAGGGGGCCACTTAGCCGACATAATTTTTCATTATTAACCGGATCCTATTTGTAATAACTTAAAATAAAAATATATTTAATATTTCAAAAAAAAGTCTTTTTTAATTAAAATTAAAATGATACCTCGATTTTGAACACCCTATAGTATAAATACTAATACAAGGTTAATATTGAACAATAATATACATAATTATGAAACCAGTCTGCAAACATTAGAATTGTTTCGTCAATTTTAATATTTGTTGTTAGTATATATCAACCCATATACATATATTTTTTTTGTTTTTTTTTTTCTTTTTTGTTATTTTTCTTCTATTTTAATGATATTGATTGATATGAATGTCTTACATTAAGTAATGTTTACTCAATATGTTTTTTTGTATGTTGCACTGAATTAAAAATTGAACTATTATTATATTAGAATTAAGAAGTTATATACTCTGTACGAGCAATTGGGCTCATTTGAGATAAAGAATGAATAAATAAATAAATAGTAATAAAATAATTTAAAAAAATATATATATATATATATATATAATTCATATTTAACAATGAAATTAAATAAATTAAATAAAACTAAAATAATTCATTCACGATAAAACAATATTAAAACTAAAAAACCAAAAATATATCACAAAAATCGATATTTTCCGACCGGATGGAAAAGAAGAAATTAGAGATAGAATAAGAGAGGAGGAAATTCGGGATATTAGAGATAATAGATCTTAAGTGGGCAAAAATTAAAAATGGCATTACGATGGTATCACAACTATATTTAGGTACCTTCATATCTAAAAGGTTAATTTGGTCAATAATAATATTTAATTTTTCGCGTTTTTCATTTATTTATTTATTTATTTATATTAATATTACATACATTAATGTAGTGGAATATTATTGAACCATCGGCTACAAAAGCCATTATAGGTTTTTATACTATTATTAAATTATATACTAATATTATTTATTTTGTTTATATTATATACTATATATTTTTCACGCTTTTCAATATCATTCAATATTTTGAAATTATTTTGTTTCTATATTGCCTGTGAAATAGGTAGCTTAGATCGTAATTAATTATTATTCTAAATTTAAAATCACATTTAAAGTGATTATTTTCTACTAAAATATATAAAACAATATTATTCTGACCTTTATATAATTTCCAGTCTTTTAAATCTATTTTTTTACTAATATTTAAAACTAAATTAGAGAAGTTTAAAATTATATATATTTTTTTTTCATCCTGTTTTACCCACTGGGGGAGCATAGGGCTTCCACAAAGCTTCTATATCGCACTCGATTGTGGGCCAAATGTTTGATTTCTGCCCATGTTTTACCGCTATTATCAATTTCCTTAGCCACAGACCTTCTCCATGTTATTTTAGGTCTACTCACACTTCTTTTTCCCTGTGGATTCCAGTCGAGTGCCTGGCGTGCAATGTTCTCTGGCGCTTTCCGAAGTGTGTGACCTATCCATCTCCATTTCTTTCTCTTGATTTGGCAGAGTATGGTTTCTTGTCTAGAGATAGTTAGTAGGTCCTCATTTGATATTCTTCTAGGCCATCTTATATTTTGAATTGTTCGGAGGCATTTATTTTCAAATACTTGTAATTTATTTGTTGAAGAGTTTTTGATTAAGAGATTTTGATGCCATCTTTGCTAATTTTATTCGATTCTCAATGTCTTCTTCTGCTCCTCCGTTTGCGGTAAGAATACTGCCAAGGTAGTTGAAACTTGTCAGATCCTCTATGTATGTGTTGTTTATTGCTAGTGGATTGGAATTGTTTGCATTCAATCTTAGGGACTTTGTTTTTGCAATATTTATATTGAGTCCTACTTTATGTGCTTTTGTGTTTAGGGAATCTAGTTTTTGTTGCATATTCCTGTGTGTATGTGCAAGTAGAGCAATGTCATCAGCATATTCGAGGTCCTCTAGGCGAGATGTAAGGGTCCAATTGATTCCTGTTTGGTGTATTAGTGATTCTGTATTATGCTTCCCGTTTTCCAGATTTCCGGTATGGCTTCATTGTTCCAAATTTCTTGCAAGATAGGCTGAAAAACTTCTGCTATATATCCTGTGTTTGCTTGGAGAAATTCTGAAGGTATTCCATCTACACCCGACGCTTGTTGCTTTTCCGCCTTGAAAGTGCAGCTATAATTTCTGTTTGATGGGGCATTTATAGTAATTCGTCTTCTTGTGTCTGCAGTAGGGGAACTTTCTTTTTCATCGCTTTCATTACTATCTCCACTATCTTCGTTGTTTGTTTCTTCGAAATGTTCTTTCCATCTCTGGATTTGCTCTTGGATTGAAGTGAGCATTTTTCCATTCTTATTTCTAATTGGACGATTTTTCATTAACTTCTGTTTTGTGAGAATTCTTACTTTCTTGTAGAGGGATGGCATATTATTTTGGTTTGCTGCTCTTTGTGCATCAGCTGCAATATTGTTGAAGAATTTCCTTTTGTCTCTTCTGGCACTTTTCTTTACTTCTTTCACTTTCAGGTTATATTGGTTTTTGACTTCATCCGATTGGGTTAGTAATAGTTTTTCTCTAAGTTTCCTTCTTTGCTGAATTAGGGTCCAGGTTTCATCGGATATCCACTCTTTCTTATTAGGTATTGTTTTACCTAAGACTTTTTCACTAACTTGAAGTAAGATTGACTGTAAATTTGTCTGTATTAATTTGCTGATTTTGCAGCTTTGTTACAAATTCTCTTTTTTATTATTGCATTTTAGTTTTACAGTATTGATTTGGTGCTTTCTTTTGATTGTGTTATTCTGTTAAATTAAAATTATATTATCATAGCGTAAATTTTTATTAATTGTTTCTATTAAATTTACCAAGTAATTGGTGAAAATATTTGGCACTGCATCTGGCATTAAACGCGGACTTTGATTATTATTTAATTGAAAACACGATTCTGAAAAATGCAACTTACATATGGAACTATATGCTGCTGGTTGCCACATAAAATATTACTAAAATTTAGAGTTATTTAAAATAAAATATTAATTTATTCATTTTTTTCTAATTCTTTCAAAATAGTATTACAATTTAAAATTTTACTCATAAAAGGATTATTTTACTTCATGTAAGTAGATGAATATTCTATTTACAATCATTTTTTTTTATAGACTGTATAGAAAAAAGCGAAAATTGCTTAACCAGAATCTGCTACTTCTTTTTTTCTTTCAAAATATTTCTGAAAGTTAATTTTTTTATTACCATAAAGAAAAAACTTCGAACTTTATTTTTATATAAATTTTATAATTTTTTTTTATTATAATTAAAAATATAAAAACTTAGTTTGGATTAAAATATATTTACCAAATTTGCAGTAAAATTTATTATAAAGCTTTTAAATTATTAGGTTATGTTCACTAAAATTACTAAAATTGTGCACTCTCATTATATTTTGAGAGTATTAAATAGCGGCGATATGAAATGCTAAAAAAAAAACTAAAAATTTTATTTTGCTGAAAATATGTTGTATGTTAAAGCAAAAATCCAAAAGCTTATTTTAATATAAAATTTGGCATGCTTGGGTAAATATTTCATATCGAAAACTCGAAAACAAAATTGTTAAAAATGGGCATTTTTCTTAAACAAAAACAAAAACAGAAAAGAACAAAAAAATTTTTATGAAATATCATTTTTCAAAGCTTTTACTCACAATACATTTACAATTCGCATAAACACATTTAAGTATTTCGATGTCCAGGCCTTCTAAAAATTAATGTAGGTTATGCATGTATTCAATTAACAAACACTTTGTTCTACAAAGTTGTTTCTTCTTTGTTTGGGTGTATACACGGCTAACAATAATTTAGAACAATATTATAAATTATTGTTAGCCGTGAATAAACAAATAATCTATGCATACATATATAAATTTATAATTGTGTTACAAATTGTGTATAATTTGAATTTAATTTTATAAAAACAAATATAAAAATTACAATTAAAAATATAGAGAATAGAAATAACAAAACAAAAATAAAAAAAAAATATGAATCTTTTTTTAATAAAATAACGAAACAAAAAATATAATAATTTAGAATTATATTTAAAAATAAAAAATATAATAACATAAAAACTATAATGTAAGATTAAGGTGTACATATATGTATGTAGGTATAGATTAAGATATGTATAAGTTGTCAATTATATTGAGTTGTGCTTTATTAGGTGCTAAATTAAATATCTTGCTTTTATATAATTTAAATTATTTTCTTGCTTTTGAAAATTAAATTACTTGCTTTGTATAATTTAAATTAATTTTCGCATTCATGTCCGTGGACACATACGCTCTTTTAGAGATAAATAAATAAATCTCTGTAACCAACTAAAAATCACTCCAAGTTCAGAATATCTCATAAACGTACATATATGTAAATATTCTGAAAGCAGAAAACTCTGATTTTGTAGCCAACTTTATAATTTATTTTCCATATGCCTATTTAAACATATTTCGTGGCGCTTCCAAATTATTGTCATAAACATTATATATTATCAATAAAAATAGAGATCAAAAATAAAAAAAACTTTATTTAACTCTTTAATTATTTAATATTAGTTCTAAGTTATAATATACAATATCAAATTTTGAAATAATATAAATTTTTATAAACATAAATGGTTCGCAAATATGTAGTTCCTGGACATTCAATTTAAATATTCTTAAAAAAAATTGCGTTTCATGTTTTAAATTTCCAAAAAAAAAGAATCTATTAGAAAATTATGAATTAGCATAAAGATCGGTTTGGCAGCAGATCCTCGTCCCAATTTCCTAAAAGAATTTTGTGATTGTTTATGTTTGAAATACAAACGAAAATTCAAATAGTTTTAAAAAAGACACTTTCAATGCTTTAGTATTGCCTACTAAAACATTAATAGATTACTTCATAGGTAGTGTGGAAACGGGAATAACTTTAATATATAACATATTTAAATATTTATTTTTTATGTATAGATATTTAGTTTATTTAATTAATTTTTTTTAATTAAAATTTTCTAACTTAATTTCTAAACCAAAATTCTTGATAAAATTGGTTTTGCGAATTTTTTAACTGTATCAAAAAAAGCACTCTCATTCAAGTTTTGTTAAATAGCTTTAACCATGGGAAGATAAACGGAGATATTTTTTTAAAGTAATTTTTTAATTAAAAACATTTGAATATTTTAAATTTGAATAGCTACATTAAAAAATGTGTTAAAGATGAAATTTTGCGGTGGCCTTTGGAAAAAAAATTGAAATGATTATTTTTTATTAGGGTTTATGGTTTACCACTATTTCATTTTTTACATTTCCATAATACGTAAATTTTTAACAAAGCTTTAACACTACATATGTATTTCAATTTCCTCATTCTCTCAGTGCACGTGAAAACAATATTCTAGGTAATTGTACATATACATAAAGATTACTTTTATTAACACTTACACAATATAAAATTAAAGTAGGAATTTTAAACGCTAGTTTGTTTTTAACTAACAAAAATATTATTGCATAATATCAATAAAAAAAACAAAATGATTTCCTCAAATCCAAATATTCTTAAAATTTTAAATTAGGTAATAATTTGCATACATAATACTACCACTCATTCATATTTATACATATTTAATAAAATTTGATTTTATTTATTAGAAGACAATGATTTATAATTAGAAAATATACTTACACACGCTTTGAAAACATTCTATATTTCTATTTATTTGATAAATAATTACGTTAAAAATAAAAATGATTCGAAAATAATAAAACCTCCTTAATTAAAAATAGTTGAAATAATTTTTGATTAAAAAATGATAACAAAACAACATTGACATTTCCTGACATTCCCTAAAAGCAAAACATCTAATATTAATATTGTACAGAAAAACATAATAACATTATGAAATTATTGTATATACTATGAGTATGATATGTTTATTATAATTGATAATAGGTAACAAATTTTAAAATAAATAATATGTATTGCTCCTTTAAGTAATCAAGTGAAGATTTATTTAAATTATATACTTGTACTACCACTTAAATTAAATTAAGGAAATTAAAGGATTGCGGAACACTCATTTTACTGTATTTATGACCACAAAATTTAATACATTTGCATGGGTGTTATGAGACTTATAAAACCAAATTTAATACATACATATTTAATGCATATGCATCTAACTGAAAATTTTTAATCAATATAGGTATGAGTAGTATTATTTCTTCTATTATACATATATTAAATTAAATTAACTTTTCCTACTGTTAAATTTTCCATATTACAAAATTACAATTTTTAAAATAAATTGAAATAGTTAGATTCAGATTTACAAGTTACATATATTTTATGTACAATACAATGTACATACATATGTATGGATAGGTGTACATTTACGTTACTTTTCGTTGATATGGTGCATGGTGTATGGACATGGGCAATCATATACACAATATACATCTACAAAACATGGAGTAATAGTAACCAATTTCCCTATTCCATCTGCCGAATTAGATAAAAACCGTTAAATTATCTTTCATAATAAGACTCCAATAAAAAATCAACTTAGCAACTTTTTTATTTGTTTAAGCTTTTCATTATTTAATGTTTTGCTCATAATGTTATGTACCATAGATATTATATGTATTAAATATAATAAAAAAATAAAATAAAAGTATAGATAAGAGTAGATATTAAATCAAATAATATAAAACTAATAGGAAAGAGAAATAATTTAAAAAAATAATTATTCAGGGTTGAAAATAAATATTTCAGCATTTTCATTAGGAAATTACCGAATATAATAAATTCAACAAAATATGAAATATTGTAAGTCGTACAAGTTCATTGCCACCGAACATAAGGCCAAATGTGAAGAATATTTAATATATTTAACCAGATGATAAAAAAAACTGGATTAGAGAATTTCGAAAAGGTTCAATTTTATTGTTATGTAAATATACTTTAATAATTTTGAAATTTAAATTTCTTTTTGATTCAGATAAATGAATCAGTTATACATATATCAAAATCCATTGTTAGCGAAAACTGCATATTCCTAAACCTTCGGATAAAATACGGTTCAATCCCATATTTTTAACTTAGCAAACCACTTTTGATTAACAGCTGTTTAACACAAAAATGACATCTGTGTAAAACAGAAAACTCTATAAAAAAATCTTCCAGCGATATTTTAATATTCCGAAATATCGGCCATAAAATTCAGCAAAATCGCAAGTAAATAGTTTGGAGTTGGATTTTTTGTTGCATTTGATCGGCGATTTTTCTGAATAAACTATCCACATGAAAAAAATTTGAATGTCACATAAAAAATCCGCACTTTAAGGCTAATTTTAATGGAAAAAATTTCATCCGATATCGGATATTTTGAAAGAGTAAACTATACTTAATACTACTAATAGGAAAGAGGGAGAAAAATAATGAATTCAAATGCCATGTATCCATAAGAATGTTAGTAGTGTGCCCATTTGTTTTGTGTACATACACATTTTTTGCGTATGTAATAAAAATATCGGAGATAATTATAGAAAATTTAGCTTCAGCGAACTAAATTTCATCCGATATTTTAGCATATCTCCGATATTTTCTGAACGCTTGTACCGATATTTTTGTGTTTTTTCGCTGTCACACAGTAGTGTTTTTGTATCTTCTGCCTATGCCCTAACAAATATCGCCAATTTTTTTTTACATGAAAATTAGACTTTAGTTGATAATTTTATTATTTCAATTTCGAAGTGTCAAAATAAAAACCAAAGTAAATATTGTAAAAATGTTTACATTTTATTTTTTACAATTTGCACAGGAGAGTACAAGTTTTGTGTATATTTCATAAAGTTTAAATATTTAAATAATAATTATTGGCAATATTTAATTATTAATAAAATAACTATTTACTATGTTCCAAATTCCAAATAAAATTGCAATATTGTGTATTGAAAAATATATACCTAGAAATAGGTTATGTAAAAATAGGTTACTTTAGCTGTCAGAATGTTGTCAGAAAAGTGCTGAATACCGTAATATTTTATCTACCTCTTTCTTATTAATAGTGTACTATATTTTGCTCTTTCTTTAACGACGATAAATCAGATAATTTTTCTTTGAAAATCAACCTTCATACAAAACTTATGATGCATTAGTTTTTCGAAAAAAATTCTGCATTAAAAATGTACGTATTTTCACAATTTTCCATTCAAACCGTACAGCTGCACTCAATCAAACAAAAAAATTCAACATTTTTTTTTCTTGTTTCCTACGTTAAACTGAAATTTGATTTTATTCGTGAATTTATTTATTTATTTTTACTAATAAAATATATAAATACATATTTTTTAATTTGTTTGGGCCAGTTACCATAAGGGCATGTGGGCCAGCTTAAAATCTATTTTTATATTAAAACTAATTATATTCTTATATTTTCTATTTATGTGTGCGTTTTATTCTTTGTGACTTTATTTATACTTGTTCCCATATTTCGTGGTGTTCTAGTAGTTTTATTATTTTGCCAATGCTGTTTTGTCGTTTCCAGTTATTGTTTTTGTGATTGGTATAGATTCATTAGCCCAGATTCTAAGTGTTTCCGGACATTCTAAATAAATAAATTATAAATCGAAATAAATTTTTTAAAAACAGTAAAAAAAAAAGATTCAAAAATTCAAAGTTTCGTTTTTTTCTTTGTCTATTTGTAAATATTTTAAAATAAAAGCAGCATATCGGCTGGAAAGCAATTTTATAAAGATAAATAATAAATAATTATCGAGTGTTTTTCTTTTTTAATTCAAATTTGTGCTCTGAACAGATATCAAGTACATTAAGGACGTTACGTTCTGAAGAGATTAAAAATATTTTTTCTATAAACTCTGGGAAATAATTTTGAAACATATTAACCTGTCAAATCAAATAAAAAAATAAAATTTTTAGATTTAAAATCAAATGCTTTACAATATCTGTAAATTCAAATCTTATATTTAAATACTCTCAGCCATAGATTAACTAATAGATAGAAAATATTTTCAGCCAATTTTGAGAAATAGCTGAGTGAACCGTGCGTATGTATTGCTTTAGTTTCCTCAGAAATAGGTTCTAAAAGGTGAAATAAATTTATTTCCAATTCTTTTAAGAATTTTATTACTTAATTTGTTACTTTACAAGTAGTTAAAATTTTGAATAACGTTAATTAAATTAAATTTTAATTTTAAAAACAAAATTATTAAGTAATATAAAAACTTAAAATCTCTGAATGAAACTGGTTACGAAAAACTGCTTTATATTATTTTAATAAATATAAACAGCTGAGTGAACGAAATGTATACATATTATAAAATGCATATGTATTTTTTTGACTCAATACCCTAAGATAGGAAAACACATAAGAAGAAAAGAAACGACTATACCTAACTTTCCATCTATTAGTTAATATATCTATGCTCTCAGCGCACACTGAATGAAAAAGGAAACACATAAGATTAACTCTGATCAGAGTTCATTTGCCATATGTTAATTTCGTCATTACTCATATTTAAATTTGCTATATCACTACGGTAGCCATTTAAAATCAATGTTTCAGCTGTTCAGTATTATAGATGAGATTTTACTACTCCGAGGCCGAATACTGTCAGATGTATTCTGTCAACAGAAGAAGGACAGTGTTTTTAATTCGTGAACGGAAAAATTGTACAAAATAAAAACAGTTGACTTTGTAGACTAAAACTTATGTTAATTTTTGGCTGAACATTTTTGAATAGGAAAAACATTAGAGAGAAAGTTAAGCTGCCAAGCTATTTTATTATAATATGGTTCAAAACAATTTATTTTTTGGGTAGATGATTTTAAACATAGATATATAGATGGGAAGTAAGGTATAGTCGTTTCTTTTCTTATCATGTGTTTTCCTATCTTAAGGTATTCAGTCAAATAAATTCATATGCATTTTATAATATGTATACATTTCGTTCACTCAGTTGTTTATATTTATTAAAATAATGTAAAGCAGTTTTTCATAACCAGTTTCATTCATTCAGAGATTGGAAGTTTTTATATTACTTAATAATTGATATACTTTGTTTTTAAAATTAAAATTGAATATAATTAAGGTTATTCAAAATTTTAACTACTTGTAAAGTAACAAAATAAGTGATAAATTTTTTTTAAAAATTAGAAATGAAATTATTTCACCTTTTAGGAAACTAATGCAATACATGCACGGTTCACTCAGCTGTTTCTCAAAATTGGCTGAAAATATTTTCGTCACTGCCTATCTATTAGTAATATATCTATGGTTTTAAATAAATAGATATAAAATATGTTTGACCAAATAAACTTTTATACTGACAAGCCTTAACATTCACGTTTTTTTCTCGGGTATTAGAAATTTGTTTTCATATTTTCTTAAAAGTTAAAAATTTAAGAGAGTTGTTTTTAGTTAACGAAATTGAAATAATATTTTTAATAAACAGCTTTCTAAAAGATATTTCCCAAAAGACAATAGGATTCAAGCAATTAAAACTACAATTTTTTCTTTAAATAAGTTTTTTATGTTATTTATGTACTCCAAGAACGTATTGGTTTTAAATAATAATAAATAAAAATATATCGCTAAATTACAAATTATTTTCATATGAAATTTTACAAAAAAATATAAAAAAGTTCTAAAACTAAGTACATAGTATATGAAATGACAAAAAAAAGGGTTTTCCCATTTAAAGTTTGATATTTTATTACTTCTAAAAAAAGTGGGAAACTTTTTTATTCTAGTATTATGCTTCCATTCCACATCAATGTTTTCATCAATTTAATGAACCATTAATGAATAATTAAATTGATGAGTTACCACTCATGCCTGTTGAATTATTCAATTCCGTATCCATTTTTTTGACATTTTACAATAACATTTTACATAACATATTGTAATGAATATATGTTTATTTTTTTCTTAATCATAGGTATATTAACTAAGTTAGTAATAGGAATGTAACTAAGTTAGTTAATATATCTATGTTCTTAATGCATTCCTCTGCCACATAAATGTGGACAGGAAATTACACAGACTTTCTGTTCTGTCGTGGGTGTAATTGTGTAAAGTCGTAAGAGGGAATAATTTTATATTATACTAGCAGAGTACCCGGCGTTGCCCGGAGTATTTGATCGGCTTTATGAAATAAAAATTATTAGCTTTTGAGTTAATATAATTTAATTAATATAGTTCACGTATTACTATGCATTTTCAGATACTGGTGGTTAATATTCTATTTTTTATTACATTTAGTTAAATTGAATAAACAGAGCGAAGATTTAGAGATAATTTTTCTACAAAAAATCTTTAAAGGAATCAATAATCTATTGAGTATACAATTACGGCGAAGTGAGTTTTCACAATATATTCGTTAATACCGAAACATAAAATCGTATTTAAATTATAAGAGGCCATAATGTAATCAATTTTTTTTGTAAGTAATGTCACTTCATGTTTTTCTGAATTATCCTTTTAAGCACATTTTGAAAAATTTGTTATTAGGTTCGCTCTGTCCCTCTGTCCCTCCGTCTGTTAAAACTTATATACTGTTTAATAAAGAGCAATGAAATATTAACTGTGCATAGGTCTCTTAAAAGAGTAATGTTTTAGAACAATTTTTTTATGTACCCTCACCGTTGGAGATCCTACAGCACCGACAGCTCTTCAAATTTTGAAAAAACTTCTTTTTAAATGCGTTCATTTCAGGTTCTGTTTAACATATTTTCAATATAAAAAATACATGATAATTTTTTACCTTTATAAATCAACCAGCATTTTTTTACGTTTAGTTTTTCTAATTATGTTTTCAAATTGATTGGCTAAAAATATGTGTAAAAATTGTATATGGATAAGAATGTAAGGTTTTCTGTTCTTTAAATATATATGTATGCACTCATTTTTGATTAAATGCTGTACAGAAATGTGAATATGTTTTCTAATTTAATTGATTAAGTTTATAGTATTTTTAAATATACGCATATTATAAATACTATATGTACAAATCTCAATGATATTTTATGGGAAATATGTTATACACATGCATCTTATATAGGGAGACCACATGTGAAGACCACATGTAAGTAATGCTGCTAATGCATTTCTGAATGATGACATGATGAATTGTAGGAGATTGTTTCTGTTTTTAAACAACGGCCGAAAATGTTATGTTGTTAAAACTTAGACACAGTATTCTTAAGATACTTAATAAGGTTACTTTAATTACTGTTCTATATTAGAAATTTGCATGGAAAGGCTTTTATGGAATATTAGAAACAGTATAGATAAAAGTAAAGAGTGTTGGAAATATCTTTTTAATAATAATAACAATACACAAAATTAGGCAAAATATTATTAATAAGTGCTCGTGCGGAAATGGATTAACAAACGTTAACAAACATTTTGTCACAGGCTTTATTTAGAACCATAAATTCATCCTCCCAAATTAAACAGAAATTAGAAACAAAATTTTTTTTTTGACAGTCTATCGTGTCGAATTGTGCTAATGTATTACAACAAAAATTTATTAAATAAGTTTGTGTGCCAAAGTGCAATACTTGTGCAAATTTACAATTGGTCAAATCGTTTAAGCACAACAACAAAACATGAGAATTTCATGGCCTGAAGCCTGATGGGTTAATGTATCGTAACCAAAACAACTCAGAAAGCTTTTGTTATAAAGACCTACACTTTTGTAAATTTTCAACTCAATTGGCAAAACCGTTTAAGTGCGACAACAAAGAAATTAAAATTTTTTATTGAGCTCTGGTGCTGAAACGGGTGAATGGATCGTAACCAAATCTCCTAAGTGAGCTCCTGTGGTAAAGAGCTACACTTTTGTAAATTTTCAATTCAATTGGCAAAACCGTTTAAGCGCGACAACAAAGAAATTGAAAAACTTCATTGAGTTCTGGTGCCAAAACGGGTTAATGGATCGTAACCAAATTAACTCAGTGAGCTCCTGTGGTAAAGAGCTACACTTTGATAAATTTAGCTCAATTGGAAAAACAGTTTAAGTGCGACAACTAAGTAAATTACAAAATTTCACTCACCGCTGGTGCCGAAACAGGTTAATGGATCGAAACCAATTCAACTCAGTGAACTCCCGTGCTAAAGAGCTACGGTATTGTAAATTTTCAACTCAATTGGTCAAACCGTTTAAGCAGGACAACAGAAAAATTTAATGAACTTGAGCAATGGGCCTCGGTGGTGTATTTGTAAAATGGATTGAGTAGTATGTATATGCCGTTTCAGCGCCAGGAGGAGCTTTTTTAAAGCTTTTATCATGCCGTTTCAGCGCCAGGAGGAGCTTTTATTCAACAGTTCTCCTAAATGTATGCAATAAAATTGTGATAAGTAAAAAGTTTTATGCTTTTGAGTATTTTAAATTAAGCTTAGCGGTTAGAATATCAGTTATGTTTAAATTTCAAATTAAAACAGTAATAAGCTTAAGATATTGTGCTTACTGTTCTTAATTAAATATGAAAAATTTTTAAAGTTTGGGTTGGTTTAAATACAAAGTTAAGCTTGATTTAATATTTGTATAAAAATTTAAAAAAAAGTTTTATAAATTAAAAAAAAAAAAAAAAAGTTTAAGCTATTGAGCTGAATATTCCTAATTAGATATGAAAGGTTTTTTAAGTTTGGTTTATTCTTAATATTATTAAAGTTTAAGTTTGTTTTAATATTTACGTGAAAATTTGAAAAAAAGTTTTCAAAAATATAACCATAATAAGCTTAAGCTATTGTGCTGAAATTCCAAAATTAGTTATAAAAAGTTTTTAAAGTTTGGTTTATATTCAAAGTTATTATTATCATATAGTTTAAGCTTGATTTAATATTAACTTACCAAAAAAATTTAAATATAAAACTTTTTATATTTAAAACAATAATAAGCTTAAGAAGTTAAACTGTAGTGCTGAGTATTAAAAAGATGATAATAATTCTTCAAATGAAATGTTTTGTAATGTTTTTACTTCAATAAAAGCTTGATTCAAATAATTGAAATTATATTGTTAATAATATAAGCTATGAGAAAACGTGATCCAGTTCAAGTTGAAAATAAAAAACTAGTTTTATAAAGTTGTTTTTATTAATAAATAACAGCATTGCATTTTGTCTTTTGTTTTTAATTAAATAATATCTTGTTTATTTATCCACGAATCATGTTTTTTATCAAAGCCAAGCCACCTAACCAAAACTTGATTTCCTTTTTTTTTATTATTTTTTCTACAAGATAAACATTAGGAAATTTAACAGATGTAAGTTCAGGTTCATAAAAACTGCCTTTTATTGGTTTTTGTGTGTAATCAAGTAAATTGTATGTTATTGGATCAGTTCTTTTAATTTTCGCTATTGTATAAATTTCTGTTGACCAATTGGGTTGATAACCTTTTGTAAATATACCTTTAAATTTACTAATACGAACAAAATCTCCAACTTTATATTTTCCTTTACGAAATACTTTTATTTTATTGTAGACTGTTTTTAATAACAATTTCTCATTTTTCTTTGTAACCTTTTTAGGTGGAAGTTTAATTGTGTGATGATATGTTGAATTATATTTTTCTATTAGTGGTGGTAGAATAGATAACCATTTATATGTGCCTTGTAAACTAAATTTTTCCACATCGTATTTTTTAGGGTGCGATTGAAACGTTCTACAATTGAAGCTTTTAGCTCTGAATATGTATGATAATGGTTAATTTTATTTTTCCTCATTAGATTTGGAAATTTTTTGTTAAAAAATTCCGTACCTTGATCAGATTGTAAATTTTTTGGTTTTTGACCAGCACGCTTAAAAATATTTTTCATTGCAATTAAAACATTATCAGCGCTCTTATTTTTAACTGGTTCGGCATACGCAAATTTTGAAAATGTATCTATGACTGTTAATAAATATTTATATCCCTTATTAAATTTGGCATATGGAATCATTTCAACCAAATTAATTTGCCAAGTATCATTTAAACCCTTTTGAATAAATTTTCTTCTAGCTCCTCTATGAATTTCTGACACAACTTGTAACCTCGACATTATTCTTGTACCATTCAATTAAATTTTTCAAAGTGATTTTATATTTTTCTATTGTATGACATTCACATGTATCTGGTCCAGAAGTAGAATTATCATATGCCCACAGACAAAAGGCAAAATGAGTACCATAAATTGAAGTGTATTTATTGACTTCAGAAAAATTTTTGATGTGTTTATATAGATGTAATATTAGTTTCTTATGATCATCTAATAAGACGGAGCAATAAATATTTAAGAACTCCTCTACTTCCATAATTCAAAATGACTGTACTAAGAATATCTTCGCTGCTTTTATATTATCTCTAAATTGTATTTTAAATTCAGTTTCTTATCAGACACAGACCAAAAATAATTAATTTTATTCATCCATTTACAATTATGATAGCGGGACCATCTGGATGTGGAAAAACAACATTTTCGAGCAATTTAATTGAAAATATTGATAGATTGATTTATCCGAAAATTGAAACAATAAAATGGTATAACCCAGAAATTTCTGCTATTCCAAAAAATCTAGCTTTTCCTTATATAGACTTTTATACCAGTATCCCAAAAGAATTTAGTGGTAATGAAAATAAACCTACTTTTATTGTTCTAGATGACTTAATGTTAGATTCTGCAAATAAACAGGTATGTGAGCTATTTACTAAAGGTTCACACCATCGTAATTTATCTATTATATTGTTAACGCAAAACGTTTTTCATCAGGGAAAATTTTCAAGAGATATTTCATTAAATTGTAAATATTTAGTGCTTTTCAAAAACCCTCGAGACAAATCACAGATTTTTCCTCTTGCTAGACAACTATATCCGGAAAATATAAAAGATTTCTTGAGAGTATATAATGAGTCAACATCAAAACCTCATGGTTATATTGTGTTGGATTTAACACAAGACATTAACGATTTATTTCGTATTAGAACTAATATTTTTTCCAAGGAATATTGTATATGTTTCTGTGATACGGGTGATTTGAATAACAGCAGCTGTGAAAAGTATGAAACGATTGAAGAAAAACCAACATATATTACGTGTACTAGGAAAGTGCAACAACAAGAAATTTCGTAAAAATATTCTTAAATATTGTGATGACGATATTATAAAAACTATTGCTGAAATTGCAATCAATATATTAAATGGTAATAATAAAATATCACCAGCACAAAAAGCAAAATTAAAAAAACATAAAAAACAATTAAGATTTGTAGCCTGTTCTAAGAAAAGTATAAAAGCCAAAAGAAAAATATTAGTTCAACATGGTGGGTTTTTACCAACTTTAATTGGAACTATATTATCTGGTGTAATAGGGAAATTGCTCAGTAAAACATAATGCAGCGAATGATTGTTATGTCACCAGAAATATTTTCAAAATTTAGTAAATTGTTTCAGGATGATAAAAACTTGGATTTATTAGATCAAAAAATGAAAAAAGTTTTATATGATAAAAAACTAAAACCATTGCAAAAATGGTACTTATATCGTCAAAATCTCCTCAAATATGGAATTAACAAAAGACACGCAAAAAAATTATCAGAAAAGGCTAATAATCTTACATTTGATACAGGCACTCAAACAAAATTCTTTTCTAAACGAAATGCATATACAGAAACTGAATTGCCCAAATACAAATCAACATCAGCACAGACTAATTTTGTACCATTAGTTCCTGATGAAGTGTTTGAATATGATCCAAAAAAAGAGCATTCAGATATGGATATTGATTTAACACATTACGACTTAGATGATGAAAATTCATTTAAAAAATTAGCTCAAACTGAAATGCTGAAAGACGAAAAACTAATACAAAGACCATCTCTAAGCTCTGATTATCGAATGTTTGAAACACCAAGTGGTGATGTAATTACCGTTGCTGTACCATCTCCTGAAAAAAAGAAGACAATAAGATCAGCCGGTAGTTCAATTTCCTCAACTATACTTTCACAGTTTCCTGAAACAAAAAAACGAAAACTAAAACCTTTACTAAGAAGTACAAAACTAAGAACTTCATCAACACCAGAATGGACAACATATAAATAGTGTAACATTTTATGTTTTAGAAGAAGTTAACAAAGATGGATAGTCAAGATGATTTCTACGTAACATTGTTTAGTAATGATAATTTAAAACTGTTTCCAGACAACACTTTAGCTTCATTCGAAAATAAACTGCCTATTCACTTTAATTTAAGAAACGGAAACTGAAAAGTAGGTCTTTCAGAAATTTATCTGAATGATTTCCTACAAACGGAAAAATTTAACAAAGAGAATTGTGCTCTTATTAATATTGGGGAGTATAATGTTTATGTATTAAACCTTGAAAAACCTCTTGAAAAAATCAAAGTAACCAAATCTATAGGTTACACATATTATTCATATGACGATTCGGAATTACATTTGGATGATTGGAAATTTAATTTTTTGCCAACACTTATTAAAAATATAACTCCTAATCCAGGATTTACTCGAAACCAGGTTTTTACAGAATTTTTTAACGAAATTTTGACATATGTCTCTAATGCAAAAATTATGATGATGTAGTATTTAAAAAAATGTCAGAATCTAATCGAAAGGATTTAATTCGTATATCGCAAACTTTTGATGAAGATAGTTTCTATATAAAAGTTAATCATAGTTATAACTTAAAAACATTATTAACTGAACTATTTCAACAGGAAAAAAATATAAAAAGTTTCAAAACAAAATTACCTGAACTATTCAAATTAGCTGTTGCTAATAATAAAGACGAATTGAATGGAATGGTGATGATTTATTCAGATATAGTTCAATCATCTGTTTTTAGAAGTAGCAAAGTGCGTGCATTAAGAGCTATCAATATAGAAAGTTGCAGAATACCTATAAATATTGAATTTGAAAATGTCCATTACATACCTACAGAAAAAAATTGTTTTGAAACTATAGCGATTAAAATTTGCAACCAATACGGTGATGGAATAAATTTTGTTTCCAGTTACTATCCAACAAAAATTGTATTACACTTTATAAAGCATTGATTGCCCGAAGACAATATAAATACTACTACTCAAATATGATATCATATCAAACATGGAAAGAGCTTACGTGAGATATTATTCCTCTCAAGTAGGTGGAGGAATCAACGATATAGGACCTTTATTACAATTTTATCCAGCTATTCAAAGAGGTCGTGGTTTTGGAAATATATTCTGAAGTTTAATTCGTTACTTAAAGCCAGTTTTTACATCAGGTTGGGACTTAATTAAAACAGAGGCTGTGAACACAAGTAAAAATATTTTAAGTGATATAGCATCTGGTGCAAATATAAAAGAAGCTGTAATTGATCAAAGTAAAGGTGGCATGAAAAATCTACGAAAATCCGTAGTTAATCAACTGCATTCAATGTATGGTGGAAGACGAAAAGCCATAAAAAGACGAAGCGGTATAAAAAGACGAGCAGTTTCTAAAAAGACACATTTAAAGTCGAAGCGACGAAAAAAGCAAATTAAAACCTCTGATATATTCAATTAAATATGGAATGCATGAAACCCGAACTTGATCTTTTTGCATCATTACCAGTACAAACAAGTATATTGCGTTCAGAAGAGGTAGCATACAATTGTTTAGCTTCTTTAGAGGCATTACCGTCAACTATTGAATTTGTTTCGCTTGGAAATGGAGATACATATCGAGATTTATCGTCAACCTACATCAAATTTAAAGTTCAAATATTAAAAAAGATGAATCAGCTTGGAGTGCAAATGATAAAGTAGGAACCGGAACTGATGTAAAAGCAGCCCCGCAGCCCAGTATGTTTAAACCACTTCAATATTGTTTAAACCAGGGAGTTGTAAATATTGAAGTAAGACTCAGTTTCCCATTAACTTCAACATTAACATGCATTGTGTTTGCGGAATTCGACACCAGTATCGAAATTGATAAAAATCGTTACGTCTACGTAAACATATAAAAGGCAGTGTAGTGAACCATTTTTAATCACTTGAAAATGACGTGCGCTCTAGTAGATTTATCGTTCTGTACGGACGACAGCAATACAATATTTGTTAAAAACCTTGCTGTGGTTGGAATAAAAGAAAAATGTAAAACTATTGTAAAAGAATTAAAGTATAAATTCCCAACCAGAGACTTAAAAAGAACAGAACTCAAGAATTATTCTTTTGGACATATGGACAATGAAGAAACAACTAATCAAATAATAAATTTGCTTGAAAAATTCGATATAGTGTTAACAAATGGAAAACTTAAAGCTGAATTTTTAACAGCATACATAAGTGGAAATACTCAACTAATTGATATTTCTCATTTGCAAAAGAATACTGAATACACTTCAGATAGAGAAAGTGTTGAAATGTAATAGTGCAACCAGAAAACTATTTAAAGGTGTTTTTGCTGTTGATCAAATACTGAAAAATATTTCAACACCTGGTATTTTAGTAATAAATACCGACACTTCTGCTAAAAAAGGAACACATTGGCTAGCAATTTTTGTGTCAGTTCAAGGCTGTGTAGAATATGTTGATTCATTTGGAAATCCACCATTCCACAGTGAGATTGTGAAATTTCTACAAAATAAATCAAAATGTTTTATTTTCAACAATAAACGTTTACGAAGTGACTTTACATCAGTCTGTCGCCAATATTGTTGTGTATATTTATGGATGCGATGTAACTGCAAGAGCATGAAACATTTTATTAATTTATTCAATACATCATCCCCACTTAAAAACGATAAAAATATACAAAGAATGTTTCGAAGAATTTTTAAAAAAAGAAAATGAAACTTAGAAAACTATTTCGAACTAATATAAATATAAATTTTTTAAATATATATTCCATCAGTTTAAAAAACAATAAAATGGAGTCGACATCAAATATAGAAACATTTGAAAAACAAAGCAAATGCAACAGCAGCAACAGCAACGAATCAGAAGAAAATCTCTTATTAAGTTACATTTATTATTTAGATAAAAAACAAACAACAAAAATACAAATTGGATTTAATGTTGAAAATTTCGCTGCTACAATAATTTTCCAACGTAATCCTAAAGTTATTAGCGAAATGAATTATTTGGAGTTGTATGCATTTTATCAAGATTTTACAAGGAACCAACTCCATAAATTAAATTCAAATAAATTTCCATTAAAATTTAATTATACTGGAGGAACAATTAAAAAACTTACATTGGAACTAGATGAGTATACCCGATTTTGTCTTATGTTAGACTTTATTCAAGCAGTGATATCATATAACAATGGAGCCGAATTGAATGTACGAGAATATGTATTAAAATATTTTGAGAGATGTATTACAAAGAATAAAGCTTAAACTGGAACAAGAAGATTTCTATATTCCTATGAATTTGCATATGGCTCAATGCAACTATTCCCGGCTCTTTTATGAAATACCATTATTTATGTCTGAAAAAATATATTGGTCAACAATAAATAAAACAAATATTTTTTAAAACCAATTTTTATTATTCTCTTTTATTAAAAACATATATAAATTCATAAAATTTTTACAGCACATCTTTGCAAATTTTCCGTATTTTGATGGTGGGGACAAATGGTGATGAAATTCCTTAGTTTTTGTAGAGGTGGAATTTTATTATCTAAATTGATAACTTCTACTATTGAATTTGAAAAAAACCTATCTCAAAATTGTTTTTTTTTAAGACCTTTTATATAAATGATATCAAATGATGTTAAATGTTTCTCTAAGATATTTTTTAATTGTAGATGTTCTATAAAACCATCATTCCAGTCCAACATATTAATTTTCTTTTTGTTATATTCATTTTGTTGTTTAGCATCAAAATTTAATTCTTCAAATGAATATGGTGCTTTAAACATAAATAGCATTGGTACAAGAGAACCATCAGATATCATAGAAAACTCTTTTAGAAAATATTCTCTATTATTTCCAATAACAAATTGTAAATCAACTATAGCCCTCCTGCTACGGATGCTGTGGCTGCTGCTGATGCTTCTGTTGTTGTTGCTGTTCCTTTTATTCTTTACTACTCGTATATATAATAAAATAAACCAATAGTCTAATAGCAAACAATAGTAACAGCAGCATTAGCATTTTATTTATACTTTTGATTTCAGCAACCATCTGGTGGTTGATTTCAGCAACCATCAGCACCTAAAGATTATACAGAATGAAAAAATTTTTCTCAAATCCTCCATCAAATCTTCGAATCTTCAAAGACCGTTTAATAAAAAAACAATCTGATCTCATCCGCTTGACTATGGGAGAAAACTTGCTGTCTCTCTCTCTCTCTCTCTCGCAGATTGTTATTATTATTATTTTTTTTTTTTTATGTTTATTTCTTGTAAATCAACGCTAAAGTCTGACAGTTGACCCGGAGACATGGCGATGACGTCCGTCGCAGCCAGGACCCGCAGCCCCTCCGGCCGCTAGATCCCAAGAGCCGGAACGTTGTTAGAGCCACTCTCCCGGAAGTACGTTACCGGAACCGGTCCTCCGGAAGTCCGTTGCCAGAATCAGTCCTCCGGAAGTCCGGTGCCAGAATCAGTCTTCCAGAAGTCTGTTTCTAGAACCGGTCCTCTGGAAGTTCGTTGCCGGTGCCGGACCTTCTGAAATAAGACATTGATGCTTATGGGTAGTAATAGGGGGTAAATAAAAAAACAAAACAAAATTACTAATATATATTTTTATTTTAATAATTTTTCTTGAGAATTTATATCTACAGCACGAATGTACAGCAAGAATGTATCTACAGCAACAATACCATATTCCATTTGTCCTTTTCACGTCCCGTAAATTTAAAATAAAAATAAGTACTATTTAATTCAGTCAATTGTGACTGAGTTGTTACCTTTTTGGAGAATCGCTCTGGCATGAAAAATATAGTGATTTCCTTGCTCAATGGGTCTTGCACTGCACACAGTACCACTGTTTGTCCTCTTTTCGTACCTAAAAATCTCCAAGATACCACCTCATACATTTTATCTTTTATCAAAAAATCAATGTTTCGGTATGGTTCATTTTCACCCTTCCCCAACGAAATTAAGTTTTCAATAAAAGCCTGCAAAATTATATATATATATATATATATATATATATATGTAAATAGATATAGAAAATAATATAGTATTAATTTAAGAATAAGAATAAGGAAAAAAAAAAATCTTACCATTTTTTTTTTTTTTTTTTGTAGTTTTTTTCAATATGAACTGATTTTGTTTTTTTGAAAAAAGTTAATTAACATCAGTTTATATACATTTGTAAAATATTATAGAAGAAGGAGAAAAGCATGATGCCTCCCTATCTACTATATGTTTTTAACATGATATAATATCATTAAATTTTTTTTTTTTTTTGTTGTATCCAATATCAATTTATTTGTAATTATAATGAACATACATCTAACCACCAAATATTACACATTAAATATTTATGAATTTATTATGCAATAGCTGTTGTAACTTTTTCAATGTATAAATTAGTTGTTATTAAAATAAAATATAAAATGTAATTTAAACATCATTGAAAGACATTATAAAAAAAAAAAAAACATTGATTTGACTATTTACACATTGTTGCACATTCATTTGACTCATTAAACATATGTGTGTTATTAACATACTTAAAACTTTTAACACATAAACACACACACACACATGTCCCAGACAACACATTTTTTATTTAGTAAATTTTTTTTCTAATATGATGCAACATTGGTTAGTACATATTTATTATTATTATTTTATAATTTGACAGAGTATTTCTATATACTAAATATATATATATACATTCAAATTATGCAATCAAGTTAGTTTCGGTTTATCTATATAGCTATATATAATTAACTTCTTCAGTTTACGTGTAAAATTACTAAATTTAAGACTAAGTTAAAGTCATTTATAGACTAAATTAATATTGTTTTAATATAAGAAAAGGACACTAACAAAAATAAAATAAATAAAAATGAGTTCAGAAAACAAAAGAATTAAATTGCAATGTGATAAATGTGAAAAAGTGTTCACAAGATCTGACAATTTAAAAAGACATAAATGTGAAACACAATTAAAACATAATGGTGAAATATGTAAAAAATCATTTAATAGAAATGATAATTTATTAAGACATAAAAAGAGACATCAAAAAAATTTGGAAAATTTAAATTTTGCTGTAAGTGCAAATCAAACGTTACAACCACTTTGTGGAACTACCACATCCGAACAAATAAACATAAAAGTAATGCAGCAGAAGTAATTAGATCTAATGTTAGACATATTGATGAATGTTTTCAAAATAGAATAAAAACGTTTATTAGAGATAATGATGATGAAAGCATACTAAACCCATCAAACTTTCTGGAAAAGGCTCAGACCGATATAATTGAATTATTGATGCAATCATTAAAAAAGCACAACGCTATAAAAGTAAATCTTGAGCTTTTTGGTGAATATATAAAGCCAACAGAAGAAGAGTTTGAAAATATATCAATCAAATCTTTTCAAACTCGAATATACTTGAATTTAGTATTACACAAGCAGATGATCTTAATGATTTTTTTGAAAAGGCTAAAGAACTTATTCAACAACAGCAGAAGACTTCCAAGAAAAAGACAGTGGTTGGGCGTTAATCAGGATTTTATATATTGAAATAAATATCAATAAATTTGAACCAATACGTGTGTCTAGTTATATTAAACTACCGAAAAGCATAGAAGACAAAAAAGCATGCGTTAATATTCAAAATAAAGACAACTTCTGTTTCAAGTGGTGTTTAGTATCAGTTTTACAAACATGCATTCAAAATGCTGAACGAACATCTTCATATAAACTTAATAATATTTCTCCCATAGTCGAGGTAGAGTTTGGTGATATACAACAGCTTAATTTTAGCACTATGCATTTTCCAGCTAAATTGAACGAGTTAAATTTATTTGAAGAACTAAATAGTGAAATAAGTATTAATTTGTTTGGACTGGAAGTTATTAATAAAAAATATGAGGTTGTAGGACCATTCTATTTAACAAAATCAGAAAAAAAATACCATGTAAATTTATTGCTATTGGAAAAGGATGATAAATTTCATTTTGTTTATATTAAAAATTTATCAAGGTTAATAAGTAATTCTGTAACAAAACATATACATGAAATTTATATTTGTAATATGTGTTTGCAACATTTTCATACATTACAACAGCGTGATTTACATAAAATTGAGTGCAATAAAGTCGTTACAAAACTTCCACATATTGAGGAAAATACACTCGAGTTTAAAAATTATCAACAACAATTAGAAACACCTTTTGTTATTTATGCTGATGCTGAGAGTATTTTACAACCTATTGCAACATGCAGTTCTAATCCAATGATGTCTTCAACAACAAATATTCATCAACATGTTCCAGTAGCTTTCTCCTACTACATTAAATGTTCTTTTGATGATAATCAAAGCTGTTACAAAGAGTTTGTTGGAGCTAACTGTGCTAAGGAATTTGTCATATCGTTAACAAAAACATGTAGTGAATTATACAAAAATATATTTATGATGCCAAAGTCAATGAATCTATTAACACTTGATGAGCAGCTTCAACAATTAATTCAGAAAAATTGTCACACATGTGGTAAGCATTTAGCTTTTAATGATAGAATTAGAGACTATTGTCACTTTACTGGTAATTATAGAGGACCCGCTCATTCTAAATGTAATTTATTATATAGGCGGCCAAATTTTTTTCCTATATTTTTTCACAATTTTTCCGGTTATGATTTCTTCTTTTATTTAAAGAACTAAACGAAGTGAATGGACATATTGGTGTCATTCCTTTGAATAAAGAACGTTATATTTCATTATCTAAAAAAATTACAATAAATAAAAATCATTCATTTTATTTACGTTTTCTCGATAGCTTTAGATTTATGGCTTCTAGCCTTGATTCTTTATGTAAAAATTTAAATGAAAACGATTTGTTTCATATAAAAAAAGAATTCAATAATAATGGAACAATTAAACTTATGGAAGGGAAAGGGTGTTTTTCCTTATGAGTATTTAAATTCCATTGAACGACTTGACGAAAGAAGTTTAGCTTCACAAGAAGCTTTTACCAATCATATGACAAACACATCATGTTCTGATGAAGACTACCTTCATGCAATTAATGTATGGAATACGTTTGATTGTCAAAACTTATGGGACTATTTAAAACGTTACCTTAAAACAGATGTGCTTATTTTGACTGATGTTTTTGAAAACTTTCGAAAAATATGTTACAAATTCTATTTAGATCTTTAGATCCTGCCAATTTTTATACTACCCCAGGTTTGTCATGGGCAGCTATGTTAAAATACACAGATATCAAATTACAATTATTAACTAATATTGTATAATTTCTTTAAAAAAGGGATACGTGGTGGAATTAGTCAGTGCTCACTTAGACATTCAGTAGCAAATAATAAATTCATGGGAGAATCTTATAAACGAAACGAAACTTCTAAATACATAGTATATGAAGATGCTAACAATTTATATGAGTGGGCAATGATAAAATATTTACCACATAAAGATTTTCAGTGGGTTGATACTCCTGAAAATATTGATGTGCTTTCAGTTGCCGATGATTCGCAAACTGGTTACGTTTTAGAAATGGATTTAGATTACCCTCAACATTTACATGATTTGCACAATGATTTTCTTTTTTGTGCTGAAAACAAAGTTCCACCGAAAGGTAAAATTCCTAAACTGTTAGTTGACTTAACAAACAAACGAAAATATATTATCCATTATCGAAATTTAAAACAATGTCTTCGAAACGGCATGATTCTCAAAAAAACTTATAGAGTACTAAAATTCACACAAAGCAATTGGTTAAAAAAATATATTGATTTAAATAACGCACACAGGTCAATGGCTAAAAATGTTTTTGAAAAAGATTATTTTAAATTAATGATTAATGCTGTTTTCGGTAAAACAATGGAAAATGTAGATAAAAGAAAAAATATCAAAATAGCTACGTCTTGGGAAAGTTAAGGAAGACATTTAGGTGCTCGAGCGCTAATAGCAAAACCAAATTATCATAGCCACTCTAGATTTACTGAAAACTTGATAGCCATTCAGCTTAATCATACAAATATATATTATGACAAACCTATATATTTGGGATTTACGGTACTCGAACAACTTAAAATTCTTATGTATGATTTTCATTATGATTATATTAAACCTAAATATGGTAGTAAGGCTTTATTAAATTATACAGACACTGAAAGTTTGATTTATACTATACAGACAGATGATTTTTACGCTGACATATTTAATAAACTTTTTATATCTTCACTTTAACCAGCCTAACTTTTAAAATTTGAAAACATAAAAAACTTTTAACTTTTCAGTTAAATATTAATTCATCTAAATCTAAACTTTAATAATATTAACTTCGAAAACTTTTCTAATCTGTTTCAAAATTTCCAACAACACTATAGCTTAAGCTTAATATTATTAATTTAAAAAACTTTTCTTTAATTTTTCAAGTAAATTTTAAACCAAGCTTAAACTTTCATAATAATAGTTTTGTATTTAAACCCTACTTTAAAAACTTTTCATATTATCTTTTTAATACTCAGCACTACTAAACTTTGAATATAAACCAAACTTTTAAAGCTTTTTATAACTAATTTCGAATTTTCAACACAATAGCTTAAGTTTATTATAGCTTAAGTTGATTATAATAACTTTGTATTTAAACCAAACTAAAAGCTTGAAAAACTTTTCATAGCTTCCCACATATAAAAATATTTCAGCAATTTTAAATCAAGTTTTAAGTTTCATAACCAAGCGTTCGCCTAAAAGTATGCAGAAAAAAGTGTTATGAGTATAAGAAGAATTTTTACATTGATATTAGTTTTGTATATTAACTTTGTATTTAAGTCAAAACTTTAAAATCTTTTCATATCTAATTAAGAATATTCAACACAATAGCTTAAATTAATTTTTTTTTAATTTATAAAACTTTTTTTTCATTTTTCACAGAAATATTAAATCAAGCTTAAACTTTAATAATATCAAAAATAAACCAAACTTAAAAAACTTCTCATATCTAATTAGGAATATTCAGCTCAATAGCTTAAATTTATTTTTTATTTTAATTTATAAAACTTTTTTTTCAATTTTCACGGAAATATTAAATCAAGTTTAAATTTCGATAATATTAACTTTGTATTTAAACCAAACCAAACTTTAAAAACTTTTCATATTTAATTAAGAACAGTAAGCACAATATCTTTAGCTTATTACTGTTTTAATTTGAAATTTAAACATAACTGATATTCTACCGCTAAGCTTAATTTAAAATACTCTTTTTTTTTTTTTTTTTAAACTTTTATTTTATTGTGTATATATCTTGATACAGGCTTAACCTAAAAAAAAGTTTACAAAACGGTTTCATTTCAATTATTATTAACATTTAAAATAAAGTAATTTTTTTTGTTAATTTATGTAAATTTAATTTGTCTTATATCTATCTATTTTAAATTACTTAATTTATTTTATCTAAAGTACAAAATGCAAAAAAACTTAAAAAATCATTATTATATCTGGTTGTTTTAAATAAAATTGCCCTAACTTAACTTAACCTACTTAGCCTACTTAACCTACTTAGAACCTAAATTAGTAAGCATTTGCTTGCTATGAAATCTCATCCAACCACCAATATCGTTTTTTAATGCATTTGTCTTTGTCCGGTATGGACATGTCATATTTTAAATTGTCTCCATTAATATTGCCTTTGTCGTATTCAATTTTTTTACATGTGGCCCGTCTATTATAGTGAAATAATATAGGGACATGCCTTTGGTTTTGAATGTAACCATTTTTATCCAAAAAGATAAAATGCTCAGGGGCTATGAAGCCAGTGAGCAAAGTCTTTTTAATGTACTCCTCATTGTGGTAAAATATATGTGATATTAGACCATTTTCAGGAGTTTTTAGTGCTCTATCATAATGATCTCGAACTAATTTTATGATAAAATTATCGATTCTTATGATTTTTGCTTCCATGTACAAGTATTTATTGGAATAGTAATGCTTGTAGTCGGATTCAGGCTTTCGATGTTTGTTAATACATACTCTTATGCACTTTCTTTGGAACTTACGTATTTTTTCCATTAGGATTCCACTAATGTTGTACCATATGGGTACACCATATGTAAGTGTTGGCCTTATTAATGTTTGGTAACATATTATTTTGACCCGGTTGCTAATGTTTTTATTGTAGAACAGGTTTTTGGCAGCCATAAATGCTTTGTTACCTTTAAGAATTGTGTGTTTTATATGCTCGATATAGTTCAGATTTTGATGTAAATGAACTCCGAGATATTTGACAACTTTTCTGTTAGAAAGAGTTGAATTGGGAGATTTTATAAAAAAATTTTTCCAGTTCTTTCTAATGTCTGAACTTGTTTTGTCAACCGTATCACGAAATAATATGGTTTCACATTTATTGAAGTTCATTTTTAATATCCAAACTTTACAATAGTCCAAGACGGTATTGAACATTTTTTGTATTTTGGATTGAATGCTATTTACGGTGTCATTCGCGGAGTAAATTATTATATCATCCGCGAAGGCTAGTGTATAATTATTGCCTTTTATTCTATCCAATAGAAATAACAACTCGGAGATATAGATCGAAAACAGGATTGGTGCGTTGACTATACCCTGTTGCAGCACGTTTTCGATATGAAATTTTTTATATGGCGTTTTTCCCTTGTTAACAATTTCGAAGGAATTATCGTATAACATACCATGAATTATAGTGATCAAGTATTGAGGAATTTTGTATTTTATAAGTTTATAAATTAAACCATCTAGCCAAATAGTATTAAAAGCTTTTTCTAAGTCAATTAGACAAGCACCTACATCTAATTTTTTATTAATAAACCAACATATATCAGATGTAAGTTTGTTGATTGTATGTATGGTACTATGCTTATATCTAAAACCAAATTGATTTTGTGGAATTAGATTGTTTTCGTTGACGAATTTTGTAATTTTATCGTTGATAATAGTTTCATAAACCATTTGTCCCCACCATCAAAATACGGAAAATTTGCAAAGATGTGCTGTAAAAATTTTATGAATTTATATATGTTTTTAATAAAAGAGAATAATAAAAATTGGTTTTAAAAAATATTTGTTTTATTTATTGTTGACCAATATATTTTTTCAGACATAAATAATGGTATTTCATAAAAGAGCCGGGAATAGTTGCATTGAGCCATATGCAAATTCATAGGAATATAGAAATCTTCTTGTTCCAGTTTAAGCTTTATTCTTTGTAATACATCTCTCAAAATATTTTAATACATATTCTCGTACATTCAATTCGGCTCCATTGTTATATGATATCACTGCTTGAATAAAGTCTAACATAAGACAAAATCGGGTATACTCATCTAGTTCCAATGTAAGTTTTTTAATTGTTCCTCCAGTATAATTAAATTTTAATGGAAATTTATTTGAATTTAATTTATGGAGTTGGTTGCTTGTAAAATCTTGATAAAATGCATACCACTCCAAATAATTCATTTCGCTAATAACTTTAGGATTACGTTGGAAAATTATTGTAGCAGCGAAATTTTCAACATTAAATCCAATTTGTATTTTTGTTGTTTGTTTTTTATCTAAATAATAAATGTAACTTAATAAGAGATTTTCTTCTGATTCGTTGCTGTTGCTGCTGTTGCATTTGCTTTGTTTTTCAAATGTTTCTATATTTGATGTCGACTCCATTTTATTGTTTTTTAAACTGATGGAATATATATTTAAAAAATTTATATTTATATTAGTTCGAAATAGTTTTCTAAGTTTCATTTTCTTTTTTTAAAAATTCTTCGAAACATTCTTTGTATATTTTTATCGTTTTTAAGTGGGGATGATGTATTGAATAAATTAATAAAATGTTTCATGCTCTTGCAGTTACATCGCATCCATAAATATACACAACAATATTGGCCACAGACTGATGTAAAGTCACTTCGTAAACGTTTATTGTTGAAAATAAAACATTTTGATTTATTTTGTAGAAATTTCACAATCTCACTGTGGAATGGTGGATTTCCAAATGAATCAACATATTCTACACAGCCTTGAACTGACACAAAAATTGCTAGCCAATGTGTTCCTTTTTTAGCAGAAGTGTCGGTATTTATTACTAAAATACCAGGTGTTGAAATATTTTTCAGTATTTGATCAACAGCAAAAACACCTTTAAATAGTTTTCTGGTTGCACTATTACATTTCAACACTTTCTCTATCTGAAGTGTATTCATTATTCTTTTGCAAATGAGAAATATCAATTAGTTGAGTATTTCCACTTATGTATGCTGTTAAAAATTCAGCTTTAAGTTTTCCATTTGTTAACACTATATCGAATTTTTCAAGCAAATTTATTATTTGATTAGTTGTTTTTTCATTGTCCATATGTCCAAAAGAATAATTCTTGAGTTCTGTTCTTTTTAAGTCTCTGGTTGGGAATTTATACTTTAATTCTTTTACAATAGTTTTACATTTTTCTTTTATTCCAACCACAGCAAGGTTTTTAACAAATATTGTATTGCTGTCGTCCGTACAGAACGATAAATCTACTAGAGCGCACGTCATTTTCAAGTGATTAAAAATGGTTCACTACACTGCCTTTTATATGTTTACGTAGACGTTACGATTTTTATCAATTTCGATACTGGTGTCGAATTCCGCAAACACAATGCATGTTAGTGTTGAAGTTAATGGGAAACTGAGTCTTACTTCAATATTTACAACTCCCTGGTTTAATAAACTCTGGCATGTATCAGTTCCAGAGCCGTCTGGTGATAAATCAAAAGCTAGTATTGTATAACATTTTGCAAATAGTTCTTTTGAAATTTGATGTCCTCTATCAGAATGATGTATACCTGTTCCGCTAAATAATGTTAAATATGCACGAGAATTGCAATTGTTATTCGATGTAAAACTTGTTTCAATTGCACAGTTTGGTGTAGGCACTCCATTCACATACAATTGACATTGTGTGAGTTTTGATTGTCGAAATGGTATGGATTTTTTGATCTTTTACCATTAAAATTTTCATTATTAACCATACAAAATACAAGAGCTTTTGGTATTTGCCCTATAAATATATTTGTTGGATAATATACATGTTGGATGTGTTAGCTGGAATTGTAAATGTTTTGATTTCACTTCTAACATAAAAATATTTTGAATTAGCCATTTCCATGTGCTATTAATATGCTAGGATTAATTGTTAAATGTTTCATGTATAATGTAGCTTCGAGAATTTTTAAATAACTTTCATCGTTATCGTTAAAGAAAATAAAAAAATCTTGTTTTTCTAATGCCAGAGCAATTCGAATGTCAACGTTATTTAAAAGTAATTTGGAAGTGTTGAAGAAATCTACATGTAATTTTCCCATTAATTCTACTATTGTAGAATTATTGTACAATTTTTGTCTTGATTTAGAACCAGAATTGTTAAAATCATTTACATTTAGTTTATCCAATTCCCAACCAGATGCTTCCAAATGTGTTTGACTGGAATCTGTACCATAATTTAGTAAAATAGTTAAGTATGCTTTATAATGGTATAAGGAGTCTGAAGGAGTGATGTTTTTTCTATTAAGAGTTACATTACATTGTTTAACAGTACAATACTGGGCTGCGGGGCTGCTTTTACATCAGTTCCGGTTCCTACTTTATCATTTGCACTCCAAGCTGATTCATCTTTTTTAATATTTGAACTTTAAATTTGATGTAGGTTGACGATAAATCTCGATATGTATCTCCATTTCCAAGCGAAACAAATTCAATAGTTGACGGTGATGCCTCTAAAGAAGCTAAACGATTGTATGCTACCTCTTCTGAACGCAATATACTTGTTTGTACTGGTAATGATGCAAAAAGATCAAGTTCGGATTTCATGCATTCCATATTTAATTGAATATATCAGAGGTTTTAATTTGCTTTTTTCGTCGCTTCGACTTTAAATGTGTCTTTTTAGAAACTGCTCGTCTTTTTATACCGCTTCGTCTTTTTATGGCTTTTCGTCTTCCACCATACATTGAATGCAGTTGATTAACTACGGATTTTCGTAGATTTTTCATGCCACCTTTACTTTGATCAATTACAGCTTGTTTTATATTTGCACCAGATGCTATATCACTTAAAATATTTTTACTTGTGTTCACAGCCTCTGTTTTAATTAAGTCCTAACCTGATGTTAAAACTGGCTTTAAGTAACGAATTAAACTTCAGAATATATTTCCAAAACCACGACCTCTTTGAATAGCTGGATAAAATTGTAATAAAGGTCCTATATCGTTGATTCCTCCACCTACTTGAGAGGAATAATATCTCACGTAAGCTCTTTCCATGTTTGATATGATATCATATTTGAGTAGTAGTATTTATATTGTCTTCGGGCAATCAATGCTTTATAAAGTGTAATACAATTTTTGTTGGATAGTAACTGGAAACAAAATTTATTCCATCACCGTATTGGTTGCAAATTTTAATCGCTATAGTTTCAAAACAATTTTTTTCTGTAGGTATGTAATGGACATTTTCAAATTCAATATTTATAGGTATTCTGCAATTTTCTATATTGATAGCTCTTAATGCACGCACTTTGCTACTTCTGAACAGATGATTGAACTATATCTGAATAAATCATCACCATTCCATTCAATTCGTCTTTATTATTAGCAACAGCTAATTTGAATAGTTCAGGTAATTTTGTTTTGAAACTTTTTATATTTTTTTCCTGTTGAAATAGTTCAGTTAATAATGTTTTTACGTTATAGCTATGATTAACTTTTATATAGAAACTAACTTCATCAAAAGTTTGCGATATACGAATTAAATCCTTTCGATTAGATTCTGACATTTTTTTAAATACTACATCATCATAATTTTTGCATTAGAGATATATGTCAAAATTTCGTTAAAAAATTCTGTAAAAACCTGGTTTCGAGTAAATCCTGGATTAGGAGTTATATTTTTAATAAGTGTTGGCAAAAAATTAAATTTCCAATCATCCAAATGTAATTCCGAATCGTCATATGAATAATATGTGTAACCTATAGATTTGGTTACTTTGATTTTTTCAAGAGGTTTTTCAAGGTTTAATACATAAACATTATACTCCCCAATATTAATAAGAGCACAATTCTCTTTGTTAAATTTTTCCGTTTGTAGGAAATCATTCAGATAAATTTCTGAAAGACCTACTTTTCAGTTTCCGTTTCTTAAATTAAAGTGAATAGGCAGTTTATTTTCGAATGAAGCTAAAGTGTTGTCTGGAAAGAGTTTTAAATTATCATTACTAAACAATGTTACGTAGAAATCATCTTGACTATCCATCTTTGTTAACTTCTTCTAAAACATAAAATGTTACACTATTTATATGTTGTCCATTCTGGTGTTGATGAAGTTCTTAGTTTTGTACTTCTTAGTAAAGATTTTAGTTTTCGTTTTTTTGTTTCAGGAAACTGTGAAAGTATAGTTGAGGAAATTGAACTACCGGCTGATCTTATTGTCTTCTTTTTTTCAGGAGATGGTACAGCAACGGTAATTACATCACCACTTGGTGTTTCAAACATTCGATAATCAGAGCTTAGAGATGGTCTTTGTATTAGTTTTTCGTCTTTCAGCATTTCAGTTTGAGCTAATTTTTTAAATGAATTTTCATCATCTAAGTCGTAATGTGTTAAATCAATATCCATATCTGAATGCTCTTTTTTTGGATCATATTCAAACACTTCATCAGGAACTAATGGTACAAAATTAGTCTGTGCTGATGTTGATTTGTATTTGGGCAATTCAGTTTCTGTATATGCATTTCGTTTAGAAAAGAATTTTGTTTGAGTGCCTGTATCAAATGTAAGATTATTAGCCTTTTCTGGTAATTTTTTTGCGTGTCTTTTGTTAATTCCATATTTGAGGAGATTTTGACGATATAAGTACCATTTTTGCAATGGTTTTAGTTTTTTATCATATAAAACTTTTTTCATTTTTTGATCTAATAAATCCAAGTTTTTATCATCCTGAAACAATTTACTAAATTTTGAAAATATTTCTGGTGACATAACAATCATTCGCTGCATTATGTTTTACTGAGCAATTTCCCTATTACACCAGATAATATAGTTCCAATTAAAGTTGGTAAAAACCCACCATGTTGAACTAATATTTTTCTTTTGGCTTTTATACTTTTCTTAGAACAGGCTACAAATCTTAATTGTTTTTTATGTTTTTTTAATTTTGCTTTTTGTGCTGGTGATATTTTATTATTACCATTTAATATATTGATTGCAATTTCAGCAATAGTTTTTATAATATCGTCATCACAATATTTAAGAATATTTTTACGAAATTTCTTGTTGTTGCACTTTCCTAGTACACGTAATATATGTTGGTTTTTCTTCAATCGTTTCATACTTTTCACAGCTGCTGTTATTCAAATCACCCGTATCACAGAAACATATACAATATTCCTTGGAAAAAATATTAGTTCTAATACGAAATAAATCGTTAATGTCTTGTGTTAAATCCAACACAATATAACCATGAGGTTTTGATGTTGACTCATTATATACTCTCAAGAAATCTTTTATATTTTCCGGATATAGTTGTCTAGCAAGAGGAAAAATCTGTGATTTGTCTCGAGGGTTTTTGAAAAGCACTAAATATTTACAATTTAATGAAATATCTCTTGAAAATTTTCCCTGATGAAAAACGTTTTGCGTTAACAATATAATAGATAAATTACGATGGTGTGAACCTTTAGTAAATAGCTCACATACCTGTTTATTTGCAAAATCTAACATTAAGTCATCTAGAACAATAAAAGTAGGTTTATTTTCATTACCACTAAATTCTTTTGGGATACTGGTATAAAAGTCTATATAAGGAAAAGCTAGATTTTTTGGAATAGCAGAAATTTCTGGGTTACACCATTTTATTGTTTCAATTTTCGGATAAATCAATCTATCAATATTTTCAATTAAATTGCTCGAAAATGTTGTTTTTCCACATCCAGATGGTCCCGCTATCATCATTGTAAATGGATGAATAAAATTAATCATTTTTGGTCTGTGTCTGATAAGAAACTGAATTTAAAATACAATTTAGAGATGATATAAAAGCAGCGAACATATTCTTAATACAGTCATTTTGAATTATGAAAGTAGAGGAGTTCTTAAATATTTATTGCTCCGTCTTATAAATATTTATTGCTCCGTCTCCGTCTTAAACATAGATGATCATAAGAAACTAATATTACATCTATATAAACACATCAAAAATTTTTCTGAAGTCAATAAATACACTTCAATTTATGGTACTCATTTTGCCTTTTGTCTGTGGGCATATGATAATTCTACTTCTGGACCAGATACATGTGAATGTCATACAATAGAAAAATATAAAATCACTTTGAAAAATTTAATTGAATGGTACAAGAATAATGTCGAGGTTACAAGTTGTGTCAGAAATTCATAGAGGAGCTAGAAGAAAATTTATTCAAAAGGGTTTAAATGATACTTGGCAAATTAATTTGGTTGAAATGATTCCATATGCCAAATTTAATAAGGGATATAAATATTTATTAACAGTCATAGATACATTTTCAAAATTTGCGTATGCCGAACCAGTTAAAAATAAGAGCGCTGATAATGTTTTAATTGCAATGAAAAATATTTTTAAGCGTGCTGGTCAAAAACCAAAAAATTTACAATCTGATCAAGGTACGGAATTTTTTAACAAAAAATTTCCAAATCTAATGAGGAAAAATAAAATTAACCATTATCATACATATTCAGAGCTAAAAGCTTCAATTGTAGAACGTTTCAATCGCACCCTAAAAAATACGATGTGGAAAAAATTTAGTTTACAAGGCACATATAAATGGTTATCTATTCTACCACCACTAATAGAAAAATATAATTCAACATATCATCACACAATTAAACTTCCACCTAAAAAGGTTACAAAGAAAAATGAGAAATTGTTATTAAAAACAGTCTACAATAAAATAAAAGTATTTCGTAAAGGAAAATATAAAGTTGGAGATTTTGTTCGTATTAGTAAATATAAAGGTATATTTACAAAAGGTTATCAACCCAATTGGTCAACAGAAATTTATACAATAGCGAAAATTAAAAGAACTGATCCAATAACATACAATTTACTTGATTACACACAAAAACCAATAAAAGGCAGTTTTTATGAACCTGAACTTACATCTGTTAAATTTCCTAATGTTTATCTTGTAGAAAAAATAATAAAAAAAAAGGAAATCAAGTTTTGGTTAGGTGGCTTGGCTTTGATAAAAAACATGATTCGTGGATAAATAAACAAGATATTATTTAATTAAAAACAAAAAAACAAAAGACAAAATGCAATGCTGTTATTTATTAATAAAAACAACTTTTTAAAACTAGTTTTTTATTTTCAACTTGAACTGGATCACGTTTTCTCATAGCTTATATTATTAACAATATAATTTCAATTATTTGAATCAAGCTTTTATTGAAGTAAAAACATTACAAAACATTTCATTTGAAGAATTATTATGTATTCAAATCAAGTTTTTAAAATTTTTTTTTTAATTTTCAAGTAAATCAAATTTAAACTTTAATAATAATTTTGTTAAAATTTTAAAACATAAAAAACTTTCAATTTTTCAAATCTAAACTTTAATAATATTAACTTTGAAAACTTTTCAATAGCACTATATAGCTTATGCTTATTATTAATTTAAAAAACTTTTCTTTAATAATTTCAAGTAAATTTTAAACCAAGCTTAAACTTTTCTAATAATAGTTTTGTATTTAAACCCAACTTTAAAAACTTTTCATATTATCTTTTTAATACTCAGCACTACAGTTTAACTTCTTAAGCTTATTATTGTTTTAAATATAAAAAGTTTTATATTTAAATTTTTTTGGTAAGTTAATATTAAATCAAGCTTAAACTATATGATAATAATAACTTTGAATATAAACCAAACTTTAAAAACTTTTTATAACTAATTTTGGAATTTCAGCACAATAGCTTAAGCTTATTATGGTTATATTTTTGAAAACTTTTTTTCAAATTTTCACGTAAATATTAAAACAAACTTAAACTTTAATAATATTAAGAATAAACCAAACTTAAAAAACCTTTCATATCTAATTAGGAATATTCAGCTCAATAGCTTAAACTTATTTTTTTTTTTTTTTAATTTATAAAACTTTTTTTTAAATTTTTATGCAAATATTAAATCAAGCTTAACTTTGTATTTAAACCAACCCAAACTTTAAAAATTTTTCATATTTAATTAAGAACAGTAAGCACAATATCTTAAGCTTATTACTGTTTTAATTTGAAATTTAAACATAACTGATATTCTAACCGCTAAGCTTAATTTAAAATACTCAAAAGCATAAAACTTTTTACTTATCACAATTTTATTGCATACATTTAGGGGAACTGTTAAATAAAAGCTCCTCCTGGCGCTGAAACGGCATAATAAAAGCTTTAAAAAAGCTCCTCCTGGCGCTGAAACGGCATATACATACTACTAGCTTATGCACAAACTCTGAACAAAATGCTAACTTCTTTGCTAACATGTGCTCGAATTTTTCAAAAGACTATAACTACGCCCCCGAATTTCAGACAGAAAAACAAGAGTACAAATTACCAGAATTTATAAATAATTTTAATACTCTAGATGGCTACATTTGGCTGGAAGAGGTAAAAAATGCACTTAAGAATGTTACTGGTACTACTCCAGGCCTAGATGGAGTTTCGTAAGGTATGCTCAAGCACAAACTTCAAAAACAGACTAGTAAAGCTTTATAATAGAATTCTTAGCTCAGGTAACTTTCCACAGGTATGGAAAATCGCTGAACTAATTCCTATTCCAAAAGGCTAGAAGAACTCAAATAATCCTAAAAATTATAGATTTATATCGTTTATCTCAACAATGTCTAAATTATTTGAAAAAGTTATAGGTAACAGAATAAGCTGGTTTATGGAAAAGAAACTGTCCAGTAAAATACATGGTTTTAGATCTAATAGAAGCACTCAAACCTTACTTCAAACATTAGAATTAGAACTTTCGATGGCCCTACATAACAAAAAACATGTTACGCTAATTTCTTGTGATATTGAAAAAGCATTCGATAAAATAACAAAGCACAAGATACTACAGCAATTAGTAAGGTCAAAATTAGGACCAAGGTTTATAAGAACAATCCAAAGCTTCTTAACAAACAAAATTTTAGTAAAGGTAAATGGCAAAAGATCTATAGTTAAAAATTTACTAAATGGCCTACCACAGGGCCCTCCATTATCTGTACATCTTTGCAACATATTCATTTCAACATTACCAAGCGTGTGGAAGAAAATATCAGGATTAAATTACCTTATTTACACGAACAACATCCTACTGTATAGCATAGATAAAGAAATATCAATACAACCTACAAGCAGCACTAAACGCGTTAAAATTATGGTCCGATGCAAATGGTGTGAATTTTCATATTGAAAAATGCGAATGCATACATATCTGCAATAAAAGAAACTGTAGCGTAACCTCGCTAAACTACAATAATACATTAATCCATTCTGGGATTAAATTTACCAAAAGGCTTAAATATGAACCTCATATCAAGAACCTCTTAAAAAAAATTAAAAAAACCAGCAACCTCTTAAAACTAATATGCAAAAGCAAATCTGAGCCACCAATTAAAGCAGCGCTAGAAATTGCAAAAGCCTTGCAAATCGGAAAAATAGATTACGCAATATCAATCTACGGCTTTTGTAACAAAACGCAAATGGCTTAAATCCAACGTCAACTAAACCAAGCGGCACGAATAGCCTTAGGTGCTTTGAAAACAAAAAATATCGATAGCTTACTCATAGAAGCAGGCTTTCCCACTTTCGAGGAACGGCGACATCTACTCGCATCAAAATTCGAAATTCACAGACAATATAGCAACTTTGAGTACCCTTTGAACAAGCTCATAACTGTCCTGATCAAAGAAGAGATACCAACAGTAGGTAAAGAGGCAGTCTATCATGGGAAAAAATCATGCCATATCGCACCGATATCGCACGACCTACATTTTGATTGTTGGGTTAATTATAGGGCATTCTTGGTTAGTAGGTCAAAAACTTGTTTTGATTGTTTTGGTTGTTAACTTATAAGTTCCAAGTGGTTGTATAGTAGGAAGTGAAGGTTGTTGGTACTGTGGAAGTTGTCAGACAAGGTTAATAAACTGAATAAGTTTAGGATAATTACGTTTTTGCAAAAAATTTATTGGTACTGTGTAATAGAATATCATACAAATAGTAAGAAAATAATTTTTTTTTCAAGTCAATTCAATTTTTTTATTTTTTCTTCGCATGCTTAATAAAATATATGTATGTAAGTAAAAATAGATATAAAAGAATCGAAAAAAAATTGATTTTAGTATTGCACAAAAATATTCATAGATACTTTTGAATATCAAGATGAACAATAATAAAATAAAAACGAAAACGTAAACAAGAAGTACAAAGTGTATTTCATTTTTAGTTTTGTTTTATTAAAAGAAGATTAATTATTAAAAGTTGTTATTATAGTTTTAAAGTTGCAAAAATAAAAATAAGAAAAATATGTTATTTTTAGAATATGTGTTGTTCACTTTTGTACTATATTTTGTTGTAAATTGGTGTAATACCTTGAAGAATTAAGACTTATGTATAATAAGTATGTACACATGTACTTTAAAAATATTTTGCATTCTTTTAATTTCTGTTTACCTAATGTAAAATAAATTGTAAAAACTAGTTTGACTCTTTCAAACAATTTAAAAACTTAAGAATGCAAATGCTAAAAAAAAAAATTATGGAATTATAGCACCGTCTGTTATGTAAGATTTCTTTTTTTTCTATTCTATAAGAACATTCAGAAAATAACCGGAAATCTTAAATTTAAAGAGAAAAACAAAAAAAATGTAGATTTACTGGGTAACCTGTTTTTCTGCTAACATAAAGAAATAACATTGAAAAAAATTATAAGATTTAGAAGTGTACCTATAACTATTTACGGATTTTTTCTTCCTCCTTTATTTAAAGAAGAAAAAGGAACCAAAAACCATTAATTATATTTCTTTTATTTTTATTGGTTTTGTTCATGAAAAAAATGTTAATAAATAAAAAGAAGACAAACGAGAAATCGAAAATGCGTAAGATACTTACTTATTAGATTTATTTTATGGTTAATCACTTTCGGTACCTATTTTGAAAACATAAGAATATAAATAGAAATAAAAACAGATTTATTTACATGTTTAAAATAATTTTTATTTAGCATAAAATCTATATAATAAATTTGTTGATTAGATGACCTAGAAATTTTAAAAGAAAAAAGAATTTTATTATTTTTGCATGGTTTATGTATTTATGGTTTATTTAGTTTCTCAAGTGCAATTTTCATCTCCATGAAATTTAAAAATACCCATTTTATTTCCCTCAATCTGAAAGATAATTTAACTAAAAACAAAAATTTTTCATTGCTTGTTCAACTTTTTATTTTACTCTAATTGTATTTTAAAAATGATTAATTATTTATAAAAAAATGTAATTGAAATAAATTAAAAATAAAATTAAAAATTGAAAAATTAAAATAAATTGTTATTGCTTATCAGCAATAATGTATTCTGTTGTATCTTCTAAAAATAGAAGTTTATTATTTTTCTTCACAAGAAACAATTCTCCTTTCACTATGTCTCCAATACTTGTATCTTCTTCAAAAATTTTTGCGTATACGTCTGGCGGAAAAATAATATAGTTTTGAGTTTCGAAAACCCTCTTTTCCTTCTTTTCTTTTGTCAAATATTTCCTAATTGTCTCAATAATATAGAACCGTTCCGGTTCCATATCATTCTGCCACAAAAATTTCTTAAAGTGGTTTATATTGTTTATTACATTACATAAATTTGTGTATTTTCTTTTCTTGGAGGGAGACGGCCTGTGTTCTTGTTGTGATTGTTGTTGTAGTTGTTGTTTTTGTTGTTGTTGCTGTTGCCTATGTTGCACATTATTGAATTAAACTGTAACTAATATACAAAGTTTCACTGTATTTATACTAGTTTACGAAGTATAGCAGATAGCTTTTGTTTTTGTTTTCAAAAACTATAATTTATTGAAATGCCATTTAGGTATTTAGCCACAGTGTTTCCCATTATGCTTTTTCTAATTTTAAATCGACTTAAGATCGTATTTTTATTTTTATTTTTACAGAACTATAATTTCTTAAAATGTCTTGACTTCAATATTGCAAATTATAATTTTAATTCTTTTCAATTTTGAGATATACACAAGATCATGCTGTTTTTATTTTATTTTTAATATGCAAAACTATGACTTATCAAAATCGCAATTTACTACAATATTGCAAATTAAACTCTTTTCTATTTTAAGATCGGTTTAAGTTTGCATTTTTGTGTATGTTGTATTAAACTATAATTTAGCTAAACGTCTTTTGTTGTTGTTGCAAATTTTTTCAATTCTGTTTTATTTTAAGCTGGATGCGGTTAGACTTAATATTTTTTTGTTTTAGTTTTTATGGAACTATAATTCATTAGAATGTCTTTTAACTAGAATCTTATAAGAAGGAAAAACCGATATTATTCGTTAAGTCGTGTTTAGTTTCTCTATATAAAAAGATGTCTAAAAAAATTATTTTACGAAAATTTTTGAATTCAAGCTCGGTAAATTCGGAAATAATACGATATTCTATTGAGAATATCAGTTCGACTTTTGTAAAACGGTATAATATACGCGGTCGTAAGATAAAATTTATCATTAAACGAGTACCAGATAATCTAGATCCAATAAATTGGATTAAAGGTACTCTACACGATATTCTAAAAGTTGGTACGAAAAATGTGTATCCAGGCGATATGATTGGAATTACATTTTTCGGAGAAAGCTTCGAAGAACGTCACCCTGCATTCCTAAATTTTAAATTGGATAGAGAATTAAAATTTTCTGACATTTGGGATATAATTTCGAAAGTTTTTCAGAGTAACTCAGAGGGTAAGTACAACCTAGTTTTAAATTAAAGAACTTTAATATGCTAATTTTTTATTTACTTTCTCTTCATATTCACAGGATTAAGTACGGACAAATTTTGTTTTGAAATTACGTATGTCAGGTTACCTGTTGGAAACAGAAGGAGTAAAAAATTTATAAATTTTGAGCGGGAATCTACACAGAAAAAAGGAATAATATCCATCAGAAATGAAGATAATTTATGTCTACCGCAAGCAATTATTGTCGCAATAGCAAAAATTGAAAATTATAAAGAATATAAAAAAGTGCTCAAAGATACTGGAACCTTCAAACTGAATTAGCTTTGTGGCTAATAATAATATCAGGAGTATCTATCCCTCTGGAAGGGTGTGGAATACATAAATTAAAACAATTCCAGGATAGTTTAAAAAATTATAACATTGTTGTATATAAATATGAAACACAAGACAGAGAAGTAATATTTACTGGAGGCAATAGCGATAAAAGAATTAATAAAATAAACATTATTACATCATTACAATGTAATTGTTTCACTAACTGCTGCATTTTCTGTAGATTATTATTGCGAACAATGTCACATTCCACATCATCATCAAAATCACATAGATGTTCAAAGAGATGTCCTTGTTGTCAAAAATCACCCATATGTCCTCAAAATATAAAAAATATATTATGTAAGGACTGCTATCGTTCCTTTCGAGGTCAAATGTGTTTTGCAAATCATAAAGCCTCGACTTCAGTCAATATTAGCTTATGTGAGGTAATTAGAAAATGCAAGACCTGTCTATAAGTTAATAAAGTAGGAAAAAAACATACGTAGAAACAAAACATGAGTAGAAATTTTCTGTAAAATTTGCTTCAACTTTGTTCCAGAAGATCACCAATGTTACATTCAACAGGCCAAAAATAAGAGTAAAAATAAGAATAAAGAAGAAAGCTTCCTATACATATTTTATGATTTGGAAACTAGACAAGAAAATATTGTGTCAACGGAAATAAAACAACACGAGCCAAATTTATGTGTCATTCAACAACGATGTCATATATGTATCGAAAACAATTCCTTGGTTTTTTGTAGAGAAAGTTGCGGTTATAGAGAAAAACAATTTGAAAAGGAATTTATAATAAACAAAATGGAGTACATTTTAAAATTGAGAAACACATTTAAGCATATTACTGTCATTGCCCACAACGGACAGGCTTTTGATCACCAATTTATCTTAAACTATATTTTAAATGAAACTTCCATTCAACCAAAACTAATTATGCGAGGAACAAAAATTATACTTATGAAAGTAGATAATATAAAATTCATAGATTAGCTTAATTATTTCCCAATGGCACTTGCAAAATTGCCAAAAGCATTTAAGCTACACAAGCTACAAAGCATTATTAACAGCTACACTGAAAAAGGGTTATTTTCCGCATTTATTCAACACGACAAAAAATGAAAATTACGATGGATGTTTACCAGGAATGAAATATTATTTCCCTAGTGCAATGAAAGAAGGTGAACGCGAAGAATTTTTAAAATGGTATGAAAAAAATAAGAACTATAAATTCAATATGCAGAATAAGATTAAGAAATATTGTGCCAATGACGTAAGAATTTTAGCTGAAGCATGTGTAAGTTTTAGGAAAATGTTCTTAGAAGAATGCAAAGTTGAACCATTTTTAGAAGCTATAACAATAGCATCTGCATGTAACCTTGCATATCGTCGAAATTTTCTGAAACCTAATACAATAGGTATCATTCTTAAAAATGGATACAGGTTAGGAGATAAACATTGAAAAATAGCCATACAGTGGTTAATTGGGGAACAAGATTCACGGCAAATTAATTTGGAACCTGTATTAAATAGTAGGGAAAAATTATTGGGGGCTTTAAGGTAGATGGTTATTGTGAAAAAACCAAAGAAATATTTGAATTTTATGGATGTCATTACCACGGGCATCCAAAATGTTTAACAAGCAATCGAGATGCGACCTTACACTTAAACAAAAGTATGAAAGAACGGTAGTTAGAGCCGAACAAGTGATGCATTTTATGGAGGAAGAACCGGAAATACGTATACACATTATAAATGTAAAACTGGAGAAAAAATTAAATATATAGATGTGTGTTCTTTGCATCCATATGTTTGCAAACGAGGAAAATTTCCAGTTTTTCACCCTAAAATATATGTTGGACAGGATGTTTGTTCTAAACTGAACTTAGAAAAGGTCGATGGGATCATTAAATGTAAAATTTTACCGCCAACTGTTTCACTACATCCAGTTCTACCAATTAAACAAAATAATAAGCTAATGTTTTCGTAATGAAAAATTTGCAGCGAAAAAAACATCTAGGTGAATTTTGTCAACATTCTGATGATCAAAGAGCTTTAATAGGGACATGGGTAATAGATGAAGTTTTAAAATCTGTTGAAATGAACTATCAACTTCTGAACATTTATGAGGTTTGCGAATATAAAACGATAAAGGATGATAAATTGAATAATGTTGATGGTTTATTTATCGCCATGATGAATAAATTTATCAAAATAAAACAACAAGCTTCAGGTTGGCATCTCGATTGCCTAAGTGAGAAAGACAAGGAAGGATATTTAAAAAAAATGTTCAATAGGGACATGGGCTTTATCATCAATGAGCTTTAATAGGGACATGGGTAATAGATGAAGTTTTAAAATCTGTTGAAATGAACTATCAACTTCTGAACATTTATGAGGTTTGCGAATATAAAACGATAAAGGATGATAAATTGAATAATGTTGATGGTTTATTTATCGCCATGATGAATAAATTTATCAAAATAAAACAACAAGCTTCAGGTTGGCATCTCGATTGCCTAAGTGAGAAAGACAAGGAAGGATATTTAAAAAAAATGTTCAATATGGAAGAAATTAAATTAGAATATCATAAAATTTTCTTTCATATAATTTTGAAATTGTGAATTAAAAAATTCCTTGCCTTGATCAGGGTGAATATTTTTTGGTGTAACTTTAGCTCTACTAATAATTGATTTTAAGGCATTTAAAACATTTTCAGCATTTTTTGTTTCCACAGGTTCAGCATAGGCATATTTGCAAAAAGTATCAATGACCGTCAACATATATTTATATCCATTGTTAAATTTTCGATAAGATAAAATTTCGACTAAATCGATTTGCTTGAATTTTCTTCTAAGAAATTTACGTCTTGCCTGTCTATGAATTTCAGTTACTATTTGGGATCTTGACATTTTATTTATATTAAACAATTATGTCAACTAATTTTAAGATGTTAAAGGTATGAAGATAATAATTATTATATATAAAATAATAGACCAAAGCATGATTTAAACTAACCATTTGTTTGAATCTATTTTGCTTTTATACTTTTCTACATGAGTATATAAGCGAACTTTTATTTGTAATTTTATTTAATTTCCATTCTGACTTTTATGGAACAAAACTCTAAAATGCAAGCTGAGTCTACAACATATCCATTTGCAGAAACTGCCCGAGTAAATACTGAAAGTCAGATTCAGGATGATACAATTACATCAACTGTGGAGGATGAGGAGTTGGAAAATACAGAAGAATTTGTGCTGCCTGTCCAGATAGATGAATCAGAACATGAAACTGAAGAAGAAATTGAAGAACAAATTGAAGAAGAAGAGGAAGACATTCAGTTTCCTCAAATTTGGGATGTAAATAATCAGCAGGAAATCCTGATTATTTCAATGATTTAATAATCCTAAATAATTTTAATTAAATAATCCAATTTAAAAATATTTCTCTATCTATCTAAACATATAAATAAAAAATAAAAATTATTATATTATTTGTTGTGATTTATTTTATTTGTTTTTATGTAGTATATTACAGATTTTTTCTTTTAAAATTACAGGAATTTCAAAAAATAGTCTTGAATAATTGTATTGTACATTAAAACGTTGCATTGGTATATAAATTTCTTGTTGTAACTTTAATACCTGTTGTTCATAACATAATTTCAGATATTCTCCAACATATTCTTTTACATTTAACTCAGCTGTTTTATTATAGATCATTACTGCGTGAAGAAACTCGTTCAAATTGTAAACATTTTCTGCTTCTTCTCTGTTAATAGTTATGCTTTGCCCGTTCGCCGATCTTAGCCCATAATGAAAACACTGTTTTACATCTTTGATCATCTGTTCTTCGAGTTTTTTGTTAAATTGGTAATAAAATTAATTCCATTCATGAAATTTTAAAGCAATTGTCTTTTTACCAATACGATAAAATATGCTTGAAACTTCAACCGATTCGCAATGAAACCCAACAGAAATTTGAAATGTATGACTCTTATTGAGATAATATGTATAACTTAGCAATAAATTTGTCGATTGATCTGGTTCCTCCATTGCTTTAAATTTACTAAAAATTGTTTATGTTGCTTTTTATTTATACGATTTAGGAATACAGGTTTGTAACGAGTTGTATTTTCCAAATACATGTTGAAAAGTATTAAGAATCAATTTGTCGTTTTCTACATAATTTCCTTTATTAAAATTTTTTAAAAAGGCGTTCATACTATAACCGCAACATCTATAATACGTATAGACACAACAATATTGTCCACATACATCTGATGATAAAAATTATATATTTGTTTTTTAAATAACTCAAAATTTCTAATTTATTAGGTTTTCTACCACACGAAATTTTGCCAAATATTCATATTTACTTTTATGTATGGTATTTATAGGCATTTATAATTATATCTAGCATTGGATTTCGCAAGAACAGTATTGTGTGCTAACAGCACGCTTGGATTAACGGTAACATGCTTCTTAAATAGCGTGGCTTCTATAATTTTTAATTGTGATTCATCAGAATCGTCTGCAAAAAGATAAAAATCGGGTTTTTCAAGTGTTAAAACTATACGAATGTCAACATTATTTATAAGTAGAGTAGGTTGATTAAAGATATCTACGTGTAGTTTATCCATAAGTTCCACTACATTGCTGTTATGATACAATTTTTCGAGCTCTTTTGATCCAATATTATCAGATTTAACTATATTTGCTTTATCTAAATCCATCCTGCACATTCTAAATGAGTTGCAGCAGCATCTGTATCATAATTTAATAATGATTCAATATAAGCTCTATAGTGATAATTTCCATCAGATGATGTTATATTTTTGATATTTAATGGAACATTACATTGTTTTATTAAAGATTGTAAAATGTTATTAACTACACTTGGTTGTATTATTATTTTTCCTTCAGCAGCTTTATCATTATTCCAATGCGTTCCATCTTTCTTTAAGATCTGTACTTTTAATCTCAAATATGTAGAAGACAAATCTCTATATGTATCGCCATGACCCAGTGAAACAAATTCAATAGTTGAAGGGTTGTCTAAAGAAGCAATAGGATTGTAGGAAACTTCTTCAGATCGTAAAATGCTAGACTGAATGGGTTGGGTTTTAAAAATATCCAACTCAGATTTCATACACTCAATCATAATTAATCAAAAATATCTCTTTGTTTCTTTTTGTTATTATCTTTGCGTCGTTTTGAAGTAAAATAGTTTAAATTTTTAATGAATGGTCTTTTTATAGCTTTTCGTTTTCTTTTACCAGAATCATACATTTCATTCAGTTTTCGTACAATCTATTTACTACGATCTTGCATAACTTCTTTTACATTTGCACCAGATGCAATATCAGATAAAGCATTGATACCAGAGTTAATAGCTTCTTTTTTCAAAATATCAGCGCCTGAAGTTAATAATGGTTTCAAATATCTAAAAAAATCCCCCAAAAAAGCTTCCCAATCCACGACCTCTTTGAAAAGGTACGGTTGAATGTAATAAAGGGCTGATATCATCAAGTCTTCTACCAGATTGAATTAAATAATACTTATAGTATATACTCTCTCCATAATGAATAAAATAAAATAATATATAGTTTTGTAAAATCGCTTTTATTTATACTTTTTTAAAATGTAATACAATTTTTGTTGGAATTGAGCTATTGGAAAAGTTTATTTTCTATCCATATTTATCACATAAAAGTAATGAAATGTTATTAAATGATTTCTCCACATTGCAATATTGAATATTACTGAATTCTTTTACAGTATCAGTGAAAGAATTTTGTATATTAACAGATCTTAAACACCTTACATCTTTATCCCCTATTTTTTGCGGTTCAATTATGTCTGTGTATATAAAAAACATATCTGGTTTAATAATGGGAATCAATTCTACACTATCTATAAAAGTTTTGAAAGCTTCTTTTACACGTGATTTATATTTTTAAAATCTGTAATTTTAAAAGATACTTGATTGAAACATGTTGTCAAAAGTCCTTCGAGGGTATAAGCGTAATTTGCTCTTATTTTTATATCTATTTGAAGCCTAGTAATACATATTGTGGTGTAACGTATATGTTTAGGCATCTCCTCAGCTTTTGGTGGTTGTGTATAATGAACTTCATCGTTTATAAAATTAAAAATTCCCCAAATCAACTGTCGTTCAACTTCTTTTCTTGTAAACCTATTAAGTGGGCGTATATTTTGAATTAGTGTTGGTAGTACAAAAACTTTCCAGTCGCATATCATTTGTTTTTCTATGTATGGAACATATGATGTTTCAACTCCTATCATATCTTTCTGCATACCTTTAATAAATATTTGAGCACTTTTTTCCCATTCTTCACCATACACATTTGGAATGAAATTAACATACATTTCTGAAATACCGACTTTCCACCTTGAATCACACATGTATTTATTCATTTTATTTGTAAAAGATGATAATGAATTTTCTGGATAATAGTTCATAGATGAATCACTGAGTAAAGTGACATAAAATTCATCATTTACTTGTATGTTGTCCATGAGCTTGCGGATTTATTCTTACGAATTGGAAAATAAGGTTCTGTTTGAGTATTAACTGCTGCTGACCTTAAAACACGTCTTGATGAATTATTCAACTCTTTGCTATTTATGGTTTTTTCTTTTTCCGTTGGTGATCTTGGGCTATCTAAAGGAACAGTTATAATGTCTCCTGTATCAGTTTCAAAAATTTGTACATTTTGATTTCTAATTGGTTTTCTTTTTCATATACTTCTTCTGCTTATTCAGGAACAACTAGTATTCCGAAATTCTTATATTCAGGAAAATGCGATTGAGTTTCCGCATCTATATACATTAGTTTTGCACGAGTTTGAGTACCTTTTGTTTCCGTAATTTTTATTTTCTTCTCTTTATTTCTAGGAAGTTGTCGTTTTTTTGTTTCTTATTTTAAATAGATTTTGTCTATTTAAATATCATTTTTGAGTGTCTGTAAGATGTTTATTTAACAATATTTTTTTCACATTTTTATCCAACTCATTAGGTTCAACGTCCGCGTTTTGCTTCATTTTCTCATAAATCTCAGGTTTTAAAATTATCATTTTATTAAATGTTATATTATTCATTTTATAAAATTTCCGATTATCCCTGATAGTATTGCACCAAGAAGTGTAGGTAAAAATCCACCACGTTGAATAATGATTTTTCTTTTGCTATTTATAGATTTTTTCCGGCAAATAAGTCATCTTAATTCTTTTTTATACTTTCATAATTGGGTTGTTACTTTTTTACTCAGATTACAATTACCTTTTAAAATATTTAAAGAGATTTCGCAAAATATTTTTATTACTTCAGGATCACAGTGTTTTATAATTACTTTCTGCAATTTTGGTTTAGAGGTTTTTAATAGGTGCAATATATGTCGATTTTGAAGACCGTTTCATATTACTCCCCAAATTGTTCTAATTGATCTCTCGTACAATAACACAAACCTTTTCCAAATATATCACTTCTTCATCGAAATATATCATTAACGTCTTGTATAAAATCTATTAATATATAGCCACTTGGGACTGACATCACATCATTATATACTTCTTCAAATGCTTTAATTTGATTGGGATATATTTGGCGAGCTAGAGGTAATATCTGCGATTTCTCTTTTCGATTTTTGAAAAGTACTAAATATTTACAGTTAAGTGAAATATCTCTTGAAAATTTACCCTGGTGAAAAACATTTTGTGTTACAAATATTACAGATAAATTTCTATAATGTGATCCTCTAGTAAATAATTCACATACATACTTATCATGAGAATTTAATCATATCATCGATAATAATTAACAGGTTATGAGGTTTTTGATTATCATTAAAATCTGGAATAGTGTTACTATATTCCATATCTTTGACATATTTTGAAACGGCATTTTTGTCTGGATTACACCAAATTATCCTATTAATATGTGGTTGTATATTTTCCTTTTTATATTTTACTAAATTATGAATAAAAGTGGTTTTACCACCGCATGATGGGCCAGCCACCATCATAGTAAACGGGTGAAACAGCATATTTGTATTAGTTAAAAACTAACTCTGTTAACCTATATTTATACGAAAAGCTCTTTTCTCAAAGTGAATATAAATGTAATTTAGTTATTCTATGGAACATTCTTCCATAAACCTTCGACATGGTTAAACAAGTTCTCATAGCTGACCTACAATTTTTACAAGGAAATGAAAAGCAATATTTCCTAAAAGAGTTAGCCATACTTGAAAAAGGAAGTTTAATTCCAACTGTGTATCACTTCAAAGCACCGTACCCCGCAGAAGAACTTAGTCAGGATATGAAATATAATAACAAGTATTGAACTTTTTCTTCAATGGTATATTGACAGTGCTAAAATAGAAGATCTAAGCAGAAACTTGCCGTCATTGCAAAAGATTGATAACTTTAAGTCAAATTGTGCTATACACTTATCAAACAACAATTTCAGATCTGTTAAAAATTGTTATAATATATATATGTATCTTTTAAAGGAAAAAATGTTAGATTAAGACTTTCAATTTTCATACTTGCACGATATGAATTTAAATAACAAAACTAAAAAAGTTCACTTCAACATTAAACAAGAAATTCACATTATGCTTGTATGGGAGTATGCTTCCAGATTAGCATGGAAAGGTCATTGGGAGGAATACGCACGTGATACAAGTAGATTTCAAAGACGTATAAAAAAGGTGGTCTCACGTTTTCTGGAATTTTAACATCTGATCATCGCAAAATTGTAAAAGTTGTTTCAAATAAATAAAAATAAACATATAACTTAATCTGTTTTTATTTTTTATTTTTGTGTTTACTATAAATACCAAAAGCAATTAACTTAGCTTTGTTCCTACCTTACAACATAAAACGAAGTTTAATATCAACTATAAAGTAAATGAAAGATTTCCGGTTATTTTCTCAATGTTCTTATAGAATAGAAAAAAGAAATCTTACATAACAGACGGTGCTATAATCCCATTATTTTTTTTTTTTTTAGCATTTGCATTCATAAGTTTTTAAATTGTTTGAAAAAGTCAAACTAGTTTTTACAATTTATTTTACACCAGGTAAACAGAAATTAAAAGAATGCAAAATATTTTTAAAGTACATGTGTACATACTTATTATACATAAGTCTTAATTGTTCAAGGTATTACACCAATTTACAACAAAATATAGTACAATGAGAAACAACACATATTCTAAAAATAACATATTTTTCTTATTTTTATTTTTGCAACTTTAAAACTATAATCAATAACAACTTTTAATAATTAATCTTCTTTTAATAAAACAAAACTAAAAATGAAGTACACTTTGTACTTCTTGTTTACGTTTTCGTTTTTATTTTATTATTGTTCATCTTGATATTGAAAAGTATCTATGAATATTTTTGTGCAATAATAAAATCAAGTTTTTTTCGATTCTTTGATATCTATTTTTATCTACATACATATATTTTATTAGGCATGCGAAGAAAAAATAAAAAAATTTATTTGAATTGAAAAAAAAATTATTTTCTTACTATTTGTATGATATCCTATTACACAGTACCAATAAATTTTTTGGAAAAACCTAATTATCCTAAACTTATTCAGTTCATTAACCTTGCTTGACAACTTCCACAGTACCAACAACCTTCACTTCCTACTATACAACCACTTGGAACTTATAAGTTAACAACCCACACTTATAACCTATCTTGCAACCAAAACTAAAACAATTAAAGCAAGTTTTTGACCTACTAACCAAGAATGACCTATAATTAACCCATCAATCAAAATGTAGGTCGGGCGATATCGGTGCGATATGGCATGATTTTTTCCCATGACAGACTGCCTACTACCAACGCCTAAAAATTCTTCCTTAGTGCAAGCTTTAGAATTCCCAAAATCAAATGGTATTATATTTGAACAACGACTGCCAAAATTATCTATATTAGAACCCTGGCTACATAATGTTGAAAAATATATAGATACATCGATAGCCAGTCAAACAAAAGGGAGTACCAATAGTAAAATTTACCAGAAGCTGTACCAAGAGGTTAAAAATCGTCATCCAAATGCGTACTGTATATATACAGACGCAACCAAGTCGAAAGATGGAGTCGCATTCGCCATAGTTGATCAGCACAAGCTGCTTATAAAGAAAAGCCTTCCAGCAATATTTGAAATATACAACGTTGAGATAGTGGCCTTGTACGAAGCCCTCAATTTATGCAAGAACCTACCACAAAGACGTTTACTAGTACTCTCAGACAGTTTATGCTCTCTCCAGGCAATCAAAAATCAAACAAAGAAACAACCTATTGTTCCGAATATTAAGAGCATACTTACCAACTTGGACAAAGCCATTAAACTGGTATGGATCCCCGGACATGCAGGAATAATAGGTAATGAGCTAGCCGACAAAGAAGCTAAACTTGCGACAAGGAGTGCAACTTTTAATTCTCGAGTATATTTTCCAGAATAAAAGGGAAAGAAATAGCCGGAGAGCTACAGATCTAGAGACAGGAAGAATGGAACGGCTTTAACAGCTTTCTAAAAAAAAACACGCGCCATCAGCAAAACCCCAACATATAACATAGGTAAATGTAGTTCGGAAACAAAATTTTGAAGGTTACGTTTAGCACACACGCTACAAACCAAAAAATATATTTGTGAAAATACTAGTCCACCAATTTGTGCACATTGTGGCCACACGTTGTCCATCAAACATGTTTTTTATGAGTGTCAATTAATTCATAAGGTATTGCCAAATAGTAAACAAAGTTCAAATGATATCTCAGTTCCTAAATTAGAAAACATAAAAGTTATTGAGAAAATTTTGTAGTGAGTTCAACATACAAAATTAATGGTTTTAATCATCTGTCTTTCATTTTCTTTCTTTTCTTTTTTTTTTTTTTTTCTTTATTTTCTTTCCTTTTGACTTTTCATTTAAAAATAGAACTTAAACTGTTATGTCACTGTTAAGTAAACAAATTCAATTGTAACTAAAATCTATTAAAATTGTTATTAAAATATAATAAGTAGGTATAATCTTAAAAATTGTAAATTAATGTAAATATGTAAATATATGTAAAATATTAATAATAATATATTCTTAAATCATAAGTTATTCCCATAATGGCCTTTGTAGCCAAGGGAAACACTAATATTGCTTAAGTACCTTTTTGTAATATTAGAATTTAAATAAATAAATAATAATTATGTATGTATTATTATATATGTATCTATATTCTGATCTGAACTTCTGATTGTTACATTGTATTATATTATAATTATATTATATTGTGGCAAGATTTTTATAAAATTGCAATTTTATAATGTTCTTTATTTCTACTTAAAAATGCGACCCTTTAAAAACTTTGATTTATACACTGCCTTGTTATTTCTTTCTTTCCATAGCATAACATGTTAATATTTCTTTTTTTCTATCTGTTATGTACGTAAATACCAGAGGTGCGTTTCTTTCTTTTCATAGCATATCATTTTAATATTTCTTTTTTCTATCTGTTATGTAAGTACATATCAGATGTACGGATATGTAAGAAATAGACTTTAAAAATATTTAAAAACAATCAAAGTAACATTTTTTGTTCATTTTTTCCTATTCGTTTTTATTTTGCTTCGCAATATTACATTTTACTTTTTTTTTTGTTTTCTGTTATTTAGGTATGCTAAGTATTTCTTTTATTTTTTTCAATATTAAATTTATACATACAGTCTATTTAAAAAATAGAAATGATTACCTATAGAACATTCTGAATGTTTACCATACATTCATATACATACATAAACATAATTGTTGCTATTAATTGATATTATGCAACTTCAAAATAAAAAATAATAAATCTATCACTATTACTCTTAAACTCATTCATATATCGGTATTATTGACTGGAAAGCATAAAAGATAGCATAAAATTAAAAAAATGTTATACAGAAAAAATTCAAAATTTAATTGAAAATATTATTGCGATTTTATATTTAAATTGAGCTGCTTTAAAAGCTTTGGTTTTATGCACTGCTTTATGTTTTTATTTCTCTTCGTAATATTACATTTGAATTTTTTCTTTTTTCTATTTTTCTGCTATCAACGTTAAGGACTTTTTTAATATTTTTATAAATATTTGTTAACTGAATGCCCTTTACGTTTTCTTATTCAAAATATTTAAAAACAATCAAAGTGGCCTTTATAGTAATAAATTTATTTATTTTTGTTTTATTCGTTTTTATTTGTCTTTTACTTTTTTTGTGTTCTGTTATCTACGCTAAGGTAAGTATTTCTTTTATTTTTTTTTTAAATTATAAGTTTTTGCAGTAGCATCTACAGTCTATTTAAGAAATAGAAATTTATTATCATGTATAGAAGATTAGAAATTTTTTTTTGTCGTTTACGTTTACTGTCCATTCATATAAATATAATTGTTGTTATTAAAAAATAAAGAATCTATAACTACATACATATATACTCATATATTCATTCATATACATATCTATATTATGGTCTGAACTTCTGATTTTTACATTGTATTATATTATATTGTGGCAAGATTTTTAAAAAATTAAGAAAACGTTACATAGCAAAATTCAAATTTAAAAAAAAATATTATTACAATTTTATAATGCTTAAAAATACGACCCTTTAAAAACTTTGATTTCAACACTGCCTTGTTTTTTTCTTTTTTTTTATAGCATATCATTTTAATATTCAATTAAATATCAATATTCAATTCAAGTACAGTTTCTTTATGATAATAGGTAGCAAATTTTAAAATAAGACATATTAAGTTCCTTTAAATAATCAAGTGAAGATTCATTTAAATTATATACTTGTACTACCACTTTAATAAATTAAATTAAGGAAATTAAAGTATTTCGGATTACGGAACGCTCATTTTACTTTATATATGACCGCCAAATTTAATACATTGTTGTGGGGTGGGTGAGATGAGACTTATGATACCAAATTTTATACATACATATTTAATGCATATGTATCTACCTAACTGAAAATTTTTAATCAATTTAGGTATGAGTAGTACTATTTCTTATATTATATATTAAATTAAATTAACTTTTGCTCTGTTAAATTTTTCATATTACAAAATTACAGCTTTTAATTTTTAAAGTAAACTGAAATAGTTAGATTCAGATGTACATTTTACGTATATGTACATATGTATGTATAGGTGACAGGTGTACATACTTCATATCTACAATTACGTTACTTTTCGTTGATATTGTGCATGGTGTATGGACATGGGCAATCATATACACAATATACATCTCCAAAACATGGAGTAATATATAGTAACCTATTTCCCTATCCCATCTGTCGAATTAGATAAAAACCGTTAATATATCATTCATATTAAGACTCCAATAAAACATCAACTTAGCAACGTTTTTATTTTTTTAAGCTTTTCATCTTTGATGTTTTGCTCATAATGTTATGCACCATAGATATTATAAGTATTAAATATCTAAAAAATTCATAGATGGGAAGGAAGTTGTAGGCTTATCATTCATATGTGTCTTAGTTTTTCTGTCATAACCCAGTAGAAAATCGAACCAGTTCCGCACTACTTAAAGAACTGATTACAGGTAATAATTAATCCATTACCTAACGCATTACCCATAATGTAAATTTAGCACTACATTTAACATACGATGTCATTGGCGATAATCAATCACCTCCGTGCAGCATTACCTAGAACTAGTTACTGAACTAGAGTTCATTTTTCTTAGAGAACTAAGTAGTTATCGTACTCATTACTGACAACTAGTTACTTAACTGGTGAGAAAGAATTGGTCGCTGAACATATTACCTAGAATTAGTTACAGAACTAGAGTAAAGTAAGTATTTATCGTACTCATTACTAATAACTAGTTACTTAACTGGTGAGAAGGAATTAGTTGTGAATATATTTAAAAATTATTCAATTTTCAAATAGTTTTAGCAGATAAAAAAATATTAGGTAGGTACTAGACATCTGCACAAATATATTCCTTTATAGAAATTATCAAATGTATTTAAATACTGTATTCTAATTTAATACATTCCTTCAAAAAGCTTTAAATAAGTCAATAAGCTTTTTTTTAAGTCAATTTTATTGTTTTCTTTTAAATAATTTCAATGAATGAATTTAATTTATATGAATTTAATAATCTAATGAATTTAATTTATAATAAAAAACATTTACATAATTTTATAGTATACTTTATTTTTAAAAATTTCTAACTAACTTAAACTATAACTTAAATTACTAACTAACTTAAATAACTATAAACTTAAACTAACTTAAATAATAAATATAATTTAATTCCGCCTTCCTGTTTTTCCATGCTTCTTTTTCTTAAAAAAAAAAAAAAAATCCAAATGAAATTTTAAAATAATAAATGGTTTTACCTATATCTCCTTTTTTTTTAGAGTCGCACTTAGGACTCGGCGGAATTTCATCAGTTGACTCTTTATCCTAAAAATAGTTTATAGTTAATTTTTATAAGTATATAATGGTAATTCATTAAAATACTTACTTCGGTTTTTATAAAATTTTTTGAACGGCGAATGCTCAAAATGCTTTGTGAACATTCACCGCTATCGCCATACTGGTTCACTATTCACTATTCAAGCAAAACTTTTAAACTGACAAAATTCAAAATTAAATCGCACCGCTAGACAACAAACGATTTGTGGCGCCTACAAAATATTATTTGTAGATACACACAATTCAATTACTAATAAAAAGAACAAAAACAAAAATTAGCATAATTATATTTATGCATTACTTGCAACATTACTTTTTCAAAAATGTAATCGTGCAAGGAACTAGTTTTTTTTACTGTGATATGTAATCTAGTAGGTAATCAATACACATAACCCATTATCTTTTTAAGAAATGTAATCTAAAATGAACTAGTTCTTAATTGACAAAATATATAACAATTTAAAATGATTCGTTCATTAGTTCTGTTACTAGTTACCAGTAACTACTTCTAGAACTAGTATTTTAGGTAACTAGTTGTTAAAATTCCGACTGGGAAGGCATTCAACAATCAGCATAGATTTGTAGTTATCCATACATACTTTTATATTGAAATAGATCATAGATAAAATTAAATATCGATTGGCAGCTTCTATTTCTATCTAATGTGTTTCCTTTTCAACCATTTTCAGTCAAAAATTAACAGACAAATGTTGTAGTCCAATGCAAAGTCTGCTAATTTGATTTTGTACAATTTATGTCATTATTTGTTAAAACCATAGATATATTAACTAATAGATGGGAAGTTAGGTATAGCCGTTTCTTTTCTTCTTATGTGTTTTCCTATCTTAAGGTATTCAGTCAAAAAAAATCATATGCATTTTATAATATGTATACATTTCGTTCACTCAGCTGTTTATATTTATTAAAATAATGTTAAGCAGTTTTTCATAACCATTTTCATTCAGAGGTTTTAAGTTTTTATATTATTTTAATAATTGATATATTTTGTTTTTAAAATTAAATTAAATTGTTAAATTAATAACCTTAACCTTAATTAAATTAAATTTAATAATTTAATTTAATTATTTTAATTTAATTTAATTAAGGTTATTCAAAATTTTAACTTTACAAAATTGTTACTTTACAAAATAAGTGATAAAATTCTTAAAAAAAATTAAAAATTAATGAATTATTTCACCTTTTAAGAACCTATTTCTTAGGTAGGAAACCAAAGCAATGAAAATATTTTCTTCACTGCCTATCTATTAGTTAATATATCTATGGTTAAAACCATAAAACATATAGATCAGTTTCTTTCTTCTGAAATCAAATATATCTGACAGAAGTGTGTACTAGCAAAAGCACCAATAAAAGTAATTATAAAAAAACAAAATAAAAATATAAGAGTAGATAATAAATCAAATAATATAAAAATAATAGGTAAGAGAAATAATTTAAAAGAATAATTATTCAGGGTTGAAAATAAATATTTCAGCATTTTCATTAGGAAATTACCGAATATAATATATTCAACAAAATATCAAATATTGTACGTCGTACATGTTCATTGCCACCGAACATAAGGCTAAATGTTAAGAATATTTAATATGATATTTAAACCAGATGATAAAAAAACTGAATTAGAGAATTTTCGAAAAGGTTCAATTTTATTGTTATGTAAATATACACTTTATTAATTTTGAAATTTAAATTTTTTTTGATTTAAATAAATGATTCAGTTATATATCAAAATCCATGGTTAGCGAAAACTTCATATTCCTAAACCTTCGGATAAAATACGATTCAATCCCATATTATTAATTTATCAAACCCATTTATTTAAGAAGATTTATTTATTGTTCACCAAAAAATTGGAACATTATTTATTTCTTTATTTAAGAGAACTTTCAGAAAATAGTTCATTCCCTTGTGTTATAATACAACAATTGCAAAATATTAAAAGAGTCCTACCCTTATGTTCAAGGAAGAGATATTAAAACTAAGTGATATAGAATATTATATCTATGCTTCTGTAAGCCAAAAAATGTAAGCCACTTTTTGAGTAACAGCTGTTTTTGACACAGCTGTTTAACACAAAAATGATATCTGCGTAAAAGAGAAAACTCTATAAAAAATCGTCCAGCGATATTTATATATTCCGAAATATTCGGCCATAAAATTCAGCAAAATTGCACGTATATAGTTTGGAGTTTGATTTTTTGTCGCATTTGATCGGCGATTTTTCTGAATAAACTAAACGACCGCACTTCAATAAACTAAAAAATCCGCAATTTAGTTGAAAGTTTTATTATTTCAATTTTGAAGTGTCGAACTATAAAAAAAACAAGTAATTGCAACAGTAAGTCGATGCAACCGACTTATTTATACCCAACACCTAAAAAATTCAAATTAAATTAAAAATCCATAAGTATTTTTAGTTAGGTATTTAATATAAGTTAAAAAAATAAATGTTTTTACAACCTTTGTACAAAATTTCAGGTTTCTATCTTTATTAAATTCGAATATATGCTTGTTAGGTCTTGTTAGGTCACCCCAATTCATCTCCAATTTTAGAGTCATCATCAGAACAGGATAGAACACTCTTATATCAAATTTCAAGTTTTTATATTTTTTAATTTCGAAGATATGCTTGTTTGGTCTTGGGAGCTATGTGGGAGATACCCGAACAACCATTCCAATTCATCTGAAATTTTAGGCAAATCAGGGATTCAGGAAACAACACCCTCCTATCAAATTTGCAGTTTCTATCTTTATTAATTTCGAAGATATGCCTGTTCAGTTTTGGGAGTTGTCTGGGAGATACCCGAACAACTCCTCCAATTCATCTCAATTTTTCGACAAATCAGGGATTCAGGAAACAACACCCTAGTACCAAATTTGAAGATTCTATCTTTATTAATTTCAAATATATGCTTGTTCGATTTTGGGATTTGTGTGGGAGATACCCGAACAACCATTCCAATTCATCTGAAATTTTAGCCAAATCAGGGACTCAGGAAACAACACCCTTGTATCAAATTTGAAGTTTCTATCTTTATTAATTTCGAAGATATGCGTATTCGGTTTTGGGAGTTGTATAGGAGGTGCCCGAACCCATGGACCGATTTTGTCCAGATTTGAACTTAGCTCACTAGTTTTTGAGTTATCGTGCGAACGGACGGGCGGACGGACATCGATAAATCGACTCAGGAGGTGAAAGGTGTAGGGTATAAAAATGTAAATATACCCTACCTAAACCTAAAGTATAGAGTATATTAACTTTAGTATGGTGTTTGTAACCACCAAAAGGAAGCGGAAGTCCGTCCGTCCGATAACTCAAAAACTAATAAAGCTATCATGATGAAATTTATATAGTAGGTTACTAGTTATGAAGGGAAAGCTAAGTTCCCTAAGCTAAGCTAAGTAATAGTAGGTTACTAGTTATGAAGGGAAAGCTAATCTGGACAAAATCGGTCTTTGGGTTTGGATTCTGGAAGCTTCCGAATGATTCCGGAGCAAACGAAATTATCTCCAAAACCAAGAAAGATAGAACCTTTAAATTTTTTACAATGATGTTCCTTCCCATTCGATTTATGTCTCTGAAATTTAAGAGGATTTGGTCCATGGGTTTGGATTTTGAAAGCTTCCGAACGAACGCCAGAGCAAATGAGATTATCTCCAAAAACAACAAAAATGTAACCTTTAAATTAGGCGCAATGGTGTTCCTTCATGTTTGATTTATGTTTCTGAAATTTGCGAGGACTTGGTCAATCGGTTCAAATCTTGGAAGCTTCCGGACGAGCCCCAGAGCTAACGAGTATATCTCCACAACCAACAAAGATAGAACTTTTATTTTTAGTACCAAGGTGTTCTACAATATCTGTAAGTTCAAATCGTATAATAGATACTCTTACCGCACACTGAATGAAAAAACAAACATAAAATAAAGCATTTGCTAATTTTGCCATTACTTAAATTTACATTTGCTATAATCACTACGGTAGCATTTTAAAATCAATGTTTCAGCTTGCAGGCATATAGATGGGATTTTACTACTCCGAATACTGTCAAATGAATTTGATTTCAAAAGAAAGGAAGTTTTTTATATTCATGAACGGAAAAATTGTACAAAATAAAAACAGCTGACTTTGTATTAGACTAAAACTTAATTTTTGGCTGAACATTTTTGAATAGGAAAAACATTAGAGAGAAAGATAAGTTGCCAAGCTATTTTATTATAATATGGATCACAACAATTTATTTTTTGGGTAGTTAGTTTTAAATAAATATGATATAAAATATGTTTGGCCAAATCCACTTTTATACTGACAAGCCTTACATTCACACTTTTTTCTCGGGTATTAAAAATTTATTTTTATATTTACTTAAAAGTTAAAAATTTAAGAGAGTTGTTTTTAGTTAACAGTGAAATTGAAATAATATTTTTAATAAACAGGTTTCTAAAAGATATTTTCCAACAGAAAACAGAATTCAAGCAATTAAAACTACAATTTTTTCTTTAAATAAGCTTTTTTATGTTATTTATGTACTCCAAGAACGTATTGGTTTTAAATTATAATAAATAAAAATATATAATCGCTAAATTACAAATTATTTTCATAAGAAATTTTATAAAAAAATATAAAAAAGTTCTAAAACTAAGTATTTCTGGAATTATTCTAGTATTAGGCTCCTATTCCACATCAACGTTTTCATCAATTTAATGAACCATTAATGAATAATTAAATTGATGAGTTACCATACATGCCTGTTGAACTGTTCAACTTCGTATCCATTTTTTTGACATTTTACAATAACATATTGTAAAAGTGTTCTGAACATATGAATAATTTCAAAACATACATATATTTTTTTTCTTAATCATAGATATATTTACTAATAGATGGGAAATTGGGTATAGTCGTTTCTTTTCTTTTTATGTGTTTTCCTATTTTAAGGTATTCAGTCAAAAAAATGCATATGCATTTTATAATATATATACATTTCGTTCACTCAGTTGTTTATATTTATTAAAATAATATAAAGCTGTTTTTCATAACCTGTTTCATTCAGAGATTTTAAGTTTTTATATTACTTAATAATTGATAAATTTTGTTAAATCTTAACTACTTGTGAAGAAACAAAATAAGTGATAACATTTTTTTAAAAATTAGAAATGAAATTATTTCAGTTTTTAGGAACATACTTCTAAGGAAACTAAAGCAATACATACGCACGGTTCACTCAGCTGTTTCACAAAATTGGCTGTAAATATTTTCTTCACTGCCTATCTGTTAGTTAATATATATATGTTCTTAATGCATTTCTATGCCACATAAGTGTGGACAGGAAATTACAGCCTTTCTGTTCAGGCGTGGCTGTAAATGTCATAAGGGGGAATAACTATTATATTATATATTTATATCATATTGGAAATATAATTTCTGAACAATGAATTAAAACGTTGTTTATAAACAATAATAAAACAACTATTTTTTGTACATTTTTATAATAATGTTTACAATTATTTTATTAATACTTTACTGATACTTAAACGTACATAATAGACAATAATTTAAAAACGTTTTTAGTTTTTTTTGTTTCCGCTTTATGTCCAATTTTGTATGGTGGTTTTATGGTCTAAAAAAAAGTCTGTGACAAATTTTTATGAAGTTCCGGTAACCCGTTTGGGCACGAGAGCCGAACGAAGTTCATTAAATTTTTCTGTTGTCCTGCTTAAACGGATTAATCAATTGATTTAAAAATTCGCAAAATTCTTGCTCTTTAGCAGAAAAGCTCACTAGGTTAATTTGATTACGATCCATTAACTCGTTTCGACACCAGGTGTCAGTGAAGTTTTGTAATTTACTTTGTTGTCGCGCTTAAACGGTTTGACCAATTGAGTTAAAAATTTATCAAAGTGTAGCTCTTTGCCACAGAAGCTCACTGAGTTGATTTGGTTACGATCCATTAACCTGTTCAGGCACCAGGGCTCAATGAAATTTTTTAATTTCTTTGTTGTCGCGCTTAAACGGTTTTATCAAATGAGTTGAAAATTTATAAAAGTGTAGCTCTTTACCACAGGAGCTCACTGAGGTTACTTGGTTACGATCCATTAACCCGTTTAGGCGCCAGGGCTCAATGAAGTTTTTTAATTTATTTGTTGTCGCGCTTAAACGGTTTTACCAATTGAGTTGAAAATTTACAAAAGTGTAGCTCTTTACCACAGGAGCTCACTGAGTTAATTATTTGGTTACGATCCAATAACTCGTTTCGACACCAGGGGTCAGTGAAGTTTTGTAATTTACTTTGTTGTCGCACTTAAACGGTTTTACCAATTTAGTTGAAAATTTATAAAAGTCTAGTTCTTCAACCCAGAACATCACTCAGTTGATTTGGTTACGATCCGTTAATCCGTTTCGGCACCAGGGTCCAATGAAATTTTTTAATTTCTTTGTTGTCGCGCTTAAACGGTTTTACCAATTGAGTTGAAAATTTACAATAGTGTAAGTCTTTATCACATTGATTTGGTTATAGTACATTAACCCGTTTCAGCTGCAAGCTTCAGGGCCATCAAGTTTCTCATTTTTTTGTTATTGTGCTTATTGTGCTTGAAAATTTGCACAAGTATTGCACTTTGGCACACAAACTCATTCAATAAATGTTGTCGTGATACATTAACATATTTCGGCATGATAGACCCTCAAAAAAAATTCTAATTTGCAAGGATGAATTTATGGTTCTAAATAAAGCCTGTGACAAAATGTTTGTTAACATTTGTGAACCCATTATCGCACCAGCACCTATTAAAAACATTCTGCCTAATTTTTTGTATTATATATTATATTAAAAAGATATTTCCTACACTTTTTACTTTTATCTATACTGTTTCCAATATTATATAAAAACGTTTCAATACAAATTTCTCATATATAACAGTTATTAAAATTGTTAAAAAACGGAAACAGGCCGTTGTTAAACAACAGAAACAATCTCCTACATACGACAATCATAATGTCATCATTCAGAAATGCATTACTTACATGTGGTCTACTATATATGATGCATGTGTATAACATATTTCCTATAAAATATCATTGAAATATGTACATATAGTATGTATAATGTGCGTATATTTAAAAATACTATAAAAATAATCAATTAAATTAGAAAACATATTCACATTTCTGTACAGTATTTAATCAAAAATGAGTACATACATATTTAAAGAACAGAAAACCTTACATTCTTATCCATATACAATTCTTACACATATTTTTAGCCAATCAATTTGAAAACATAATTAGAAAATTAACTTAAACAAATTCTGGTTGATTTTAAAAATAAAAAGAATCCTGAATTTTTTATATTTAAAATATGTTAAACAGAACCTGAGATGTATGCATTTAAAAAGAAGTTTTTTCAAAATTTTTAAGAGCTGTCGGTGCTGTAGGATCTCCAACGGTGAGGTTACATAAAAAAGTTATTCTACAACATTACTCTTTTAAGAGACCTAGGCTTAGTTAATATTTCATTGCTCTTTATTAAACAGTACATAAGTTTTGTAAACAGTTAAAGGGACAGAGCGAACCTAACAGCAAAGTTTTCAAAATGTACTTAAAAGGATAATTCACAAAAACATGATGTGACATTACTTACTAAAAAAAATGTATTACATTACGATCTTTTATAATTGAAATTCGATTTTATGTTTCGGTATTAACGAATATATTGTGAAAACTCACTTCGCCGTAATTGTATACTCAATAGATTATTGATTCCTTTAAAGATTTTTTGTAGGCGAATTGTCTCTAATTCTTCGTTCTATTTATGCAATTTAAAATAAAATTTCAATAAAAAATAGAATATTAACTACCAGCTTCTGTAAATGCATAGTAATAAGTAAACTATATTAATTAAATTTTATTAACACAGAAACAAATGTCAATAATTTTTTTTTTTTTTTTTTCTTTATTAAATTCATATAGCATAAAAAAAATAAATAAATTTGCTAATACCATGTTAAAAATAATTTTTTTGCGATCTTAGCTTAAAGCTGTCTGATCTTATAATTTACTTGTATTGAATAATCTGTTGTAGGCTTAAAATTTGAATCAATTCAATATTAATAAATTGTAATTAAAATTAACATAAATATATAAAATAGTAAAAAATAAAACAAAAATAAACAAATAAATAAAAATTGGCAAGATAGCTAAATTTTCACATACATTTTATTTCCTTTTCTCATTTTTTTTTTTTGTTAAAGTTAACCATATCATTAAATATTTTTCTAACATGCATTAATTTGTTAAGATAAATTGATGTATCTCTCTCTTAAATTGCGATATACTTGATAATTCCTTTATATTATAAGGTAACACATTAAACATTTTTAAACATGTATGTAGGCAATTATTTTTCTGGTTATTTGTTCTAAATAATGTTAGATAGAAATTTGTTTTATTGCGTGTGTTATAAGTGTGGATATTCAACATTCTATTTAGAATAAAATTATGTTTTATTAAGTTATATGTTATTTTGAAAGCTGTCATATACATTGCTTTTCTAGAAAAGCTTAAGTATTGTTCTGAATATAGTGATGCAGTAGGATAAGTGGGTGGATAGAAATGAATTAACTTAATAGCTTTTTTGTGTATTATATTATATTATTATGTATATTTTGTGTATCATAAAGCCAATAAAATACTCCGGGCAACGCCGGGTACTCTGCTAGTATAAAAATATGAACGTTAAAAATTCTAAATGCAATTCAAAATATAAAATTAAAACATAGGCTTGAAATACAGAATATAGCTGCATTAAAATATAAAAAGTACAAATTGTCTTATTTGTCATTGTGCAATGACATTGTGCATTAGGAGGATTAAACAATTATTTTAAATCTACATACGAGTATAATTTTATTTCAGCATTTTCTTTTTCAACATTTTTTTTTTCGACATTTTATTTTTCAACATTTTCCCCTATTCGACATTTTTTTTTCAACACTTTTTTTTTTCAACATTTTTAATTCAACAAATAGTCTAATTTAGTTTAACAATTAAATGTAATTGTTTTTCAACAAATAACCCACACCCATCTGAATTTATATGAGTTTTATATATTATTATAAATTATTTTATATGTGTGTAAAATTAATTTATATTTAATAATTATTTTTAATCATTTTAATAGCTAATTAACTTAATAATTTTTTTTAAAGGTAAAAATGGTAAAAAATAAAAAATAAAACAAAATAAATTCATTTCTTCTCAGAACATTTTCAATTTGGTTTGGTATACAGGGTTCAGTTGGATAATATTATTATAATAAATAATACACCAGTTTATCTTAACAAATTAATGTAAGTTAGAAAAACATGTAATAGTGGTTAACTTTAACAAAAAACAAGTAAATGTAACAGTAAGTCGACGCAACCGACTTATTAATACCCTACACCTGAATAATTCGAATTAAATTAAAAATCCATGTTTTTTTGGCAGCTGCTTGAACTTCTTCCCTTTTCTGTCTCATTCAGCTCGAATTTCAGGAACGTAAAAGAGGCATCCTCTTGGGATATGCTTGACACCTTTGCAAAAAATTTTAAATTTCTATCTTTATTAATTTCGAAGATTGTTAGCCCTTGGGAGGTGTGTGTCAGGTACCCGAATTGCCACTCTAATTCATCGAATCCATCTCAGAAACATAAAGAAAACATGCCAGAACACCATTGTACTAAATTTAAAGGTTCTACTTTTGTTGGTTTTGGAGATATGCTCGTTGCTCTTGTGCTCGTTCGGAAGTTTCCAAAATACGAACCCATGGTTCAAATTTTTTCAAATCTCAGTTTCCAATTTTACAGAAAAGGAAACATAACAGAACACCTTTGTACTAAAAATAAAAGTTCTATCTTTGTTGGTTGTGGAGATATACTCGTTTGCTCTGGGGCTCGTCTGGAAGCTTCCAAGATTTGAACCGATGGACCACATCCTCACAAATTTCAGAAACATAAATCAAACATGAAGGAACACTATTCTGCCTAATTTAAAGGTTATATCTTTGTTGCTTTTGGAGATAATATCATTTGCTCTGAGGCTCCTTCGGAAGCTTCCAAAATCCGAACCCAAGGACCAAATCCTCTCAAATTTTAGAGACCTTAATCAAACATGAAAGAACACCATTCTGCCAAATTTAAAGGTTATATCTTTGTTGTTTTTGGAGATAATCTCATTTGCTCTGGCGCTCGTTCGGAAGCTTCCAAAATCCAAACCCATGGACCATATCCTCTTAAATTTCAGAGACATAAATCAAACGGGAAGGAACATCATTGTAAAAAATTTAAAGGTTCTATCTTTGTTGGTTTTGGAGATAATCTCGTTTGCTCTGGGGCTCGTTCGGAAGCTTCCAAAATATGAATCCATGGTTCAAATTCTTTCAAATGTCAGTTTCCGATTTTATAGAAAAGGAAACATAACAGCACACTCTTGTACTAAATATAGAGGTTCTATCTTTGTTGGTTGTGGAGATATACTCGTTTGTTCTGGGGCTCGTTCGGAAGCTTTCAAGATAAGAACCCATGAACCAAATCCTCTCAAATTTCAGAGACTGTTGATTTTGGAGATAATCTCGTTTGCTCTGGGGCTCGTTCGGAAGCTTCCAAAATCCAAACTCATGGACCGATTTTGTCCAGATTCGAACTTAGCCTTCCTTTCGTAATTAGTAACCTACTAAATAAATTTCATCAAGATAGTTTTGTTTTTATTAGTTTTTGAGTTATCGTGCGAACGGACGCACGGACGGACGGACATCGTTAAATCGACTCAGAATGTGATCCTGATTCAGAATATATATACATGTCCATATCTAACTCGCTTCCTTTTGGTGGTTACAAACACCATACCAAAGTTAATATACCCTATACTTTAGGTGTAGGGTGTAAAAAAAGAAATGAACAAAAATAAAATGAGAAAAGGAAATAAAATGTATGTAAAAATAAAAATTTAGCTATCTTGCAATTTGTATTTATTTGTTTATTTTTGTATTTTCTTTTTTATATTATTATATATTTATGTTATTTTAATTAAAATTTATTAATGTTGAATTGATTCAAATTTTAAACATTTGATAAAATCACAACAACAGATTATTCAATACAAGTAAATTATAAGATCAGACAGCTTTAAGCTAAGATCGCAAAAAATTATTTTTAATATTGTATTAACAAATTTATTTTTTTTATGCAAAAATTTATTTTTTTTTCAAATAATTTGATGGTAAATATGGAACTAAAAATTATTAAAATTAAAATAATTATAAATTATAGACTTTGCGAGTAAAAATTTATAAATAATATAAATTTTAATTAGTAACAACATGGAAGAAGATAAATTGCAAAAATGGTCTAATGAGAATGACAGTGATAACTTTAGTGATGTAGATGATCCATCAGAATTTGAATTCGAAAATAATGAAAGTGATCCAAATTTTCGTAATGGTGAAGATAATAACAATGGCCGTTATTACACTGTATTATTTACAACGTCATAAGAACAACAGCTCGTTATTAAACTTGTATTCTTTATAGCAGTTGTAAATTTGAATGTGTGCGTGAAAATTTTATTTTAAAAACATTTTCGAGAAGGAAATATCATTATATTTCGTGTATTCATAACCTACATTAATTTTTAGAAAAAAAATACACGTAGTCTTATGGAAACCTCCTAGAAATCTGGAAATAACACAAAAACTACAGATTTTTTTTAATTTCGTCCTAAGGGAGCATTAAAGTTCCATCTTTTTTACATTTTTTAGTAAAAAGAAATTTTTAAAAATTTAAAATTTTCATTCATAAATATGCATTTTAAAAATGTCTTCTAACTCCTTAACAAAAAAAAAAGCTTCTTAAAAATTTTTTAAAAAAGCATTAATTTGGTACATTACTGAGCAAAAACAAGTAAATGTAACAGTAAGTCGATGCAACCGACTTATTAATACCCTACACCTGAATAATTCGAATTAAATTAACAATCCATAAGTGTTTTTGGCAGCTGCTTGAACTTCTTCCCTTTTCTGTCTTATTCAACTCGAATTTCAAGAACGTAAAAGAGGCATCCGCTTGGGATATTCTTGACACCCTTGTATAAAATTTTAAGTTTCTATCTTAATTATTTTCGAAGATTGGTAGTTCTTGGGATGTTTGTGTCAGCTACCCGAATTGCGACTCCAATTCATCGAATCCATCTCAGGAACATAAAGAAAACTTGCCAGAACACCATTCTATTAAATTTAAAGGTTCTACTTTTGTTGGTTTTGGAGATATGCTCGTTGCTCTTGTGCTCGTCCGGAAGTTTCCAAAATACGAACCCATGGTTCAAATTCTTTCAAATGTCAGTTTTCAATTTTACAGAAAAGGAAACATAACAGAACACCTTTGTACTAAAAATCAAAGTTCTATCTTTGTTGGTTGTGGAGATATACTCGTTTGATCTGGGGCTCGTCCGGAAGCTTCCAAGATTTGAACCCATGGACCAAATCCTCACAAATTTCAGAAACATAAATCAAACATGAAGAAACACCATTCTGCCTAATTTAAAGGTTATATCTTTGTTGCATTTGGAGATAATATCATTTGCTCTGAGGCTCGTTCGGAAGCTTTCAAAATCCGAACCCAAGGACCAAATCCTCTCAAATTTCAGAGGCCTAAATCATACATGAAAGAACACCATTATGCCAAAAGTAAAGGTTATATATTTGTTGTTTTTGGAGATAATCTCATTTGCTCTGGGGCTCGTTCGGAAGCTTCCAAAATCCAAACCCATGGACCACATCCTCTTAAATTTTAGAGACATAAATCAAACTGGAAGAAACATCATTATAAAAAATTTAAAGGTTCTATCTTTATTGGTTTTGGAGATAATCTCGTTTGCTCTGGGGCTCGTTCGGAAGTTTCCAAAACCCGAACCCATAGACCAAATCTTCTCACATTTCAGAGACTTAAATAAAACGTGAAAGAACACCACCCTGCCAAATTTAAAGGTTATATCTTTGTTGGTTTTGGAGATAATCTCATTTGCTCTGGTGCTCGTTCGGAAGCTTCCAAATTCAAACCCATGGACCAAATCCTCTTAAATTTCAGAGACATAAATCAAACACGAAAGAACACCATTGTACCAAATTCAAAGGTTCTACCTTTGTTCGTATTGGATATAATCTCATTTGCTCTGCGGCTCGTTGGGAAGCTTCCAAAATTCGAATCCACAAATTCTTTCAAATTTAAACCCATGGCCAAATCATCTCAAATTTTAGAGACTTAAATCAAACATGAAAAAACACCATTCGGCCAAATTTAAAGGTTATATATATTTGTTGTTTTTGGAGATAATCTCATTTGCTCTGGGGCTCGTTCGGAAGCTTCCAAAATGCAAACCCATGGACCACATCCTCTTAAATTTTAGAGGCATAAATCAAACTGGAAGAAACATCATTATAAAAAATTTAAAGGTTCTATCTTTATTGGTTTTGGAGATAATCTCGTTTGCTCTGGGGCTCGTTCGGAAGTTTCCAAAACCCGAACCCATAGACCAAATCTTCTCACATTTCAGAGACTTAAATAAAACATGAAAGAACACCACCCTGCCAAATTTAAAGGTTATATCTTTGTTGGTTTTGGAGATAATCTCATTTGCTCTGGTGCTCGTTCGGAAGCTTCCAAATTCAAACCCATGGACCAAATCCTCTTAAATTTCAGAGGCCTAAATCATACATGAAAGAACACCATTCTGCCAAAAGTAAAAGTTATATATTTATTGGTTTTGGAGATAATCTCATTTGCTCTGGGGCTCGTTCGGAAGCTTCCAAATCCAAACCCATGGACCAAATCCTCTTAAATTTCAGAGACATAAATCGAACGGGAAGGAACACCACCCTGCCAAATTTAAAGGTTATATCTTTGTTGGTTTTGGAGATAATCTCATTTGCTCTGGTGCTCGTTCGGAAGCTTCCAAATCCAAACCCATGGACCAAATCCTCTTAAATTTCAGAGGCCTAAATCATACATGAAAGAACACCACCCTGCCAAATTTAAAGGTTATATCTTTGTTGGTTTTGGAGATAATCTCATTTGCTCTGGTGCTCGTTCGGAAGCTTCCAAATCCAAACCCATGGACCAAATCCTCTTAAATTTCAGAGGCCTAAATCATACATGAAAGAACACCATTCTGCCAAAAGTAAAGGTTCTATCTTTATTGGTTTTGGAGATAATCTCGTTTGCTCTGGGGCTCGTTCGGAAGTTTCCAAAAGCCGAACCCATGGACCAAATCTTCTTACATTTCAGAGACTTAAATAAAACATGAAAGAACACCGCCCTGCCAAATTTAAAGGTTCTATCTTTGTTGGTTTTGGAGATAATCTCATTTGCTCTGGTGCTCGTTCGGAAGCTTCCAAAACCCAAACCCATGGCCCAAATCCTCTTAAATTTCAGAGACATAAATCGAACGGGAAGAAACATCATTGTACAAAATTTGAAGGTTCTATCTTTGTTGCTTTTGGAGATAATCTCGTTTGCGGAGATTATCTCCAAAAGCCCGGAATCATTCGGAAGCTTCCAGAATCCGAACCCATGGACGGATTTTGTCCAGATTCGAACTTAGCCTTTCTTTCGTAATTAGTAACCTACTATATAAATTTCATCAATATATTTTTACAATAAGTTAATTTATGTTAACTTATTTAAAATTTGTATTACTACAATAAAATAAATTAATATTATAAGTTATTTGCCTTTTCCTTTGAGGTAGAGGATATGGCGATTATATTTAAAGTGGTATCGCCTGAAGACTAGGCCTTAAACTAAAATAATAAAAAAATATATATTAATAAATACAAATAATATATAAATAATTTTTTAACTAAATAATATGATATATTTAAAATAAAATTTAATAAAAAAAATATCACAAAAATCAATATTTTCCTACCGGATAGTAATAATAGATCTTGAGTGGGCAAAAATGAAAAATGACATGACGATTGTATCCCAACAATATATAGGTACCTTCATATCAAAAAGGTTAATTTAGTCAATAATAATATTTAATTTTTTGCGTTTTTCAATATCGTTCAATATTTTGAAATTGTTTTATTTCTGTATTACCTGTCAAATAGGTAACTTAGATCGTTATTAAATATTATTATAAGTTTAAAATCACATTTAAAGTAATTATTTTCTATTAAAATATATAAAATAATATTATTTTGGCCTTTATATAATTTCCAGTATTTTAAATTTATTTTTTTACTAACATTTAAAACTAAATTAGAGAAATTTAAAATTATATTATCATCGCGTAAGTTTTTATCATTCGTTTCTATTAAATTTACCAAGTAATTGGTGAATATACTTGGAACTTGGCATCTATATTAAACGCGGAGTTTTATCATTATTTAATTTAAAACACGATTCTGAAAAATGCAATTTACATATGGAACTATAAGCTGTTGGTTGCCAGTCTGATCTTTGTACAAATCTCTTTCAAGCTTCTCAAAGGCACTTTATCCGAAAATTTAAAAGTAGCTGCAGATATCGTGCTATTATTATCATTGGATTTACACCCAACAACCGAATGTTTTCCACCCACTTTATTTAAGGAAATTATTAAAAAAGGCAATATTAGGCACTAAAAAATTAAATTAATTTTTTTAAATAGGTATTCATACAATAAAATCTTTTAAAAATAATAATTCAATTCCAAAATTTAACTCTACAAAAATATGACTACATAAAATAAAATATTACTAAAAAGAAATTTAGAGTTATTTAAAATAAAATATTACCTAATTTTCTTCTAATACTTTTCAAATAGTATTGCAATTTAAAATTTTATTCGTAGAAAGATTATTCTATATCATGTAAGTACATGAATATTCTATTTACAATAATTTTTCTTTTATAGACTGTATAGAAAAAAACGAAAATTGCTTAACCAGAATCTGGTACTTCTTTTTTTCTTTTCTTCAAAATATTGCTGAAAAATATGATTTGAAAGTTATTTTTTTATTGACATAAAGAAAAAACTTCAAATTTTATTTTTATGTAATATAATATATAATATAATTAAAAATATAAAAACTTAGTTTGAACTAAAATATATTTACCAAATTTGCAATACAATCTATTAGAAAGCTTTTAAATTATTAGGTTATGTTTTCAGTAATTTATTATAATTGTGTACTCTCATAATTTTTTGAGAGTATTAAATGGCGACGATATGAAATGCTAGAGAAAAACTGAAAATTTTTTTTTGTTGAAAATATGTTAAAAATTTCGAGTCGAAAGCTGAAATTTTGGTATGTTAAAGAAAAATTTCCAAATTTTATTTTAATATACAATTTGGCATGTTTGGGTAAATATTTCATATCGAAAACTCGAAAAGAAAATTGTTAAAAATCGGCATTTTTCTTAAACAAAAACAAAAACAGAAAAGAACAAAAAAATCTTTATGAAATGTCGTTTTTGGAAGCTTTTTCTCACAATACATTTATAATTTGCACAAACACATTTAAGTATTTCGATGTCCAGGCCTTCTAAAAATTAATGTAGGTTATGGTGTATTACATAAAAAATGTCTGCACCATGTCTGTATTCACAAACATTTTTTATTCTTTTATATGTATTTGTATTTAACGACGGAGAATCAGCTAAAATTGTGTATTCAAAAGCCTAGAAATAGGCCACAGTGCTCAGAGAGCAGCTTTCAAATTGGATCTTATTTGTGTATAAGTCTTATGGGAGTTTTTTAAAACGATAGATCATATTTGTGTGCAGGAATATCTTAAATATGAAATATATTTAGAAAAATATATAATATTATCTATTTGTTCTGGAAATTTCTTTAAAAAATATTAACATTTTCATTCATAATTTTTAATTTATTTAAAAAAAATGAATTTGAAATCCGACACAACCTACACGTTATAAACTTTGACAGTATACTATACTGATGAAAATTATAGAAATTTTATTTTTTATCTGTTTTATCTTCCTTTCGCATAGGGTAATAGTTACAAAGATTGGACGAGCTTTCAAAGCTTTCAAAAGCTTTGTATAATTCTAACTTGAAATGTGAAATAAATAAATTAAATTAAATTATTATGATAAATTTTATTAATTTTTTCAAAATTCAAAATATTGTAAATGATAAATTAAAATATAGTAAACAATAAAGTATACTTAAAATAACGAAAACAAAGTTCAAACAACAAAATTAAAATTAACATAAAAAAAAATAAACAACTTCAATTAAAAAAGCATTAATATTTGTATTGGATGAAATTTGTATTAGTGAAAATGATACTAATTATTTGTAATGCTGTATTTATATTTTTTGTAGCCAGATTGAAAATCTAATTTATGTCGAAATTTGAGTCACTATTTGAAAATTTAACTGTAATCTTTTATACCTCATACCAACGCGAAAATTTAGAATTTTTACATAAAATATCTTTTAAGTCACTATATTTTTGAAGAATGCTATTATAAAATATTTGAAACGTTAAGTCTTTATTTATTGATTTGCTAGTGTCAATTGATATGTAACCAAATTCGTTTTTAACTATCTTATATAAGATTACCTCTTCTTCTAAAATTTTTAAGTCAAAAATTTTTAAATTTAATTTTAAATTTATGTTTTCTTTAAATTCAATGAAATTATTAATAATATGTTGTTCTATAATAATCTTTTTACTGTTTTTAATTCTTAACTTTAATGAAGGAACAGCATTTTCATATAGTCTTTTCCGTTTTATATTAAATTTTATGTCAGTACTTAAAAAATTATCACTACATACGGCTGATGAAAGTTTGTTGTATGTCTTTAAATTAGGTATTGCATTCACCAAAATGTCTGCTAACTTTTTGCTCTTTGGAAATCGAAATAATGATTTGCCTGTTTCTACTTCTGTTGTAGTACAACCCTGTACAATGCATTTCAGAGGCATTTTGATTTGTCAACTACCTATATTTAAAATTTTTTAATTCAAAATAAAATTTAAAAAAAATTAAAACTAAATTTAAAATAAAAAAGTTCATGCAAATTACCACATTTGTACCCTATAAAAATTTTTTAAAGCGCATACACCCTCCTTTCATCGCATTCAATATCATACTAAAATAAGAATTAAAGAAACTTTTTCTTTTTAAAATGTGCAAAATGTGTATTGATCTTTTTTTCTTTTCTTTCACATTTTATTAAAAGCTCTAAAAAATGTAAAGTGTTGTTGTAATTTTTTCAAGAAAATGTGTAAAAGATTATAAATTTATGGAAATATGAGATTATTGTAAACGAATAGGTAACGAAAGACAAACTTCGGTTAAAAGTCGGGAAAAAATTTCAGCACTGTGGTCTATATTAATGTGCATTGCATAGAATATTAAATTGCATATAGAAGAGACACCTCAAGTAAAAATTTGCGATAACATTTTATTAAGAGAGCTTTTGACTTGCCTCCACTCGTAGAAAGCTTTTAATTTTTTCTATGGTCATAGAGGCATACTATTTAATATTTTGTTTATATATTTACATATACATGTATGTATATATTCATTCACATCCACTAATGCACGCTAATGCAAATATAGAATCGAGACTCACATCAATTAGCAGGCCATGAAGTGCAGAGAGTAAAAGCTTAATAAGGGGCTAGCTTTTAACAAATTTACACGTAGTCTTATGGAAAAAATAGGGGGCCGACTATAAATCTCGAAATAACACAAAACCATTTATTTTATTCAATTTTGTCCAAAGAGAAAATTAAAGTCTCATCTTTTTTACATAATTCATTAAAGAAAAATATTTTGAAATATAATATTTTCATTCATAAATATGCATTTAAAAATTTGTCATCCTTTAAATTTTTTATTTTAAAAGCTTCTAAAGATAAATTTACTCAATATCGTAATAGTATACGTCTATACTACTTTCATACTTTAAAATTTTGTACACCTTTATATGGCTATAATCGAGACTCACATCAATTATGAAATTATTCATACGCGCGATACGTGAGAATCGATTGCAATTCTCTCACAACTACATTCATGTGTTTTTAGGTCAAGAACTGAAAACGCATGTGAGAGAATGGCAATCGAGTCTCGCATACATTCAAACAAATGACATTAAAATTTCATTTTAAGATTTTTTTTGTTCTTATTATTTTGTTTTTTTTTTTCGAAAAAATGCACATTTTTAACAATTTTCATGAAATATTCCCCAAAATACATCGAATTTTATATGAAAATAAAATTTGGAATTTTTCCTACAACATATCAAAAAATTAGCTTTCAACTCGTAATTTTAACTAATATTTAATAAAATTTCTTTTAGGTCTTTTTAGTTATTTTTTTCCGCTTGCTTTTTGACATTTGTAAAAGTAGAAGAGAATTTTTTTTCAAAAAATAAGAGTGCGATTGAAAGTTTTATTTGAAAGCTTTTAACCATAACCTAAAATTTATATAAAAATTGTATGTGAAATGGGTAATACTTTTATAATCAAATTGACATTTGAAAAATGTCAACATTTTAAAAATGCCATATAATTAAAATTTAGAATTTTTTCTTTCCTCTTGTAAGAAAATTAATTTTCAACTCGTATTTTTCAGCCATATTTCGAGGACATAAAAAAAGGCAGTCACAAATTCTGGTAAGCAAATTATTATACATTTTGATACACTCCATAAAAAAAAGTAGTGGAGTAGGAGATATAATTAATTTAAAATTTTTTTTGTTCGTTATAAGATATAATTAATTAGTTATTACTTATTATAATTAGTTTTGTTTTGTTTTGTTTGTTTTTTATGTTACATAAGTTTTATAATTTTGTATTTAAAGTTTTTTTGTTTTTTATAAGTTGTTGTATTTTTTTATCTGTTATCTAATCTTATTTTTTTATATAGCCCTTTTTAATTTTAGTTACTTGCTTTTCAGGCTATATAAAAGAACCAGCCAAAAAGTTTATAAATATTTTATCACAAAATATGAAACTTGTATTTTGGTCTCAGCTACGGAATTTAATATCGTTTTTCAACAATGAAGAATTAGCTGATTCTAATAAAACTTAATTCTAAAAAGCTCACTTTCTTCTAGAAGCTTGTTTAAATAATGAGGACAATTCTGAAAAACGAGAGAAATTAAATATTATTATTGACCAAATTCAGCTTACAAACTCTAAACAATCCCGATATAGTTGTAGTACCATGGTAATGTCATTTTTAATTTTTGCTCATTCTAGAGCTACTTATTCAATTATTTCTCAATATTTTAATCCTCCAAGCAGTAGACATCTTTTAAATCATTATTCCTAAAAAAACGCGGGACTGCAGGTTCATTTTACTTTGACGAACTTAACAGAGGGGGTTTTCTTTACCGATAGATCAAACAAATTATGTTTTATTTCATATGACAGCGATTTTTCAGGAGATTTTACGGGAAACAATTTAAAAAAAAATTTCTTTGAGCAAAGTAATCAAAAAAGAATACTAATTGAACTGACGTTAAATAGCCTACGTTTGGGCAAGAATGACATTGATTTGGAATCGACGTGTAAATGCGGCAATAGTAGCCGCAATATTTTTTTCCAAATAAGTAAAACATTTTCAAATATTTTATTAAAAATTAAAAATATTTCAAAATTAAGAAGGGTTATATAGCTTTTTGTGATATTTTTTTAATTTTTAATTTTGTGATATATTTTTTATTTATTGTTTTTTTATTAATATTTTTGTTTCTATTTATTATTTATTCATAAATATTACACTGTTTTCTTTTAGAATTCAGTGGATTAGGCTTATTGGGGATACCACTTTAAAAAAACGCTCCATATTCCCTACCTCAAAGGTGGTGTGGAAATGGGAAAAATTTTAAGATATTATAAATTATTACTTATATAAATATTATTTAATTAATGCTTATTTCACAATAACTTATATATATTTCAGTTAATAATTTTTTATTTTTAAAATTTAATAAAAATTTTTACTAAGTTAATTTTAAATCAAAATTGTCATTAAGACTTTTTTTGTTACCAGTCCAGTAGTGTACTATAATAACACTCTCATCGACATTCACGAGACTCACATCTTAAGAACTTTAAGAAGCTTTTAAAATAAAAAATTTAAAGGTAGGCAATTTTTTAAATGCATATTTATGAATGAAAATATTATATCTTAAAATATTTTTCTTTATTGAATTATGTAAAAAAGATGCGACTTTATCTCTTTGGACCAAATTGAATAAAATAAATGGTTTTTGTGTTATTTCAAGATTTATAGTCGGCCCCCATTTGTTTTCCATAAGACTGCGTGTAAATTTGTTAAAAGCTGGCCCCTTATTAAGCTTTTACTCTCTGCACTTCATGACCTGATAATTGATTTGAGTCTCGGGTCTTGATAGAATAAATAAGAGTAGTATAAAAACAGAACAAAAAAACTATTAATTTTTGTTCTTGGTGTATTTCATTTTAATAGATCGTCTACTGTTTAATATTTATATTTTCGATGTATACATTTTATTGCAATATACATACATATAATTTGAAATCCATAATATGTTAACATATATTAGATTTGAAAAGCCAAATAGAATTTGACTTAGAAGCATTTTCAAATTTGATTATTTCAATTTAAAATCTTTTTGATTATTTCAATTTAAAATTTCTATAAATAAAAATGTTAAATCCTAAAACCCTTTCTTCATTTTTAAGGAAACCCATCTTAACTAAGTAAAGTATTTTACACATGTTAATGTAAAATGTTTGAATTTTATTTTTTGCATCTTACCTTTAAAAATGTGTAAAGGTGTTTTTAAAAGTGTGCTAAAAAGGCCATAACACTGATACAGGATAACTAATACTAGATTTACATACAAGTAATCTTATTTGTATGTATGAGAAAATATTTACTATTATATTTTACTACTTTAAATTCTAATAACTTTTCAGAATAATATTTAAATTTAAATTAATTTAAAGAATAAGATTGGTTTTATTGACACTATAAAATAGATTGAAATACATGGAAATTATTGATACTTTAAAATAGATTATGATTGATACTAAAAACTATAAACTTACTTAACTAAACAAAAATATTATTTTGATTTCATTACTTATTAACCTAAATATAATTATTTTGAAATTAAACTTTTTAATAAAGTAAAAATATTTAATAAAACTAAAAAATGCTTGTCATATATTTATATTTATAATGTAAAGTTTAAATATATGTAGTTATTTATATACAACAAAGATATCAATTTTTCTTTGCTCCTGTTTCTAATATATTAAGTTTAGCCAAATTTTTGGACTGTCGAGAGTTAAAACAAAACTTTCGCAACAATACCAGTATGAAATAGTCTAGAATTTTTAAATGATGGTAATAGCACTGGTTATTTTTTGTAAACCAATCAGAAAATTTGTTACAAGTAGATGTTTTTATAATACATAATTTTACGATATTTTTCTTAATACCTTCCATTTCAGGTGTTTTGCTTGTAACTGCTTTGAAAATATTTAAATGGTAAGAACAAATTTCAAAAAAATAGTTTGTGGGCGCTATCATTTTTCCAAAGTCAGTCTGTTTTGAATAATTTTTGTGGAATATAAATCTTTCAGATGTGCTTTGTAACGATATTGTTTTACCCGTTTTTCTCATAATATTTTCACAATTCACACAGTTAATTTGAGGGAGTATTCTAAAGGGTACAAACCCTGCGAAATATCTAAGTGAAAGTTCTTCTGCAATTAAAATATCATCTTCAATAATATTGTATTCTGGCATTTCTTCATCTTTTTCTGGACTATTATTTTCTTCCTCTACATTTTCTTTCCGTTTTGTACTTCTTTTGTTAAAATTGATATCATCATTCGATTAAAAACTCGGACTTGTTTCAACAATACTTTCGAAGGAGAAAACATCATTATCAGGCTGACAATTTAAATTATTTGAAAAATATGATATTTTATGGCACATAATTTTGGCAAGTGTATTATATAGATTATAAAGAGAAGGGTTTTTATTAAATCCACCTTTATTTCTAATTGCGGAAAATAAATTTTCTAATGGATCTTGGTTGATTTTATACGTTAAAAAAAAATTCACCTCCGGATTCTCTTTAAAAAAGTTTTCAGACAAAGCTACAGTAGCCTTGATTGTTTGCACTAATCCGTCTACCCAAAAACTCCTATTGAGATCTTCGAAACTAATCGTATTTAGCTTCTCCAAAGCATTTTCTAAAAAATCGCGAGTGACTCCGTTTTAGTTTTAGTGGATTTCTATACAAATTTTTGCTAAATAGTTTTGTACTATTAAGACTATCAAACAAGTTGTTCATAAATTTGAAGAAATTTGTCGTTGAAATTCCGTTTTCTGCAGTTTTTGAACTATACATTCCTACTTGACGTGCAGTTTTAATGGCAGCCTTCATAGTGTTACTAAAAACTTGTGAAGCATATGAAACTTTCATGTTTTGCCAATTATTGGGTTTTACATGTCCTAATGTCAATTTGCAACACATTTTTGTAGAATTATATTTTTCCGCATAAAATATCTCCTCAACACATTTCCAAGTAACAATACCACCTTCAAAAAAAATATTTTTTAGCAATAATTTTAGTAATAAACTGCATATATTTTAGAAGATTTGTACGGTTTGAATTTGAAAAAGTATGGTTTATCTTTAGATCCTAATAAATTAAAGCAGCTTCTATTATTAGAGCCTTGGGCATTTCCTATGCACCTTATATTAAAGCCCAAGTTACTGCAATAATCAATTACGCTTTTAATTTTCTCAACTAAAAGTTTACCAAAAATAGGTTTTTCTGTAGCATAAAAACTAATTATGTATTTCCAATCCGAAAAAGGTGCTCTTAACATAAACACGCATACGTATTTAGCAACTTGGTTTGTTTATTTATCACCACAATCTTGATATCCTACAATTAATTCTTGAGTTTTGCAATAAAACAGCGTTTGTTGTATTGCAATTTCATCCAAAACTAACAATACCTTTACCACACTACCACTACCTACCCTTTTTGCCGGTAGATTCGATCAAAGAGATCTTAAAATGTCAATATCAATGATACCTGGTGTATGATTTTTAACTGCCTGCGACCGATTCAAAGTTCTTAAACAAGGTAAATTTAAATTTAAATTATTTGTTAAATATTTATAAAATGAAGGCGATTTATAGTTCATGTCAAGAGCTAATTCTTTTTCCTCCTTTTTCCAACATAATTTCTTGGATTTTGGATGTAATATCATCTTACTGAATATTTTGGCATTATTATTTACCTTCTTTAAACTATCAATAAAAAATGATAATGAACATTTCCTTTGTCTCACTTGCTGTAATCGTCTTTTTGCAGATGATACAAGATGCGATTTCTTTATTGTGTTTATTTTGTTACCTGCTCTAAGTTTCTTGTATTTCTCTAGCAGTTTCGAATATTTTGACGTATAAAACTTTAAATTCTGTTGCGACTTCAAACAAAAGTTGCAGTTTACATCTGGGAATGTTTATTCCATCTCTAATCGGTAAACTGGAGGTTCGTAAATAGTTAATTCACTAAAAGTTAAATCCTAATTGGGCAGAGTTACTTTTAGGTGGGTCAACTTCTAATGCCTGTAAAATCCTCTGTAATGGTCTGATCATTAATTTTTTTTTTTAAATTCCTTCACCTTTTCTTGTTCGATGGGTATCCTTTTTTTTTTATTTTTTGATTTATTTTTGCCATTTTTTAAGTTTAAAATTTACGACTTTTTATGTAAAATTCTAATATTAAATCTATCAAATGGCTGTATGACGTTCCAACCCTCATGCATTTTTGAAAGGTGCTGCCGGTGTGGAATTCTTTAATTTTTGAAAAGTGTTTTTAAATGAAAATAAAAAAGGTTGTACAAAATTTTTTTAGATAATTTTTTATATTTTAGATATTTGGAATTTGTATAAAATAAAAAATATATTGCAATTTTTTTAATATGTGTATAAAATAACAAAGTTTTAAAATAATTGTAGATAAAAGGTAAGTAATACAAATTTTATTAAAATTTATTTTGAAAGGTTGTTAATAAAGTACTTTTTTTTAGGTAATTTTTTATATTTTAGATAAAAAAATTAATTTTAATATAAAAGAATAATTTTATTTTTGATATCATGCAAGCAAAAAAATGTTTAAATTGATGCTTGCCGTATAGATTTACTTCCCGAGTTAAAAAGAGGATTTCTTAAATTGTTAGCGGGGGTTTGGGGGCGGCAGACCCCTACTTTAAAAAATTAATTTTAATATAAAAGAATAATTTTATTTTTGATATCATGCAAGCAAAAAAATGTTTAAATTGATGCTTGTCGTATAGATTTACTTGGCGAATTAAAAAGAGGATTTCTTAAATTTTTAGCGGGGGTTTGGGGGCGGCAGACTTTAAAAAATTAATTTTAATATAAAATAATTTTATTTTTGATATCATGCAAGCGAAAAAATGTTTAAATTGATGCTTGTCGTATAGATTTACTTGCCGAATTAAAAAAAAGGATTTTTTAAATTGTTAGCGGGGGTTTGGGGGCGGCAGCCCCCGACTTTAAAAAATTAATTTTAATATGAAAGAATAATTTTATTTTTGACTTTAAAAAATTAATTTTCATATAAAAGAGTTAATCATTTTACATTTTCAATATAAAAATGTCAAAATATAAACTTTACATTTACAATATACTGTCAAAATTTTAAATTTTTGTATAAAATTAAAATTTTTCATTTACATAAAAGTTACTAAAAATGTTGACATTTACGTTTAGAACAATTAAACATTGAAATAAATTATAAGATATGTTTATTTTATCATTTGCAAAACATAAAATTAATTTATTTACATTTTCATTATAAAGATGTCAATAATTTTTTATTTTATTAAAAAATTAGTTTTCATATAAAAGAGTTAATTATTTTACATTTTCAATATAAAAATGTCAAAATATGAACTTTACATTTACAATATACTGTCAAAATTTTAAATTTAAAATTTTTCAATTACATAAAAATTACTAAAAATGTTGACATTTACTTTTAGAACAATTAAACATTGAAATAAATTATAAAATATATTTATTTTATCATTTACAAAACTTAAAATTAATTTATTTACATTTTCATTATAAAGATGTCAATAATTTTTTATTTTATTTAAATTTTAATTATGTGGACTACCTAAAAATTGTTTGTACAACCCTTTCATTTTTATCATTTAAAAATTTCCATTTTGATTTTTAAATAAATTGTACAATGGCAATTCTTTCCATATATGTATATACTAAAGCTTATAAGAATGTATTAAATGTCAAAATGCCAGTCGTCCATTATTTTCATAACAAAAATGTCGATTTTTGTATGAAAAAAATTAAAAAAAATTTTTTTCGGGATAAATAATGCAAAAAAGGTCATTTTTTCGGAAAATTCTAATTGTAACGGTAAAATACTATTGGTTTTCGGCCTATTTTGGGGAGTCCGAGTCACGTGGCTTTTTTTTTTTACCGACCCACCTAAAAGTAACTCTACCCTCCTGATTTTTTTTAAAATATATGAATACGTTTTTCCGTTAAATAAAACGGTGTTTCTGCAGCTATTATGTTTTGCTGGTTTCTTGTTCATCTAAAAATAAAAAAAGGAGAAACAAATAATCAATTTCAAATTAAAATTATTTTTGTACTTATCTGAGTATCCTGGTTCCTGAGTGATGGTTGAATCCTGGTGCCGATCAGCATCCAGCATCTTGCATCCAGCATCTTGCATCCAGCATCTTCATCTTTGCTTTTTTTTCTAAAAATATATATATATATTTATATATTTTTTCTATTTGATATATATGTCTATTGATTATTTTAAAGTATTCTTGATACTTACATTAGTTGTCAAAACCAAACAAATTCACAATATTAGATAGAAATTGTCAATATATAATTGGAAAATATAATTGGGACACAAGATGTCAGTTACATTCACTAAAATTAATTTAATTCACAATAATTTTATATTTTTTATATATTCAATAATTTTAACTTTTTATATTATTATTATTATTATTACATTAATGCATTATATAAATATAAATACATCTTCATTATAGGGCCGGTTGCATTTTATGCATGTGGGCCAGCTCAAAATACTCAAAAATTACAAAGTTAAAACAAAATTGATTAATAACTAACAACTAATGCTAATTAATTACTAAATTATTTATATTCATATTTATTTATATTTATATTTTCGTTTATTATTATTAATTATTTATTTATACCATTACGAGTTGTTCATTATTTTATTTTTATTATTCTAATTAGTTCTTATTTTCTATGTTTGTTAATTTCAATTTGTTGTTATTATTTTGCGGCTTAGATTACTTTTATTTATTATTATTTGTTTTTATTTATTATTTTTTTATTTATTTATTAGTATTTACAATTAATCTTCTTTATATGTGTTTCCATATCTCGTAGTGCTTAAACAGATTCACTATTTTATTTATGCAATCCCAGTTGCTACTTGCCACGGCTATTGTGGGAGAGGCTGATTCTTTAGCCCAGTAATTTTTGGATTCCACGCAGTCTAGTACAATGTGTTTTATTGTGGCTATTTCATTGCAAAAGCGGCATCTAGGAGGCTCTTCTCCGTTGAATATGTGTTTATGGGTGTAGTAGGTACATCCCATTCGGATTCGCGAAATTTTGACTCCTATTTCTCTGCTCCCTGTATTTATGAGGTTGTTTTTGTTTACATCTGGGAAAAAGGCTTTTCTAATGGAGTTAGTTTGGTTCCATATTTGTTGTCTCTTATTTTTTATATATTCACTGATCTGTTTCTTCGCCATTGTGTGGGATTTTGGGATCATTAATGTAGATGGCCGGATTAGTGCTTACTTTGCTTTTTTATCTGTCATCTCATTCCCTCTTATTCCGACATGACCTGGTATCCACGTAATTTGTATTTTTCCTCTATTTCTGATTATTCTATTGCGAATTTCTGTTGTTGTTGGAGAACTCTTATTTAGATTCAAGATCGCTCTTACGACACTCAAACTGTCTGTATATAGCATAGATGTTTGTCCCCTAATTTCCGCCACTTTGATGGCTTCCAGCAATGCTGTTTGTTCGGCGACGTATATTTGTACGTAATTTGGTAGAATAAGTGTTTTTATTACCTTTTCTTCTTTAACTATCGCTATTCCTACCCCGTTTTCTGCTTTTGTGGCATCTGTATAAATAGGTCTCAGTAATTTTGTTTCTTCTCTATGCTCTTGGAATAGTTTGATGAAGGTTTCTTTGTTGGTTTCTGATTTGAGTTTTTGTGCTATACTAATGTTTAGCCATTGTTTCCAGTGTTCCCAAAGGTGCTGATCTCTCTCTTGTGTTTCGCAACCGCTCGTGATGTGTAGATCTAGTTCCTCTAATAAATCAATTGCCATCTTAACAGCAGAGTTTTTAGGAATTTTTGCTTCTTCTTTGAGCGCTGCATTCATTAGTAAATGTAGAGGGTGCTCTTTATAGTAGATTGCTTTTGTGATGCAACGTAGCGCCAATTGGTCTCTTCTTTGTTCTACTGTTTGGAAGTTTGCTTCTGTTAAGAGTGCTTCCGTTCTTGTGGGCCTTATAGCTCCCAGCGCTATTTTGGCAGACTGGTTTATTGCTACTTGTAATTTTTTTATATTTCCTTTAGTCGTGAAGCCATAAATAGTTAAGGCATAATCTAGTTTACCAAACTGGATGGATTTTGCTATTCTAGTTGCTATTTCTGTCGGCAGGCCTATCTTTTTCCTACATATTAACTTAAGAAGGTTGTTCGATCTCTTTAGGCTGGCTACTGTTTTATCCACCTGCTTGTTAAACTTCAGATTCTTGCTCCAGATGAGCCCTAGGATCCTCAAGTTTTGCTGGAATTCAACCCGTCTATCCTGGTGATATACTTCTGAGTTTTGGCAATGATGCTTTCTGCATATGTGTAATGCTTCTGTTTTGTCTGGTGAGAAAAACGCCCCTGTGTTTTTGGCCCAGTCTTCCATGACATTTACGGCTTTCTGTAACCCATACTCTCTATTTATCTTATGTCCTGTAGCTGTTATGATCAGATTATCTGCATAAATTATGTGTTTTATTTCTTTAATTTCCCTCAATCGTTTACTGAGCTCCGATATGTACACATTGAAGAGTTGAGTTGAGTATGGCGAACCTTGTGGAGTACCTACTGGTAGGTTTTTAAAGCTTGATATATAGCCATTATGGCTCACCGAAATTTTTCTGTTTGTAAGAAATCCAGCTGTAAAATTGATTATGTTTTTTCCTACATGCCAATCTTTGAGTTGTTTAATTACCACATACTTTTGAACTCTGTCGAAAGCCTTCTCTAAATCACATGAAAGTATATCAATATGGTTTTTATTTTCTAGCGCTATCTGAGCTTGAAGCTCTATTTCTTTAAGTAATGTGGTTGTACCTCTTAGTTCCCCAAATCCATGAATTTCATCAGGTATGATATATTTTGTCGCGAAGTTCAACCTTTTAGCTACAATTTTTTCCAAAACTTTGCTCATGGTGCTTAAAAGGGATATGAACCTATAATTTTGTTGGTATCTTGGATCTTTGCCTTGTTTTAGTATCGGTCTTAATTCTCCCATTTTCCAGCTCTGCGGTATTTGTCCGGTTCTGAATATCTTGTTATATAATTCCGTTAGTCTCTCCAAGAATTTTGGTGTTGCATTTTTTAACATTCCGTAAGATATTTTATCCATTCCTGGTGTTGTTCCTTCGAAAGAATCTATAACTGTAGTGACCTCCTCGATTGTTATTGGCAAATCCGTAATTTTGTTTTGAGCTATGTTTGCAATGGGAGAGTTAAGCCGCTCGTTCGTTTTAATAGCGTTTATATTGACCATTGCATAGTTTGCGCAGCAGTTTGCTAGATATTCGACATTTTCCGCTGTATCTGTCTCTAACTTATTGTTTTGCATTATTACCAAGGTTCCAGAGGGCACGGTTTTTCCAAGAATGCATTTGGCTCTCCGCCATGTTTCTCTGGGATTGTTATTATTTATACCATTCGCAAAATTTTCCCAAGATGTTTTTCTTGCTTTTTTGATTTCTCTTCTCAGTTCTGCGCTTGTCTTTTTTAGGTTTATTAGTGTGTGTTGTGCAAGATATCTTCTGAATGATCTAAGTAATTTAGTTTTCAGTTTTGATAGTTCTGCTATTTTTTTGTTCATCCATGCAGGTTTATTTTGTCTCTTTTCGGTTGAACTAATCGACATAGATTTATCTGCTGCGTATCTGATGACCTTGCCCAATTTGGCTGCCTCTTGATTTATGTTTTTGGTTGGTGAGTGGTTGTCCAAAAATTGGTCCATTTCGGTTTTGTATATTTCCCAATTCGCTCCCTTTTCGTTGAATTTGACTTTGTTTTTGGTTTTTATAATTGCTTTGTTCCTGTTTGTAATTATAATTGGGTAGTGATCGTGACCTTTCGGATTCTCTGCTATTTGCCAAAGAAGTTTGTATGGTATGGATGTATGAGCGATCGTTAAATCTGGACATGTGAGTGTTCCTCTAGTGTTTAGTAGGGTTGGCGATCCGCCATTTAGTATGCAGGCTTCTCCTATATCGTCTGTCCATTCATCAATCACCAATCCTCTTTGATTCGTTATTATATCACCCCAAGTTTCGCTTCTTGCATTTATATCTCCAGGTATTATGTACGGTAAGGTGATTTGTGCTCTTATCGCGTTTAAATGTGCATTTTCTAGCGTTAATTCGTTCTCGAGGTAAACATTGACCACAGTGATATTTTCTTTGAGCCCAGGTAAGGAAGTTCTAATGGCGATAGCCTGGAGGGTTGTATTGAGATGAATTTCTTCGAAATTTACACTTGAGTTAATCAAGAAACCTACCCCACCACATCTGCGGTGCTTTATTGGAAACAAACATGTGTATTGTTTATAATTATTTTTAGTATTTGGTTTGTGGATATTCGTTTCTTGTAAAGCTATTATTAATGGATTATATTTGTAAATTACTTGTTCTAAATACGGTTTGTTATTATGGAAGCCTTGAATGTTCCATTGTACTATATCAGTAATCTCGGTTTCGATTTGTTTCATTTTTTGGGAATAATTTATGAAATTTAATATTTGAGTTTGCTTGTTTTTTTATTGGTATACAGAAAATTATAAGTTGTAATAGTAATTAGAAATTTTATAGTACAAATAGCAGTTTTAAAATATATTTTTATAATAATTATTGTATATCTGTTTATTTGATATATGTAGTAGTTCGAAAAATTCCATTTCTTTATTTTTCTATAATTCTCTTTAATATTCTTATTTTGAATACTAAGCATTATACTGTGTATTATTTTGTATATCTTTGTAGTTTATTTACTTATTTATAAAAACTAAAATCAAACCACAAAAAACAAAATTTTTGTTTTAAAGAAATGTAAATTTATCAGTTTGCAAACATGATTTACTATCTTTAAAATAGTAATCTGTGTGCGCTTTTTAATACAATATATCTTCTATTGAATTATTTTGATTAATATTATTGGTAATATCGATATTTTTATTTGCTATTGTGAATTTATTTTGTGATTGTGAAATGTTAAGTGGAGAGATGATTTGACTTTTAATTGGAGAGTTTTCATTATCATTTATAATATTATTATCGCATTGATTGTTTTCGACTCTTTCTTTTGCTTTTATTTTATTTTCATATTGTTCGTACTTTTCGTTTAATTGACTCTTGTCGAGAGCAAAAGGGAAAGCAGGTGTTTTGGTTTTGGAGTTTAAAGTAAAATTCATTTGGTTTTGATTTAAATTATTTTGGCTATTTTGATTTTCTTGTAAATTTTTTATTTCTTGAACTTTCTTATTTGTGGAAGATGATATATCTTCAATTTTTAATCTTTTTAGGTTCGAATTTTCTGGTATACTTTTAATTATCGGATTATTTGGTTTTTCTATATTTAGTAATTGTTTATTTGGTAAGTTTTTTACTTTCTTTGTTACGCTATTATCGATTGTATTTTGTACATTATTTTTTGTTATAGATGAGAATGTTTGCAGGTTATTTTTTTGAATGGGATTTCTTTGGCTATGTATTTTGTGAGCCTCCCTAAAACTACATTTATTTATAGTTTTTATTTTTAGAATATCTTTCTGCTGCACGTATTTTGGGCAATTGTTGGAGGAAGATGGATGATCTCCTAAGCAGTTAGAGCACATTGTTCTCGTACAGTCGGATGGTTTGTGTGGTGGAAGATTACAATTTTCGCAATTTGCAGCATTTTTGCAGTGCTTAGTTGTGTGGCCTAAGAGTTGACAATTTTTGCACCTCATTGGATTGGGGAAATATTCTTTTACTTTTTGTTGATACCATGCGATATCAATTTTTTCAGGAATTTTATATAGATTGAAAGTAAGCAGAATAAGGCCAGTATAAATTTTCTTATTGTCAATTGTTTTTGTGAATTTATATACATTCGTAACACCTTGTTTTTTCAGATCATTTAGAATTTCTTCGCTCGTGGGAATTAAATTCTTGTCGAAAATTGTACCCTTCGTTGAATTCATAAACCTGCGAAATTTTTGGTTTTAATAAATTTTTCAGCAATTTTTTGAGGTTTTGTAAGAACTAGAAGATTTCCATCTCGAAGAAGACTGATTGAGAGAATTTCTGTGCTGATACTGTATAGTGCTTTCTTTTTCGCGAATACACTGAACGAAGAAAGTGGTTTGGCCTTATCGGTGGATTCTATCACAATAAATTTAGGTGCTTTTTGTGAATTTTGTGATTCTAGTTGTGGTAGTGTTGGGAATATGTCTTTAGTAATATCCATACCTCTTGGTCTTTTGCCTTTTAGTTTCCATGTGCCAGAATCATCCATCAGCAATCCCGCAAACCGGTTCCCCGTAGGGAACGGTTCGTCATTAAACATTTCACTCACTAATTATTATTTATTGGGTTTATATTATTACAATAATTGTTATAGTAGATATATATTATTATTTTCTTATTATTTGTGTAATTGTCTATTCTAATTTGTATTATTTTTAGGTTAGATTTTATGAAAGAACGAGATAAAAGTATACGTAGAGTAAAAATAACAAACAAAAATAGCGGAAAATCAAAATGAAAATGTGAAAATGAAAAAGAAAAACACACTGTGCTCAGCGTCCGTCCACTCGCAATGAAAGTTAGCCGAAGACTGTGTACTTTTTATATATACTACATATGTTTTTTATATACTTTGGTTTTTTTTTCATTTTTATTATGTACTTTAAATTCAAGGTTACTGAACTTGAGTTAAGTGTTAGTCCTGAACCGTTTAACTCAAGTTTATATAAACCCAAATTTTATGAATTTTAATAAATCGTTTTAAAAAAAATTAGAAAGTTTGTGTTGTAAAAAAAAAAAAATATGCTTATATTGATAAACTATAAATTAAAAAAAAAAAAAGAGTGTGAAAAAAGAAATTGTATTTGGGTGACAAATTTGCAAGAAAGATAACAGTGACTTTTATGAGAAAAATTAAAATTAAAGTATTATAATTTACAATATTTGAGCTAGTTAAAAACAGTGACTGTTGAAATTTTCTAAGATAAATTATGATTAAAAAGAGTTAATTTTCAAAATTTGTAAAAACGGAAAAAAAAAAAAAAAAATATATAAAAAAAAAAACCAGTGACATTGTAAGCATCTATATAGTGAACAAAATATTAGGGTACAGAATCCCTAACGGTTTGGCACGCGCGCGTTCGGTACGGTTTCTGGATATAAAATAGGAATACATAAATCAAAAGTAAGTCCGTTCCAATTATTATTATACTAACAAAATTCACACAATATTAAATATAAACATTTAACAACAAAAACATTTATAATAAAATTTTTATAAAAACATTCAACATTAACAACATATATAAAAGTTTTAAAAATATTGTTGCAACATTTTTTATATGCTAAAATTTTGTTAAAAAAATTAAGGATTAACTAATTTGAGTTATATAAGTTGTAAGTAGTTCTATATCGCGTTAAGATGTCAAAGGCAAAAACGAAAGCAACAATTATCGCGCAATTGGAAACCAATTTAAAGGATATGCTCACCTTTCAAGCTGGGTTTAAGGAACTAGGGTCGAAGTTACGTGCGACTCAATTGGAAACAAGGCTGACATTAGTAGAAAACAGATTCAAGGAGTCGGAGAAATTGCACATGGCTGTTGTTGGCATGGATGACGTCGAAGAATATTTTAAGAGTGAAACATGGACAAAAATTTTAGAAGTGTATATGGATCTGCAACCTGAGTTGAAGGATGCTTATGACCAGCTAGCAAAAGAAACCCCAGATTTAAGTTCTTCATTGATTCAAACTCAACAAGATTTTGCGCCACCACGCTTGACTTTCCCCCGTTTGATGGCACGTATGAAAGTTGGCCGGCCTTTAAGAATACTCTAGACGCCTATTTCCTGCAATACTCGCAAATGTCGAATATACAGAAATTGAACGTGCTCAAGACCAAGGTGGAGGGAGATGCAGCAACACTAATTCAACATTTGCATTTAGAAGAATCAGGGTTTAAGTCAGCCATAACTATTCTGACTGATCGTTATGAAAACAAAAGAGTGCTGGTAAACACACAGCTAAGGGTTCTACTAAGTCAACCACAAATTACAGCTGAGTCAGCAACAGCAATCAAAAACATGCTGGACACCACTATTGCAGCTTATCATTCCTTAAAAAATTTAAATATACTCGTGGAAAGCTGGAATAGTATTTTGATTTTCTTATTGGTTCAGAAATTACCATTTCGAACTCAACGGAGGAAAAGATTGGCAACTTTAGAACAATACCGGAATTCACAGTGTTCAAAGAATTTTTAGAAAACAGATTTCGGACTTTGGAATCTGTTCAACCTAATCATCCAAATCACATTAAATCAAAGGACGTTAAGCAAACACCTACCAAAAATTCCCACATCGCGTCAGTAACTGGAGTTATTTGTACCATGTGTGAAGAGTCGCATATCTTAAGAAAATGTAAAAAATTTTTAGAACTGGCTCCTATTAAACGATTGGACTTTGTAAGAACAAAAGCGTTATGCTGGAATTGTTTAGGAGAAGGTCACAAAGTACCGCAGTGTTCCAGCAAACACAAATGCCATGAGTGCCAGAAGCCACATCATACGTTACTGCACTTAACTAGAGGAGCTGGTCACACGCAGCTATTGGGAGCGCCATATATGTCACATGTGCGAGCAAGCAATCATATTTTGAATATCAACAGTCCCAGTTTCACAACTTCAAACAATAGTAGTTCTACGGAGTATCTCCAGTGTCCTGACAAGGATGTAAGAACTACAGCGTTCAGCAAATGCAACAAACAAGTTTTGCTCGCCACTGTTTTGGTCAAAATAATAAATTCTTCTGGAAAGGAAATCACAGTGCGTGCGTTGCTTGACCAAGGATCTTAAACATCTTTCATTACCGAGAAAATAGTGCAAAGAATAAACTTAAATAAAGAAATTGTCAGTGCGACAATCCAAGGCATTGGAAAAGACAACAATCATACAATTAATAATAAAACCACTTTCACCATAAAATCACTCATTAATGAACAATTTATTAACGTGGAAGGATTTATTAAGGGAAAACTAACTCCAATATTACCATCGTGAAGAATCAATTATGAGAAGTGGGAGCATATAGTGGATTTAAAATTAGCGGACCCTCATTTCAATCAACCTGGAGTTATTATACATTTTATGAATTTTAATAAATCGTTATCGTAGAGTCGTAAAAGAAAGATTGTTGAAATAAATTAAATTGAAAATAAAACAGTGCGTTTTATTATAATAAAAAAAATTACAGTGCGTTATTAATTACTTAATTAGGTTATTAAAATAAAGTAAATTGAAAATAAAACAGTGGGTTTTATTATAATAAAAAAAAATAACAGTGCGTTATTAATTTTTTAAAAAATAGTGAAAAATAAGTTAAATTGGATTGAATTGAACATTTGAATTAAACATTTTTTTTTGTATTTGTGTTTTAAGCAAACATTTTTTGGTCCTTCGAGCCGGATATTAAGCGGCAAACAAATTTGATTTTATTGTATGAAGTGTAACAAGGAAAAATTAGAAAGTTTGTGTTGTAAAAAAAAAAAAATATGCTTATATTGATAAACTATAAATTAAAAAAAAAAAAAGAGTGTGAAAAAAGAAATTGTATTTGGGTGACAAATTTGCAAGAAAGATAACAGTGACTTTTATGAGAAAAATTAAAATTAAAGTATTATAATTTACAATATTTGAGCTAGTTAAAAACAGTGACTGTTGAAATTTTCTAAGATAAATTATGATTAAAAAGAGTTAATTTTCAAAATTTGTAAAAACGGAAAAAAAAATAAAAAAATATATAAAAAAAAAAACCAGTGACATTGTAAGCATCTATATAGTGAACAAAATATTAGGGTACAGAATCCCTAACGGTTTGGCACGCGCGAGTAGATAGGTAGGCACTTGGGCCAGACAGGTCAGTAGGTCAAGGCCATCCGGAAGTAGGTCAAACTGTAATTAGGTCAGACAGGAGTAGGTTAACGACGTAAAATTAGGTCAGACAGGCGGCGGCGACCGTCAGACAACTCTTGTTGTTTATAAGGATTGTATACTTGTTTTAAGTAATAGGTAAACATGGAAAAACAGTAAGAAAAATATTTTTTTTATGCTTGCAAATTTTAAGATGTTGTTGTTTGTTGTTTTTTTCTTTCGTTTTGTTTTATGAAGTATTTAAAGAAGAGGAAAGAAAAACCATTAATTAATTGTTATGTAAGAATGTTGAAAAAAAACAAGAAATCAAAAATATCTAACGTGGTACAGGTCTACTTCTTATTGATGTATACTTGGCTTAAGTTATAAGTAATAGGCGCATATGAAAAGTAGAAACAAAAAAATGGTTAGTGAATGTAAAAGGAAAAAAACAAAAAAAAGTTTAAACGTACAAGATAGAACAATTTAAAAAGGTACAACGCATCTTTAAAATTCATAAAGAAAAAGTGCAAACCTGTTTTTATGTCTACATAATGATCAAACCATTGAAAAAAAATTATGCGTTTTTAGATGTACCTAACTATTTGTGTTGTTTTTTTTTTTTTTTTTCTACTTTAACTATTTAAAGAAGTTAAAAGAAAAAACTAATGATTATTGTCGGTGTGTCATGTAAGATATTTTTTGTTTGTAAGAATAAAAAAAGAAAAAAAATCAAGTCAGGTTAATTGTATTTGTCACCTATTTTGAAAACAAGAATATAAAAATAAAACAGATTTATTCTGTGTTCAAGAAAAAAATATGAATAAAAAGAAAACAACAAGAAATCAAAAATATCTAACGTGGTACAGGTATACTTCTTGTTGATGTATACTTAGCTTAAGTAATAGGCATATATGAAAAGAATAAGAAAAAATACTTTATAAAATTTAAAGAGAAAAATGAAAACAGAACAAGAAGATGTGTAACTACGTTTCTTTAAAATTTTAAAACTAATTTTAAAAAAATTAAAAGAAAAAGTGCAAACTGGTTTTTAAATGTTACATAAAGATTCAACCTTGACAAAATTGATGCAATTTTGAGATGCTTTTATTTCTTCTTGTTATCTTTTTTCTATGAAGTATTTAAAGAAGATGAAAGAAAAAAATTCTTAGTATCACCGTATAAGATTTTATTGTTATGTAAGAATGTTGAAAAAAAACAAAGGAATAAAAGCGATTCAAAATAAGTTACGAGTAATTGCTTTTTTTAAAGTAACAAGCAAGACATTATGTATAAATTGTGTAAAAAGTTAAAAAATTGTTAATAGATTGATTGGTTGTCTTAATAAAATAAAAATCGGAAATTAAAAAAAAGAAATTAAAATGAATACAGAAAAATTCACAATAAAATCAATAAAATCAGTGAATGTAAAACGATTCAACATTTTTGGAAAAAAATTGGAGTTTATAATAAATGCAGTACCAGACAACAAAGATCCAATAGATTGGATTAAAACCGGTATTGAAGAATTATTCAGCAATTTACTTGAAAATGTTGATCCTACTGACAAAATTGGTGTCACTTTTGGATGCCAAAGTTTTCATGAACGTGGTCCAGCCTGGATCAATTTTAAAGAAGCAAAAGATCTTGACATTTCGGAAATTTGGGAAGTTATTTCAAACATTTTTCAAAGCAACTCCGAAGGATTATCTACAGATACGTTCTGTATAAATGTTACATATATACGACTTCCAGCAGGAAGTGGAAGAGGAAAAAGATACAACAATTTTGAAGAAGAATGTAATAAAAGAAGAGGCATAATTTCAATCAAAAACAAAGATAATTTATGTTTACCACGTGCGTTAGTTGTTGCTATCTCATTCATAGAAAAATCAGTTGACTACTGTAAAATGCGAAAAGACACAGGTCAACTTCAGTTGAAAGCAGCATTACAACTAATAAGAAATTCAAATGTAAGCATCCCAGCAAAAGGAGCTAGTATCAGTGAGCTCAAAAAATTTCAACTGTACCTCTCTAAATATCAAATTGTAGTTTTTGATTTCAGAGGAAAAGGAAAATCAATTATATTTCAAGGTGAAGAAGATAAGGAAAAAAGATTGAATTTGATATACAATGAAGGTCACTTCAATGTAATTACATCATTAACAGCAGCATTTAGTTGTGATTACTTTTGCCAAACATGTAATGTTCCGTATAACAATAGATTGTCTCACAGATGTAAACAGTCGTGTTTCTTTTGTAAATCATCTTCAGCATGTGACGTAAATTTTCCAAATATTAAATGTGATGTATGCAATCGAAGTTTTAAAGGTCAAACTTGTTTTGATAATCATAAAGCAACATCATCTACAAATAAAAAATCTATTTGTACTCTTATAAATTCCTGTACAAAATGCTTTAAAGTATACAGAACCGATGTAAATCATATATGCTATGGACATTTGTGTAAAAACTGTAATATAAATGTAGCTTCAGACCACCAATGCTTTATTACACCGTCTAAAGAATTAGCTGAACTTAAAAATATATTATATATTTTCTACGATCTCGAAACAACTCAAGATGATATCATCGGGGAGAAACTTCATGAAGGTGTTGCAATAGGGGATATAATTGAACATCAGCCTGATTTATGTATTTTTGAACAACGTTGCACGCATTGTATATTGTCTAATGTTGAAAGATGCAATTTTTGTGGACTTCGAGAACATGTGTTGAAACAAAATCCAATACAAATGTTCTTAGAATATATACTCAACCAAAGAAAGATATTTCATAAAGTTGTAGTTATTGCACATAACGGACAAGTATTTGATAATCAGTTTTTATTAAACTATATCTTAGAGAAAACCATCATCAAACCAAAACTAATTATGAGGGGAACAAAGATAATTTTAATGCTGTTAGATAACGTGAAATTTATTGATTCACTAAACTATTTTCCAATGCCGTTATCTAGTTTACCGAAGGCATTTGATTTAGATATAAATTTAAAAAAAGGATATTTTCCTCATATGTTTAATCGTAAAAATAATATAAAATATAATGGAAAGTTACCCGATCGAAAATATTACTGTTATAATTCAATGAGTGCATCAGAAAGAAAACAATTTCTTGAATGGTATGAAGAAAATAAAAACAAGTCTTTTAACCTCCAAAAGGAACTTGTAGAATATTGTATGAATGACGTAAAAATTTTGACAGCAGCCTGTATTAAATTCAGACAGCTATTTTTGGAAGAATGTAAGGTTGAGCCATTTTTAGAGGCCACTACAATTGCATCAGCGTGTAATTTGGTTTTTAGAAGGAATTTTTTAAAACCGTATACAATTGGACTTATACCTAAACAAGGATATCGCTTATCAGAAAACCAGTCAATCATTGCCATAAAATGGTTAATGTGGGAAGAAAAACGAAGAAAAATAAAAATTCAGCATAGTGGTAACGGAAAGGAAAAAGTAATTTTTGGTCTTCGTGTTGACGGATATTGCACAGACACAAAACAAATATTTGAGTTTTATGGCTGTTATTACCATGGCCATCCAAAATGTTTCAAAAATAATAATAATAAAAAATATGAAACACGTTATGAGGCTACATTATCCAAAGCCAATAAATTACGCTCTATAGGTTATCAAGTAATTGAAAAGTGGGAGTGTGAATTTCGAAACGAAATGAGATCAAAAGAATACATAGAATTTTTCGCAAAATTGGAGAACGAAAGTTTGATACCACTAAAACCACGTGATGCGTTTTATGGCGGTAGAACAGGAAACACAAGAACATATTATAAATGTGCGCCTGGTGAAAAAATAATGTATATAGATATATGCTCACTATATCCTTGGGTGTGTAAATATGGAAAATTCCCAGTGGGTCATCCAAAAGTTCATGTTGGAAAAATTGAATGCAATAAATTAAATTTAAATGATACTGAAGGATTAATAAAGGCATTGATACTTCCCCCAGAAAAACTCTATCACCCGGTTTTGCCTATAAATCAAAATAATAAGCTAATGTTTTCCTGCTGTCAAACATGTAGTTTCGAAATGAATAATGATGACTGCTCGCATGACAATCGTAGTAGGTCAATTTTAGGAACGTGGGTTATAGATGAAGTAAGAGAAGCTGTTAAACAGGGATACAAAATTGTGGAAATATACGAGGTATGGGAGTATACTGTTAAACAATTTAATCCCCTTACATCACAACAAGGAATTTTTACAGAAATGATGAACAAGTTCCTTAAAATTAAACAAGAAGCTTCTGGCTGGCCTAGCTTTTGCAAAACACCAAAGGAAAAGTGCAAATATTTAGAAAAATTTTCGAAAGTAGAAGGCATAAATTTACAGTTTAACGATATAGAAAAAAATCCTGGACTTAGATCATTAGCTAAGTTAATGTTTAACTCTTTCTGGGGTAAATTTGGACAGAGAGAAAATCAATCAAAAACTGAAATAATAAATGAGCCTTATGAATTATTTACTATTCTTACTGATCCTTCGAAGAATGTAAATCAAATAACTCCAATAAACGAAAAAACAGTTTTGGTAAATTGGGAATACAAAGAAGAAACAGCTGAATCATTATCAACAGTTAACGTTTGCATAGCTGCTTACACTACCACACAAGCTCGTTTAAAATTGTATTCTTACTTAGACAATTTAAAAGAACGAGTTTTGTATTACGATACAGATTCAATAATATATGTAGCACGTGAAGGAGAATATAACCCTCCAACTGGAGTTTTCATAGGAGATATGACAGATGAGCTTGAAGAATATGGAATTGGAAGCTATATTACAGAATTTGTTAGTGGTGGTGCAAAGAACTATGCATACAAAATATATAGTACCAACTCCAAATGCGAAAAAACTGTTTGCAAAGTGAAAGGTATTCGTTTAAATTACAACGCTTCACAAGAAATAAATTTTGGCTCTATGAAACAATTAGTTAAAAAATTAAACAACTTTCAACAAATAAATATAACATTTCCTAGTATTCGGCGAACATACGATCACAGAGTCATCACTGTTCCTGAAATAAAGTCATATCGAATAAATTCCAGAAAACGAGTTTTTGCAGATGATTATACTTCAGTTCCTTATGGCTTCAAAAAGAAAAAAAATTAAAAAATTATTGTTAATATGTATATTGTAAAAATGTTGTATTAAACTATTAAATTACAGCATTAAACAAAATCTTTTAATTTTACCGTTTTTAATTTTCAGAATATAGCCAAAAAATTATTTACATATATATATCAGTATATATATATATATATATATATATATTTACTGATTTTATTCAAATTCACATTTGCAGTTTAACTCTTCAATAATAATGTCAAAAGCACAAATAGTATCTGAAATTCATCGTCCAGTTAGACGTAGATTTCGGAGACGAAAAATATCTCAAAGAGGGTTAAATGATACATGGGAAATTGATCTTGTAGATATGTCGGCCTATCAAAAAGTAAATAATGGATACAAGTTTCTCTTAACTGTTATCGATATATTTTCAAAATATGCATATGCCGAAAAAGTTAAATCAAAGGCAGCAGATGACGTAGTTAAAAGTATGGAAAAGATTTTTAAAAGGGAGGGGAAGTCTCCAAAAAATATTCATTCTGACCAGGGAAAAGAATTTTTCAACAAAAAATTCCAAAATTTAATGAAAAGCTATAAAATAAAGCACTATCATACTTATTCAGAAATGAAGGCTAGTGTTTGTGAAAGGTTTAACAGAACATTAAAATCAATTATGTGGAAACAGTTTAGTTTACAAGGAAATTTTAAATGGATAGAATTTTTACCAAAACTAATTGAAAAATATAATAACACAAAACATAGTACAATTAAGTTAAAACCAAACCAAGTTACATCACAAAATGAAAAACAAATTCTTCGTTCAATTTATAATTACCCTAAAATATTTAATAAGGGAAAATTTAATGTTGGTGATTTTGTTAGAATTGCAAGGTCTAAAGGTACTTTTCAAAAAGGATATGAACCTAACTATTCAACTGAAGTTTTTAAAATAGCTTTCAAAAACAAGACAGACCCGATTACATATAGTTTAAAAGATTATAAAAATAAATTAGTTCGTGGTGGCTTCTATGAACAGGAACTGACTAGTGTCAAAGACCCCAATGCTTATTTAATTGAAAAAATTTTACAACGAAAAGGCAATAAAGTATATGTGAAATATTTAGGTTTTGATAATAGTCATAATCAATGGATAAGTAAATATGATATTCTTTCATAAAAAGTGTAATAAGAATTTATGTAGAAAATTTGTTCTTAACTTTAGAGCACTATTAAATGCAACAATGTTGTAAAAATGTTGTAAAAATGGTAATAGAAAAAATAAAAATAGAAAAATATTTACTAATAAAAATAAATAATTTAGGAATAGGTAAATAAAAAAATAATATTCTTTCATAAAAAAGTATAATTAGAATTTATGTAAAAGATTTTTTCTTAACTTTAGAACACTGTTAAATGCAACAATGTTGCAAAAATGTTAATAGAAAAAATAAAAATGGAAAAATATTTACTAATAAAAATAAATAATTTAGGAATAGGTAAATAAAAAAATAATATTCTTTCATAAAAAAGTATAATTAGAATTTATGTAAAAGATTTTTCTTAACTTTAGAACACTGTTAAATGCAACAATGTTGCAAAAATGTTAATAGAAAAAATAAAAATAGAAAAATATTTACTAATAAAAATAAATAATTTAGGAATAGGTAAATAAAAAATAATATTCTTTCATAAAAAAGTATAATTGGAATTTATGTAGAAGAGTTTTCTTAAATTTAGAACACTGTTAAATGCAACAATGTTGCGAAAAATGTTATATAAAAAAATTATAGTTTTATTATTATCAATTAGAATTTATTACATTAATAAACAACTTACTTTACAACTTTTTGTTTTTAATTAGTTTTCTTAAGGATTTTGATTTCTAAACATTGATAATACAATTTTTTAGAAGAAAAATTTAGTATAAATAAAGTGGAATTTTTCTTAAGATATGTCAATTCAAAGACAGAGCTCAACATAATAAGAATACAGAAAAAAGGAAGCAAAAATGGAAAACACAGCAGAAATTTTCGCCTACGCTCAGCAAATAGAGCCAACACAGTTAGCCCCAATTAAACGGAAAAGAATAAGAACTCAACAGGAATCGCAGCCACTTCATCAACAACAACATCATCATCATCATCATCAACAACAACAACAACAACCACAACAGCAACAACATCAACAATTTCAACAACAACAACAAGAAGAAATCATACTTCTTCAAGAAGAAGAACCACCAACAAAAAAAAGCTTCAAAGAAGCTTTTAATAACAAAAATGTGGAAACTAGAAAAAGTTTCCTAAAAACTAAAGATATGGAGAAAGATGCTCTATATCATATAATAAATGTTAAGCAAATAAAGACCATTTATGGTCTTAAGTGGGTCTTTGAGACCCGCAATTTAATTATATTTGTACCTCAAAAATATTCTGATATTTTTGAGAATTTAGATTTTGTAAAAGAAATAAAAGAAAAAGAACATTTTGTATATAAAGATAAAAATTTAAATTTAAATATTATAGATATATCTGAGTCGTTTGGTAAAATATATGCAAATTACCAATAAAAGATGTAAATTGGTTTATAGTTATATAAGTTTTTATTATTCATAAATAAATATAAATTTCAAAAAAGGTATAAATTTCTTTTATTTAGTTGCTTTATTTTTCAGATTCATGTTTAAATGTACTTAATGTTAATATGTATATGTAGTTATAAAATGGATTTATTTAATTTTTTTCGTAAAAACACAGGTATTTCATAAAAGAGCCGAGAAAAATTACATCATACATTAAATTTTTGAACTGGAATAAAAATCTCTACTTTTAACCTTGTAACATTCTTTTCTTTACAGATCTATATGAATTTCTTTTACTATTTTAGATCTTGGCATGATTTTTAATGGGATATCAGTGATGAAGAAGGAGATCCAGATTATTTAGAAATTATACCAAATTTATAAAATAACAAATTATACCTAATTTATAAATAATGAAATTATATAGTTACAAAATTGTTTTATTTAATATCTTTTTTTTTTTTTTTTTTTTTTTTTTTTTTGTAAAAATACAGGTATTTCATAAAAGAGTCGAGAAAAATTACATCGTATATTAAATTTTTGAACCGGAATATAAATCTCTTCTTTCAACTTTGCAACATTCTTTTCTTCACAGGTCTTTATGTATTTTTTAACATATTCCTTTACATTTGGCTCTGCAGTTTTATTATATGCAACTACTGCATGTAGGAAATCAATCAAACTGTAAAACTCGTCAGCTTCCTCTTTGTTAATGCTAAGATTCTGTCCTACTGTAGATTTTAATCCACTTTGTAAACATAATTTTGAATTTTTAATTGACTGCTTGGAAAATTTTTTATGAAATAGGTCATAAAATTTACACCATTCATGATATTTTAAAATAATTGGTTTCATTCCAATCCAATGAAAAACACTTGCAACTTCAAAAAAATCTATGTCAAATCCGACAACTATTTTTAATGTGTGACTTCTGTTGAGAAAGTATGTATAACTCAGCAACAAATTAATGCTAGGACTTTGCTCTTCCATTATTTTAATTACACTAAAGTTTATTATTAAATGTTATATCTCTTAGGAAGACATGATTGAGAAATATTATAATTTTCAAATATATGGTGAAAAGTATTTATTATATTTTTGTCATTTTCTATATGATTTTCTTTATTAAATTGTTTTAAAAAAGCGTTCATACTATATCCGCAACATCTATACCATGTATAAACACAACAATATTGCCCACAAACATCTGAATAGTTACTTTGTAACTGTTTCTTATTAAAAATTATACATTGATTTTTTAAGTAACTTAAAATTTCTAATTTATCTGGTTTTCTACCAAACGAATCAAAATATTCAACACAGCCATTCTTTGGCTTAAAAATAGCTAACCAATGTGTTCCCGGATCTTTTGATTTATCAGTGTTTACAATTAAAAAAGTTTGTTTATCAATTATTCTGGGGAGTTGATCCAGAGCAAAAACTCCTTTAAAAAATTTACGTGTGTGTTTGTTACATCTTAATACGTCACTTATCTCTAGGGTATTCATCAATCAAATTGATTCAAGTCATATACTTTAGTTGTTTCTTTAATATAATTAGATAAAAACTCTTTTTTGATTTTTTTATTTGTTATAATAACATCAAATTTTTCTAGTATTTGACAGAGCTCTTTATTTATTTTATCGTTGTACACAGTTCCAAAAGAGTAATTATCAAAATTATCATTTATAAAATCCCTAGTTGGAAATTTATACTTGAGCTCTTTTACAAACTTTTTACAAGGTTCTTTAAAACCAACTATACAAATATCTTTCGCAAACAAGGTATTATTATCATCATTACAAAATGTTACATCCAGAAGTGCACAAGACAGTGACATTTTGTCAAATATTCAAATTTACTTTTATATATGCTATTTATAGGTTTGAGAATATATTTCGGTTTTTATCAATTTGTAAACTTGCATCAAATTCTCCATAAACAATAGCAGTCAGTGTAGATGTAAGTGGTTTTGATAGTCTTGCCTCAATTCTAACTGTACCTTGATTTAGTAGACCTTGACACACTTCATTTCCTGATGAATCTGGAGTTAAATCAAAAGCTAGAATGAAAAACCCATTACTAAACATGGTTTTTGTTATCTGATGACCTTTATCATTATGGTAAATTCCAGTTCCCGAAAAAAGTGTACTGTATGCTCTTGTACAGCAATTATTTTCATCTGAAAAACTGGTTTCAATTGCTGAATTAGGTATTTGAACACCATTTACGTTTAACACAAATTGTGAAATATCAAAATGTTTAAAATTGTATGGGTTTTTTGACCTTTTTCCAGAGTAACCTGTATTTTCTGTCATGCAAAAAATGATTGTGTTTGGAAACTGTCCAATAAAAACATTATCAAGTGATATTGATGAACTATTCTGTGGAATGGTAAAAGTTTTTACCTCTACCCGTTTGTAATTGTATTTGGCATTAGTTTTTCCCAATACAGCATTATGTGCTAATAGCACACTAGGATTAATTGTTACATGTCTCATAAATAAAGTGGCTTCTAAAATTTTTAGTTGAGATTCATCAGTATCATCTGCAAAGAGGTAAAAATCTGGTTTTTCTAATGTTAGGACAACTCGAACATCGACATTGTTTATGAGCAGTGTAGGTTGGTTAAACATATCTAAATGTAATTTCCCCATAAGTTCCACTACATTGCTATTTTGGTATAATTTTTGACGTTCTTTTGAACCACTATTATCTGTTTTTGCTATATTTGGCTTATCTAGCATCCATCCACCACACTCCAAATGCGTTGTAGCGGCATCCGTACCATAATTTAACAATGATTCAATATAAGCTCTGTAATGATAATTGCCATCTGATGGAGATATATTCTTTCCATTTAGTTGAACATTACATTGTTTTATTAATGAATGTAACATATTATTAACCACACTTGGTTGTTGTATAGGTGTTCCATCAGTTTTTTTATCTTTATTCCATTGAGTTCCATCTTTTTTTAAAATTTGTACTTTTAATTTTAGATATGTCGAAGACAAGTTTCTATATGTATCACCGTGCCCTAGTGAAACAAATTCTATGACAGACGGATTATCTAAAGAAGCAATAGGGTTATAGGAAACTTCTTCAGATCGTAAAATACTTGACTGAATAGGCTGTGTTTTAAAAATATCAAGCTCTGATTTCATACATTCAATCATAATTATTCAAAAATATCTTTTTGTTTGTTTTTGTTATTAACTTTGCGTCGCTTCGACGTAAAATAATTTAAATTATTAATGAGAGGTCTTTTTATAGATTTTCTTCGTTTTCTTTTGCCTTGTCCATACATTTCATTGAGTTCCCGAACTGCACCTCGTCTTACATTTTTCATTATCTCTTTACTTCGATCTTGAACCACTTCTTTTACATTTGCCCCTGTGGCAATATCAGATAATGCATTAATACAAGAGCTAATAACCTCTTTTTTTAATATATTAGCTCCAGACGTAAATATTGGTTTTAAATATCTAAAAAGACCACCGAAAAAGCTCCCTAACCCTCGTCCCCTTTGGTAAGGTACAATTGAGTGTAACAAAGGACCAATATCCTCAAGACCTTTTCCTGATTGAACTAAATAATATTTGTAGTACGCTCTCTCCATAATGAATAAAATAAAATAATATATAGTTTTGTAAAATCGCTTTTATTTATACTTTTTTAAAATGTAATACAATTTTTGTTGGAATTGAACTATTGGAAAAGTTTATTTTGTATCCATATTTATCACATAAAAGTAATGAAATGTTATTAAATGATTTCTCCACATTGCAATATTGAATATTACTGAATTCTTTTACAGTATCAGTGAAAGAATTTTGTATGTTAACAGATCTTAAACACCTTATATCTTTATCACCTAGTTTTTGCGGTTCAATTATATCTGTGTATATAAAAAACATATCTGGTTTACTAATGGGAATCAATTGTACACTATCTATAAAAGTTTTGAAAGCTTCTATTACACGTGATTTATATTTTTTAAAATCTGTAACTTTAAAAGATACTTGATTGAAACATGTTGTCAAAAGTCCTTCGAGGGTATAAGCGTAATTTGCTCTTATTTTTATATCTATTTTAGGCTTAGTAACACATATTGTGGTGTAACTTAAATTTTTAGGCATCTCCTCAGCTTTTATTGGTTGTGTATAATGAACTTCATCGTTTATAAAATTAAAAATTCCCCAAATCAACTGTCGTTCAACTTCTTTTCTTGTAAACCTATTAAGTGGGCGTATATTTTGAATTAGTGTTGGTAGTAGAAAAACTTTCCAGTCGCATATCATTTGTTTTTCTATGTATGGAATATATGATGTTCCAACCCCTATCATATCTTTCTGCATACCTTTAATAAATATTTGAGTACTTTTTTCCAATTCTTCACCATACACATTTGGAACGAAATCATTAACATACATTTCTGAAATACCGACTTTCCACCTTGAATCACACATGTATTTATTCATTTTATTTGTAAAAGATGATAATGAATTTTCTGGATAATAGTTCATAGATGAATCACTGAGTAAAGTGGCATAAAATTCATCATTTACTTGTATGTTGTCCATGAGCTTGCGGATTTATTCTTACGAATTGGAAAATTAAGTTCTGTTTGAGTATTACCTACTGCTGACCTTAAAACACGTCTTGATGAATTATTCAACTCTTTGCTATTTATAGTTTTTTCTTTTTTCGTTGGTGGGCTTGGGCTATCTAAAGGAACAGTTATAATGTCCCCTGTATCAGTTTCAAAAATTTGTACATTTTGATTTCTAATTGATTTTCTTTTTCTAAGGCGTTCTCCAACTGAAGCAGCTGACAATGCTTTTGTTAAAACATTTTCCTGAATTTCATCATCAAATACTTCGTCATCAGCTTCTTTTTCATATACTTCTTCTTCTTCAGGAACAACTTGTATTCCTATATTCTTATATTCAGGAAAATGCGATTGAGCTTCCGCATCTATATACATTGGTTTTGCACGAGTTTGAGTACCTTTTGTTTCCGTAATTTTTACTTTCTCCTCTTTATTTGTAGGAAGTACTCTATTTTTGTTTCTTATTTTAAATAAATTTTGTCTGTATAAATACCATTTTTGAGTGTCTGTTAGATATTTATTTAACAATATTTTTTTCATATTTTTATCCAACTCATTTAATTCAAAGTCTGCATTTTGTTTCATTTTCTCATAAATCTCGGGTTTTAGTATAATCATTTTGTTAAATGTTGTATTATTCATTTTATAAAATTTCCGATTATCCCTGATAGTACTGCACCAAGAAGTGTAGGTAAAAATCCACCACGTTGAATAATGATTTTTCTTTTATTATTTATAGATTTTTGGCGGCAAATGAGGGATCTCAATTCCTTTTTATACTTTCGTAATTGGGTTGTTGATTTTTTACTTAGATTACAATTACCTTTTAAAATATTTAAAGCAATTTCACAAAATGTTTTGATTACTTCAGGGTCACAATGTTTTATAATTACTTTCTGAAATTTCGGTTTAGAGCTTTTTAATAGGTGCAATATATGACGGTTGACCTTCAAACGTATCATATTCTTTGATAAATTGTTCTAATTGATCTCTTGTACAAAAACACAAACCTTTTCCAAATATATCACTTCTTAATCGAAATATATCATTAACGTCTTGAGTAAGATCTATTAATATATACCCGTATGGTTCTGACGTCACTTCATTATATACTTTTTCAAATGCTTTGATTTGATTGGGATATATTTGGCGAGCTAGAGGTAATATCTGCGATTTATCTCTTGGATTTTTGAAAAGTACTAGATATTTACAGTTAAGCGAAATAAATATGAAAATTTATCCTGGTGAAAAACATTTTGTGTTACAAATATTACAGATAAATTTCTATGGTGTGATCCTCTAGTAAATAAATCACATACATACTTATCATGGGAATTTAACATCATATCATCGATAATAATTAACAAAGGTTCTTTATTGTCATTAAAATCCGGAATAGTGTTACTATATTCCACATCTTTTAAATATTTTGGAACGGCATTTTTGTCTGGATTACACCATATAATTTTATTAATATGTGGTTGTATATTTTCCTTTTTATACTTTATTAAATTATGAATAAAAGTGGTTTTACCACAGCATGATGGCCCCGCTACCATCATTGTAAATGGATGAAATAGCATAGTTGTATTAGTTAAAAATAGCACTGTTAACCTATATTTATATGAAAAGCTCTTTTGCCGAAGTGAATATAAATGTAAATTTATTTATTCTAATGAGTATTCTTACACAAACCGTCGACATGGTTAAACGAGTTCTCATAGTTGACCTACAATTTTTACAAGGAAATGAAAAGCAATATTTCCTAAAAGAATTAGCCATACTTGAAAAAGGAAGTTTAATTCCAACTGTCTATCACTTCAAAGCACCGTATCCCTCAGAGGAACTTAGTCCGGATATGAAATATAATAACCAGTATTGCGAAAATAAAATAAATGGACTTAAATGGAATAACGGTCTAGTTGAATATTTAGATGTAAAATGCATATTAAAACACTATTTAGAGTCAGCTGAAAAAATTTATGTTAAAGGAGAACAAAAAAAACTATTCCTTCAAAAGTACATTGACAGTGATAAAATAGAAGATTTAAGCAGAAACTTGCCGTCATTACAAAAGATTGATAACTTTAAATCAAATTGTCCTATACACTTATTAAACAACAATTTCAGATGTGCTGTTAAAAATTGTTATAATGTATATATGTATCTTTTAAAAGAAAAAATGTTAGATTAAAACAGCACAGATTTCTATAAAATTGTAAAATATTTTTAAATAAAAAATTATTTCAAACATATAAATAAATTTGTTTTATTTTTTTTTAACACAACATAAGAATACATCTTTTTTGTTCTACATTCTTACATATCAATAAAATCTTAAAATACTAATAATTTTTTCTTTCCTCTTCTTTAAATATTTCATCAGAACAAAAAAGAAAAGAAAAAATTCATCTCAAAATATCAATTTGGTCAAGGTTGATTCAGATTTAAAAACCAGCTTTGCACTTTTTTCTTTTAATTTTAAAAATTCGCATAGGTACACTTAATTTGTTTAAATTTTTCTCTTTACATTTTATAAAATTGCATTTTTTCTTACTATATCCATTTACGCCTATTACTTAAACCACATGTTAGATATTTTTGATTTTCTGTTTGTTTTCTTTTTATTCATATTTTTGTCAACATTCTTACATAACAATAAAATCTTGCAATTAATTAATGGTTTATATTTCCTCTTCTTTAAATACTTCATAAAAAAAAAGAAAAAACAAGAAAAAAAGAAAAAAAAATGCATCTCAAAATTGCATTAATTTTGTTGATTCTTCATCTAAGATGTAAAAAACCAGTTCGCACTTTTTTTTTTAATTTTAAAGAAACGTATAGGTACATTTTTTTTCTCTTTACATTGTATGAAAAAGCATTTTTTTTTTTCCTACTATTTTCCTGCATACCTATTACTTAAACCAAGTATACAATCTTTATAAACAACTGATGATCGCCGCCAGTCTGACTTACTTTTAAAATGACCTTGACATACTTCCTGTCTGGCCTTCCGGGTGACCTTGAACTACTTCTGGGTGATCTTGACCTACTTCCGGGTGACCTTGACCTACTGACCTGTCTGGCCCAAGTGCCTACCTATCTACTCGCGCGCGTTCGGTACGGTTTCTGGATATAAAATAGGAATACATAAATCAAAAGTAAGTCCGTTCCAATTATTATTATACTAACAAAATTCACACAATATTAAATATAAACATTTAACAACAAAAACATTTATAATAAAATTTTTATAAAAACATTCAACATTAACAACATATATAAAAGTTTTAAAAATATTGTTGCAACATTTTTTATATGCTAAAATTTTGTTAAAAAAATTAAGGATTAACTAATTTGAGTTATATAAGTTGTAAGTAGTTCTATATCGCGTTAAGATGTCAAAGGCAAAAACGAAAGCAACAATTATCGCGCAATTGGAAACCAATTTAAAGGATATGCTCACCTTTCAAGCTGGGTTTAAGGAACTAGGGTCGAAGTTACGTGCGACTCAATTGGAAACAAGGCTGACATTAGTAGAAAACAGATTCAAGGAGTCGGAGAAATTGCACATGGCTGTTGTTGGCATGGATGACGTCGAAGAATATTTAAAGAGTGAAACATGGACAAAAATTTTAGAAGTGTATATGGATCTGCAACCTGAGTTGAAGGATTCTTATGACCAGCTAGCAAAAGAAACCCCAGATTTAAGTTCTTCATTGATTCAAACTCAACAAGATTTTGCGCCACCACGCTTGACTTTCCCCCGTTTGATGGCACGTATGAAAGTTGGCCGGCCTTTAAGAATACTCTAGACGCCTATTTCCTGCAATACTCGCAAATGTCGAATATACAGAAATTGAACGTGCTCAAGACCAAGGTGGAGGGAGATACAGCAACACTAATTCAACATTTGCATTTAGAAGAATCAGGGTTTAAGTCAGCCATAACTATTCTGACTGATCGTTATGAAAACAAAAGAGTGCTGGTAAACACACAGCTAAGGGTTCTACTAAGTCAACCACAAATTACAGCTGAGTCAGCAACAGCAATCAAAAACATGCTGGACACCACTATTGCAGCTTATCATTCCTTAAAAAATTTAAATATACTCGTGGAAAGCTGGAATAGTATTTTGATTTTCTTATTGGTTCAGAAATTACCTTTTCAAACTCAACAATTATGGGAGGAAAAGATTGGCAACTTTAGAACAATACCGGAATTCACAGTGTTCAAAGAATTTTTAGAAAACAGATTTCGGACTTTGGAATCTGTTCAACATAATCATCCAAATCACATTAAATCAAAGGACGTTAAGCAAACACCTACCAAAAATTCCCACATCGCGTCAGTAACTGGAGTTATTTGTACCATGTGTGAAGAGTCGCATATCTTAAGAAAATGTAAAAAATTTTTAGAACTGGCTCCTATTAAACGATTGGACTTTGTAAGAACAAAAGCGTTATGCTGGAATTGTTTAGGAGAAGGTCACAAAGTACCGCAGTGTTCCAACAAACACAAATGCCATGAGTGCCAGAAGCCACATCATACGTTACTGCACTTAACTAGAGGAGCTGGTCACACGCAGCTATTGGGAGCGCCATATATGTCACATGTGCGAGCAAGCAATCATATTTTGAATATCAACAGTCCCAGTTTCACAACTTCAAACAATAGTAGTTCTACGGAGTATCTCCAGTGTCCTGACAAGGATGTAAGAACTACAGCGTTCAGCAAATGCAACAAACAAGTTTTGCTCGCCACTGTTTTGGTCAAAATAATAAATTCTTCTGGAAAGGAAATAACAGTGCGTGCGTTGCTTGACCAAGGATCTCAAACATCTTTCATTACCGAGAAAATAGTGCAAAGAATAAACTTAAATAAAGAAATTGTCAGTGCGACAATCCAAGGCATTGGAAAAGACAACAATCATACAATAAAACCACTTTCACCATAAAATCACTCATTAATGAACAATTTATTAACGTGGAAGGATTTATTAAGGGAAAACTAACTCCAATATTACCATCGTGAAGAATCAATTATGAGAAGTGGGAGCATATGGTGGATTTAAAATTAGCGGACCCTCATTTCAATCAACCTGGAGTTATTGATCTATTACTGGGAGCTGAAGTTTTCAATAAAATTATATTACCTGATGTCAAAAGGGGCACAGAGGGTACCCCATTAGCTCAAAATACTATATTTGGTTGGATTCTATCGGACGAAATTCACCAAGCTACAACACAAAACATCACCATAGCCAACTACCATTTAACTCACAAGCTAGAAGAACAAGTAAGAATGTTTTGGGAAATAGAAGAAATCCAGAATGTTAATACCTTAACAGAAGAAGAACTTAAATGTGAAGAGATTTACAAAGAAACAATCGAAATTGAAAAAAGGAGAATTGTAATTTGCCATTCAACAAGCGCAAAGGTGGACATCTTCGAAGTCAATTTCTCATCATTACATAGATTAATAAGAGTAACTGCATATTGTCGTCGATTTTTTACCAAATTAAAATGCAAAACAAAATCCGACTACGTAGATTATCAGACAAACTCGGAAACGGAAGATGCTCTTAACATATTAATTAGAAGAGCGCAAGCTAGAAATTTTCAAAAGGAAATAAGTGCATTGAAATGTAACCAGCCAATTGATAATAAAGGTCGAATATCAAAACTTAATCCCTTCTTAGACAAGGATGGACTATTACGTGTTGGTGGAAGGTTAAGAAATTCCAGTATACCATTTGACCAAAAGTATCCTATTATACTCTCAGATAACGACCATCTCACTAAGTTGCTAATAGAAAAAGTACCCAAGCAAACATGGCGGTTTTCAACTGATGATGTCTGTGCTTCGCACTAAATATTGGATCATCAATGCAAGGAATAGTATACGCATGATGATACATAAATTCATACCTTCTTTTAAGCAAAAAGCTGAAACACAAACACAACTAATGGGCAATTTACCAAGTGTAAGAACACAAATTGCAAGACCATTTACTCATACAGGGTTAGACTATTGCGGCCCATTCGAATTAAAGGCGCATAAAGGTAGAGGTGCAAAGAAATATAAGGCATACGTTTCATTATTTATTTGTATGTCCACTAAGGCCATTCACTTGGAGTTAGTTACCGACATGTCATCAGACGGCTTCATCGCGGCATTCCGTCGATTTTGTGCGCGACGAGGATTATGTCAAAATATCTACTGTGACAACGGCACTAACTTTGTTGGTGCTAATAGAAGTTTAATGAAGCAATCCAACATCATGATTAAAGAATACAAGCCCCAAATAACTGAGTTGACAGAAAAGGAAGGTGTAAAATTTAATTTCATTCCGCCCTCATCTCCTCATTTCGGAGGTTTGTGGGAAGCCGGAGTTAAATCCACAAAGTACCATTTAAAACGAATTTTGAATACCATTTTAACATATGAAGACTTTTCAACTTTTTTGTGTCAAATAGAAGCTTGCTTGAATTCAAGACCTTTATGTGAAATAACCAATAATATCGACGATTTAGCACCGTTAACTCCAGCACATTTTCTTATAGGAGAAAACATGCTTGCAACACCGCAAATATCTTTGTTAGATACTAATCCAAATAGGTTAGATAGATGGCAACATTTGCAACACATGTTACAAAGTTTTTGGATGAGCTGGCAAAAGGTATATTTAAGTCGACTACAACAACGACCTAAATGGTCAGCACAAGTAGACAATGTCAAACCAAACCAATTAGTGTTATTGAAGGAAGATAATTTGCCACCATGTCATTGGCCAATAGCCAGAATTACTCAGGTACATCCTGGTTCGGATGGGTTGGTTCGAGTCGTTACGTTGCGTACAAAACATAATATCATCAAACGTCCTATAACAAAGATTTGCTTACTACCACATGATTAACAATGCACTATGTTCATCAACCATTGTTAAGCCAATGTTGGAAAGCATCACAAACACTTACACGCTAAAATCTATCGCTCATAAACAAAAAAAAACAATTGGTTAATCTAAAATCTATCGCTTATAAAAAAAAAATATAATAATAATTCGCTAATACTTATACGCGAAAATCGTTTAACAATCAAATATGATTTTAATATCTATTCGCTAAATTCTTTAAAATAATAAAAATAAAAAAAAATTGTCCGTTGAAACAAAATCAAAATTCAAAATTCGTCCGTTCAGGTAAAACAAAAAAAAACATCAAAATTAAAAACATTGTCACACACTCACACTAAATAACATTTGAAATTTACATATCAACATTCAACTAAATCACACATCAACATAATTCAAGTATTCATACATTCACACAAACTTTTATTTAAAAATTCCTACGTATGAATGCTTTATAAACTACAAAAGCATACACAAATTTTCTAAAACAAATAACATAATTCTTACACTTTCATAATTTTTTTTCTTTCATGTTACTGCAATGTACGAGCACCGAAACCTGCAAATCATCTGGATACGTTGTTGCGAATTTGAGATGTCATGATCTTTTTGAACATTTAACCTAAAAAACACTTCACCCATGATGAAATTAGTATTAATCGAGCATGAATTTGAATGATACAAGTTACCTATCCACATTGCAACTCACATAATTTAGCTCAATAAGTTGGCATTACTTCAATATAATGCCAAGGCCGGGAGTATGTTTCTGCAGCTATTATGTTTTGCTGATTTCTTGTTCATCTAAAAATAAAAAAAGGAGAAACAAAGAATCTTCAAATTAAAATTATTTTTGTACTTATCTGAGTATCCTGGTTCCTGAGTGATGGTTGAATCCTGAAACCGATCAGCATCCAGCATCTTGCATCCAGCATCTTCATCTTTGCTTTTTTTTCTAAAAATATATTTATATATTTTATATATTTTTTCTATTTGATATATATGTCTATTGATTATTTTAAAGTATTATTGATACTTACATTAATTGTCAAAACCAAACAAATTCACAATATTAGATAGAAATTGTCAAAATATAATTGTTTTAATTTTGCGACACAAGATGTCAGTTACATTCACTAAAATTAATTTTAATTCACAATAATTTTATATTTTTTATATATTCAATAATTTTAACTTTTTATATACACTACATATGTTTTTTATATACTTTGGTTTTTTTTTCATTTTTATTATGTACTTTAAATTCAAGGTTACTGAACTTGAGTTAAACGTTAGTCCTGAACCGTTTAACTCAATTTGTTGAGTTGTTGATTGTTGAAATAAATTAAATTGAAAATAAAACAGTGCGTTTTATTATAATAAAAAAAATAACAGTGCGTTATTAATTACTTAATTAGGTTATTAAAATAAAGTAAATTGAAAATAAAACAGTGCGTTTTAATATAATAAACAAAAATAACAGTGCGTTATTAATTTTTTAAAAAATAGTGAAAAATAAGTTAAATTGGATTGAATTGAACATTTGAATTAAACATTTTTTTTTGTATTTGTGTTTTAAGCAAACAAACGGGAATATGATCAAGCGTATTATCTGTGTTATTTTCATTTAAATTTAAAGTAGGTATTGCTCCCTTTTGTAATATTTTTTTCCCTATATCTGAAGTTTTAAAATGATGACAACAAACACAAAAATTGTTTATGTTCGGTGCATTATTTAATTTTAAAACCGAAAGCCATTCATTTCTAAACCTGTAAAATTTTAACAAAGGATTGTTCCTTTTCTTTTTTCCACAAGAAGGAATCAAGCAACTTACTCCCCAAACCTTTTTGCGATCCATAATATCTTAACTGAAATAGTAATATCAAATAAGTTATGGAACCAATTCATTTTTTGTACTCGTAAATACATACATACAATTGGTACTTACCAATTAGAAAAGTATTTTTATAAATTTGATTTATTGATTGAAATGTTTTATTTAATTATCGAATTTTATTATTTTATATCAAGTTTAATTCAAATGCTGAGTAAACTAAACGAAAAAGAAAATTACATAACTTAGTTCATATTTATAATATTGTTTAGTACCTACTTATGTATGTATATTATTTTTTAATTGATTTACCTACATACATAATATGTACATAATTTTTTTAACAATGAATGTATGTACCAGGAAACTATTATTAAAATAAAATGCCTTATCAATTTATATATGATCAATATACCTAATCACTTTTTTTTAACTTATTTTCTAGAAAACAAATTTACGAATTGAACAATTTTTCAATATTTAATATTGAATAATATTTTCAACAAGATCAATAAAAACAAGAACAAAATATTATTAGTTTTTTTGTTCTGTTTTTATATTACTCTTATTTATTCTACATTTGCATTAGCATGCATTAGTGGATGTGAATGAATATATACATATATGTATATATAAATATATAAACGAAAATATTAAATAGTATGCCGCTATGACCATGGAAAAAATTAAAAGCTTTCTATGAGTGGAGGAGAGTCAAAAGCTCTCTTAATAAAATGTTATCGCAAATTTTTACTTGAGGTGTCTCTTCTATATGTAATTTATTATTCTATGTCAAAAGTAACAACACGTAAAGCTCTTTTAAAAAAAGCTTTCTGGGTGAGGGTGACTGAGAGAGAATGAATAAGAAATTTCGGTTCTAAATAATACAGTGTAATAATGGCCAATGAAAGTCAGTTGGATTCTGATAATTCTGAAAGTGATGATGAATGAGTGGAAAATGTTAAAGCGATGCCTTTCTTTGTATTCGAGTGTCAAGGTCAATATTGACCAAAACTCAACTCCACTTCAAATTTTTGATTATTTCTTTGAATTAATGATGGTGAATGAATGATGTAATGAACTTGCAAATTTCATCAACAAACGATTATGGTGCCAATTTATATAATAACAAGTAAATGTAACAGTAAGTCGATGCACCCGATTTAGTTATACCCTACACTTAAAAAATTCAAATTAAATTAAAAATCCATAAGTTAGGTATTTAGTTATATTAGTTAGGTATTTAATATAAGCTAAAAAAATAAATGCTTTTATAACTTTTGTACAAAATTTCAGGTTTCTATCTTTATTAAATTTGAAGATATGCTTGTTAGGTCTTGGGAAGTGTGTGAAAGCATCCGGACCACCATCCGAATTCATCTCAAATTTTAGAGACATCATTATAACAGGGTACAACACTCTTATATCAAATTTCACGTTTTTATATTTATTAATTTCGAAGATATGCTTGTTCGGTTTTGGGAGTTGTGTGGGAGGTACCCGAACAACCACTCCAATTCATTTCAAATTTTAGGGATATCAGGGATTCAGGAAAGCACACTCTCGTACAAAATTTTAAGTTTCTATCTTTATTAATTTCGAAGATATGCATATTCGGTTTTGGAAGTTGTATGGGAGGTACCCGAACCCATGGTCCGATTTCGCCATTTTGCAATCCCCACCTTACTTTAGTCATTGTTAACCTACAGTATACATTTCAACAAGATAGCATCATTATTGTTTGTTTCATTATTTTTTGAGTTATTGTGCGTACGGACGGACGGACATCGCTAAATCGACTCAGGAGGTGATTCTGATTCAGAATAAATATACATGTCCATATCTAACTCGCTTCCTTTTGTGGATTACAAACACCATACCAAAGTTAATATATCCTGGCCTATACTTTAGCAGTAGGGTATAATAGCAGGCCTTTATCCACAAAATGACCTCGAAAAAGCTTTGAAAATGTTTCAGAAAATTAAGTTCAACCACTTTTGTGGGATAAAGCTTATTACAGACCCAAAATAAAAATCCCACAATCAGAAAACTTTTTACTAAAATGCACTGCATTATCACCATATATTCGAAGCAACTATGTCAGGCAGACGGTATCAGGAAATTTTAAGCCGCTTTAGTTGCCGCGCATTAGAAAATCAAGACTGTATATTAAAATTAAATAAGATTACCTCGCTATAAGCAGTTTATTAATAAGAAATTTCGTGAAAGTATACTCTCCATATAAAGATTTATCTTTAGATGTATGGCTTCTCTTAGATAGGGAAAGGTAACAAAATGGCACACTATCACCAATTAATAGAAACGACTAATAGAAGAGGTATAAAAAAATAAAACCAATTGATGTGGCTTTTTATAATGACCACATGTCAGGTATTGATCGAGCCGATCAGCTTCTCTCGTATTATTCATGTCCACGGGAAACTGTCAGGTGGTACACAAAAGTCCTGTTTCATTTTCTTGATATAACAGCTTGGAACTTATTTTATATATATAAAATTTTCACCCAAAATTAAGTTTTTTTTAGAATATCCAGAAAAACTTGTTACAGATTTAATAAATTTGTTACGTAACATAACCCAAGGTAAAGACCTCGGTGAAGGAACAAAAAACAAAATGCTTCACACAAGGTGCGAAGAGTGTACAAAACATGGTAAGCCGGTGATCTCATGACTTACCTTTGCGAAAAGTTGAATAGCAGTCTTTATCATTCTGGTGAGTCTGATGTAGCGGCTCTGCATATTTCTCAAGCTTTCGACCGAGCCTGGCATGATGCTTTATTAACAAAATGCAAAACGCTAGGATTAGGTAGAGGCTTTTTAAAATGGATTGGAGATTTCCTTTCGAATCGCATGATTCGGGTATTTATCGATGGTTATTCATCTGACAATTTTATAATTAATGCTGGTGTCCCTCAGGGATCGGTTTTCTTTCCCAAACTTTTCTTAATATTTATCAATGACTTATTTTCAATAACCTCCATTCCAATCCATAGTTTCGCAGATGACAGCACCCTTGTAGCTTCCTATGAATTTCATAGCCGCTGTAACATTAATCATCAGATTACTAGAACAGCAAGTAATTTTACAATCAGTGAGCTAAATAATGATTTAGCGAAAATCCAAATATGTGGTGAAGTCAACAGAGTTAATTTCAACACCAAGAAAACGCATTGCTGTTTAATCTCGAGTAAAATAGCTACTACTAGACCCATCCTGACATTTCAGGGTGAAGCTTTGCAGCGCTCAACAGATTTAAGCATTCTGGACATCGAATTAAATCAAAAATTGACTTGGTCAAATCATATTTTTGGTATAGCTAAAGATCTTGCTAAGTGTCTGGGTTTCTTGTACCGCTCCAGAGCTTACTTTTTTCCTTCCGATCTTCTCAACATCTATAAAATGTACACTAGGCTGAAAATGGAGTGTAACGCACATATTTGGGCTGAAGCTTCCCAAACAGCGTTGGGTTATCTCGACAAAATGCAAAGCACAGCTATTCGCCTTATTGGCAATTCCAGTGTTGTCTCAGCGCTCACTCCACTATGCCATCGCCATACTGTTGGGTAATTAACCCTCTTTTATAGATACCTTGTAGGAGTGAACACCTGTTCTAAAGAAATAAAACAATTGATGCCTCCACTCAAAGTTTTCCAATGTGAAACGAGAAGTGCAACAGATGCCCACCCATACACTGTTGAAGTGTCAAAATGGCGCAACACAGCATTCGGAAATTCGTTTATCATGCGCACGTCACGTTTATGGAACCTTATGCCCGCACATGTCTTCCCAAAAGTTGGTAATTCATTTGTGTACCATATAACGAAATTGAAGAAGAACATTAACTTCCTTTTTCAAAATACCTATCCAGATTTTTCCCTTCATCCTCCTATATCCTAAATCCAATTTCCCAAGTAATCCTTCCCTCATTCTTTTCCCCAAAACCAAGTTGTACATTATACTATAATGTATTAAAGGACCCATCCTAAATTTTGGTTTAAAGGGGGTGGTTTTGGTTGGTTAAAGTCCAACACTACTCAAGAACCTCCTGCAGTTCCTCTGAGTGACTTTTGATATTTTCTACCATCCCTCGTAAAAAAAAAAATCGAAACAACAACGCAACGTAATATTATCTAAGCAACGCAAAAATTGCTTAAATAATCCCGCCCTCTGTGTTGATTAATGTTTTGAAGCATAACATACAAGCGAACGATTCACGATTATTTATAGTATGCTTTAATTTGTTACTTTTTTTTAATAAATGATGTAATTTTGATATTAAGTTTAAATTGAAAAGGAATCCTTTCATTTTATGTCAACAGTACTACAACAATTAATGAAAAACACTTAGTTATGAATTCAATGCCTATTTAAGTTATTTATAAAAAATTAAAATATTATATAATAATGTTTTTTTTTTAGATTATATCGTCCAGATATAAATATCTGCCGATATTTTTAGTACTCTTTTGCATTTAGCATGTGGGTCATCTCGGTACAAGTATTCAGTTATAATAATATTTAATATTTTGTTTGTATTATTTTTATATAATAATTATGAATAAAAAATAAATAATATTATAAATATTGTTCCCGTCTTGCTATTTCGTGTTATTTATAGCATATAGCATAGATTGATGCTAAAGAGAATAAAGGAGGCAATTTCCGACGTACGGTAATTCCCGCTATTTAATTAATATCGCATAGATTGCTGCTTGGGAGAATAATTGAGTCATTTCCGGTCGTGCGGTAATTTAGGCTATTTGTTCAGTGTTATATAAACTAATGTATTAGAGAATAATAAAAGCAATTCCCGTCTAGCGATAATTCCCGCTATTTCTTTACTCTAATAAATGATTCTGTATGCCAGAATAATCGCGAAATTTCCCGTCTTTCATTTTTGTATGAAAAATTAATTGTGTATGAAAACTCAAATATTTAATTGAACGTCAACGTGTTATTTAAAAGTTTAATTTGTTCAACAATATTTAATATTTCTTCCTTTCACAATCATTTTCTGAATTTTGATAGCGTGTAAGAAAAGACAAAGCTTGTTTTGTTGTAAAAGAAAGGAAGAATTATTATCAGACTTTAATTGCTCGCTGTTGAAAAATGAAATTATTTGCTTTAGCTGAGATCAAAATATTCGTTTCGTATTTTCCGACAAAATATTTTCAAATTTTTTAGCTGGTTCTTCTTTTTCACCTGTGAAGCAGGTAACGAACAGATCGTTATTAATAGTTATTCTAAATTTATTTTAAATTTAAATTTAAATTAATAGTTATTCGAAAATAAAAATTACACCCGAAGAATAATTATCAGATAAAACATATGAAACTACATTTTTTTTAGCTTTGTATAAATTTCAACCATGAATTTTTTTTTTCTTTTTTAATTTTTAAAATTAAATTTTGAAAGTTTAAAATTAAGTTATCATTGTTTGTTTCGGTTTTCTTTTTAAATAAACATTCGAATTAATAGTTATTCGAAAATAAAAATTACGTCCGAAGAATTATTATCAGATAAAACATATAAAACTACATTGCTTTTAGCTTTGTGTAAATTTCAGCCATTACATTTTTTTTTCTTTTTTAATTTTTAAAATTAAATTTTGTTAGTTTAAAATTAAGTTATCATTGTATGTTTCGGTTTTCTTTTTAAATAAACATTCAAGGCACGTGCTGTTAACTTAAAAGAAAATGCTAAATTTATTTTTATTTTTTAACTGCAGCTGCCTACCACCGTAGCGATTTGATTAAACTTTTTTTTTTAAATTTTTAAATGCCGATAAGTTGACTTTTATATGATTAAAACTAGTAATTCAAAATAAATAATTTGTATTGTGTTTTTAAATTTTGAATTTTATTTTATTTACTTTGGAACAATATTTTGTTTGTTTTTTTGTTGTGTTTTGCACCGTATTGCGGGGGTTTAACTACAAAAAGGCATAGGGAATAAAAACAGGGAATATTTTAAAAAGTGGAAATTTTTCATCCCCAATATTAAGTTTCAAAGATTTTCAGACCAAAAACTTTATAATTATGTAACAATTTGCGAAATTCATTTTAAAGAAACTTGTATGGGTGTGGATTGATTTGTTGAAAAAGAAAATGTGGAATTAAAAATGTTGAATGCAAAAAAGGTTGGAAAAAAAATGTTGAAAAAAAAATAAAAATTAACTCCTATGTAGATTTAAAATAATTTTTTTTTAATTTTATCCCTCCTAATGCACAATGTCACATATAACTATATATATAAATATTCTGGTAAAGGCGTATAACTCTGGTTTTTAATCTAACTCTAAAATCCCTCCGAATTCACAATCTCAAACACACATACATGTATATAAATATTCTAAAAAAAAATCGTATAACCCTGATTTTCAATTCAACTTTAAAATCCCTCCTAATTCAGAATCTCACATACACATATACATATATGAATATTCTGGAAAAAGCTTACAAAACTGATTTTTGATCCAGCACTAAAATCCCAACTAATTCAGAATCTCGCATATACATAAGTATATATAAATATTCTGAAAAAAGCGAATAGCCCAGATTTTGTAACCAACTATAAATTTTGTAACCAACCAACTATAATTCTCCTAAATGTATGCTTCAAAAACATTTTACACTCTTCTCATAAAAAATTTACTATGTAAGGTTTAATTTGGTCATTATAACACAAAAGTGGCAATTTTGAAAATGGTCAATTTCTCTTCTATAACGACGAAATATACTATTTTCAATACCGACATCGGCCAATAATAGTTTCAATTATTGAAATATCGATCAATAACATGTTTCAATTATTGGCCTATATAAAAAATCAATTATTGGCCGCTTGAATGAATTATTGGCCTATGTAAAACAGCAATGATTGGCCACTAAAACATATAAAACTTTTCATGAAAATAACAAAATAAAAATAAAAATATAAAAAACAATATTAATTAAATTGCACTTTTTTTGGCTAGCATCGCATTTATAAGACTGCATCATTTAAAAAGTGTCAGCATTCTCAGCATTTTTTTTAAGAATGCACCAAATGTGGTATATTCGGTTGCAGGATGTGCATTTAATTCCAACTTTAACAGATGTAGTAATGAAAGTACAAATATTGCATAGTTTTCCTACAACTATTAAATTGTTGGAAAAATATACTTGTGCCTCAACCGGTACATTTGCAGTTATAATATTGTCAAATATTATTGTCTCATCAGGTACATTTGGTATTTCATTAAATATTATTGGCATTTCAACAGGCATTATTCTCCATGTACAACTCAACAACAAACCAAAGCTCCGCCCACAAAAATCAAAATTTTTTGATATTCATCCAATTAACTTTCCAACCAACAAAATGGTTTTACAACTTTCCCATACACGATACAACTTATCAAGTCCGCGTACCAAGTTTTCAACCTAGTCCGCTGTGTATGGTCAGCATTATGTGTAGGTATTGACAAATATAAAACTTAGTGCTAAAGTGTTTTATTGAGAAATAGTTGATATTGAGAAAAGTAGTTAATAGTAAATTTATTCAAATACATATTATCAGAAATTATATATATATAGATAACGCAAGTAGAACAAAAAATCTCTCACAATTTTTGTTAATTTGTAGTGCCCCAAAGAAAGAGAAAAACATTGGATTAAAAAAATGAACATATTATTTTTGCCTGTTCTTTCTCATTCTTCATTCTTCCAATTTATTTATTCTTGTTTTTCTAACGAAAAATCAAACAAGTCACAAATGTTAAGGTTTTTTTTTTATTTAAGATTTTATTGGTATGTGTTAGGGCTGTTAGATTTATTTTTTTTTTCTATTCATTTCATATATTTTATGAATAGTTTATATTTTTTTATTTTCAGTCACTTTACTTTAATTTATAAAAAGAAGTAGCCAAAAAAAGTATTAACGAATGGAGAGTATAGAGTAGTAGAGCCAGCCATATATATGCATATAGATATGTATATATACATATATGTATATAGATATGTATATATACATATATGTATATGCATATTAATTTTTTCTTTGCTTAGAAAATTTTACATTTTATAAATACCTATCGAAATATCAACCTCTGAACGTCAATTTTTTATTTCTTTTTTATCAATTTAGGAATTTTGCAAACAGATTATAAATAAAGTATGTAAGATTAAAAACTCGTGTGCTGTATAAAATTCTATACTGGATTGTAATTTTATCTGAAAACTTTGACCTAATTTAATTTTTGTTGATGTAATATTTTAAAAAAAGGGAAAAAGCCGAAATATAAATAAAATAATAAAAAAATATAAATAAATATAAAATAAAAAAAAAGCTTTGAATTCAATTAAACGGTCAATTCGGCATAAAAAAACTCTTGTAAAAGAAAATTATAAGATAAATACATATATACATTTTGAAGTCCATATATCAAACAAGCTACTATTCTTTGGTAAGCTGTAAAGCCTTCCATTAAAATTCCTACCTATTATTTTTGCATGTGGCGCAGGTTCTACCTAATTTACGGGAATCTGATTTTATATTTTGAAACATTCTAAACAGAGAATGAATATATTATATGTTCATGCTAATGAAAGCAAAAGAGATGGAAAAGATAATAAAAGTATGTAGATAAATGAAAGAGTCAGAAAAATAGAAAATTTTAATTATAAGTTTTGCAGCAAGTTAATGAATAAAATAATTGAGACAATCAAATAAATTTGGAAACAAATTCTAAACAATAATAAAAAAAATGTTTTCTTACTTTTTGAATAGAAATTATGTTCCAACTTCTTGATTGATGAATGACTAAGAACAAAAGAACTTGTGCATTATATATTTCGCATATGTATATGAACTTAGTTTTAACTTTTTGTTAAACTTGTAAAACAACTTTTAATTTTTCACTTCTATAAAAAAAATTAACTTATTTTAATAAAAAAATTCAAGTTATACACATTGGATAACGTACTGCTCAAATTTAAATTTTTTTATAAATTTCTTACGTTAAAATTCTTTTAACCCATAATACCAGAAACTATATTTTGAAAGGTAATTTCACAAAAAAAGCACAAGTCAACTAGGGTTAACAGTCACATATTTTTTTTTTCATTTTAAATAAAAACTACTCATGCATTTCTATTGATATAAAAAAAAAATTAAATACTAACGCATACATAGATTATATACACTTGATCAACACATAATCAGTCCATCCAAAATAGAATACTTAAGAAATCAGAAGCAAATTATTTATATAGTGTTGCCATGTTATAATATATAATTATTTGATTTACTTCAATTTTTAAATACAAAAGATATACTCTTTATGAGAAAATGTTAGATTGAAAGAAAAATATTAAAATACGTTTTTTGCATTATTTTTTGAATAAATAAAATATTTAAAATTCAAAACAAAGAAATACAACCAAAATCATTGATAGACAACTCTTCTAACCAGTTTTAAAATATAAAACCACAAACATTGTAAATAGATTTTATTATACCATTTGTAATAATAGTGTATGAATTCTTTTTTTTTTTTTTATTTCTAATTATAATGATAAATAAATAGAGTAATTTTTAAAATATTTTAATTGTTTTCGACTTTAGACTAACGAATAATACATGTATTTAAGATTTGTTGTCGTATATTTTTGCTAAATTCGAGTACTACCTAAATAGTTTTAAAAATAGTTTTATAATGGTAAATAATCTAATAATGGTTTCGAGTTGTACAAATTATAGGTAAAAAAAATAAATACTTAACAAAATTTTAAAACTTTAGTTTCAAAAAAAATTAGAGAGCATATGGGGCACTTGAAATCTGAAAAAATTTCGAGAATTGTTATTGACATTTTTGTTCTGTTTGCGTTATCTATATATTTATAATTTCTGATATTATATACTACCTATTACATAATATACTCATATATATATTCATTTATATATCTATATTCTGGTCTGAACTTCTGATTGTTACATTGTACATATTATATTATAATTACATATATTATATTGTGGCAAGATTTTTAAAAAATTGAAATTTTATAATGTTCTTTATTTCTACTAAAATATACGACCCTTTAAAAACTTTGATTTATACACTGCCTTGTTTTTTCTTTCTTTTTATAACATAACATTTTAATATTTCTTTTTTTCTATCTGTTATGTACGTAAATATCAGATGTACGTTTCTTTCTTTTCATAGCATAACATTTTAATATTTCTTTTTTCTATCTGTTATGTAAGTAAATGTCAGATGTACGGATATATAAGAAATAGACTTTAAAAATATTTAAAAACAATCAAAGTAACATTTTTTGTTCTTTTTTGCCTATTCGTTTTTATTTTTCTTCGCAATATTACATTTTACTTTTTTTTTGTTTTTTATTATTTCGCTAAGTATTTCTTTTATTTTTATACCCGACGATAGGATCGGGTATAATAAAATTACTCCTCCGTTTGTAACACCTCGAAATAAGCGAGCTAGACATTAATTAATAAGCGACAAAAATATTAATTTTATTTTTAATAACTTTTTTTTGTAGCCCCACCCGTTACGGAGCTACAGCTCCCCAAAGGTTCAAAAAAGCTCTATATTTAAATTGTTATAGCACAAGTTGTATACGGTATATCTTCATTTTGAAAACGCCAAACGATTACTACTTTTATTAGCTTTAAAAGTGTATATACAATAAATATATATTTGTGGCATACAGTGTCTTAATTTACCGTTATGCGAAACTCAAATTTTGCAAAATCCTTTAACCCTTCTAACTTCTAAACGGTTTTTTGAAATTTTGACAGAAGTTAGATATTTGAAAATAAGTATGAGTCATTTCAGAAATTTTTTTTGTATCACCCCCCGTTTAGGAGCTGTAAGGGGTCAAAAACCAAAAATTTCCTATTTTTAAACACCTGTAACTTGAACACCTGTTAAAATTTTTTTGAAGTAATACATAAAAATTAAAACTTCAACATTGTACTCTTATTTTTGTTAACAACTTTTTTTAATAATATAGGGTTACGTTATAATTGACGAAAGTGTTACTTGATTTTTTCAAATTTTCTAACAAATTTCTTCAACAAATTTTTTGCATTTGTTTTACTCGATAATTTGAAATTGTTGAGGATATAATGCGTAGTACAAAAAAATGTAAATAAATAAACAACATAACGGTTACTTGAAAATTTTTCATTTATATGATATTGATATATATACATACTTATATAATATCATGTTTATTTACATATCGTATATGTCACTAGTGAATGAATGATAAGAGTATATATGTATATTATATAGCGCCGTATTTACATACATATATGTATTTTATTGTACTTATAAGAAATTATTCTGTCAATGGAATATTTAAATATAATATAATATAATATTTAAAATTATATTTATTATTTTGTACTAAGTAAATTTAATATACATTTACCTCTTAGTATTAAATGGTACTATAGAATATTTGAAAAAGTTTTGGATTGATAATCGTTATGTGGAAGGTTAGAATCTGCTTTTGAAGAATGTACATATAAACATATAGTTTGAATATATGTACAAGCCATAGTTCTAGAAATTATAAAATTCACCCAAATTATTTTAAAATACTAAAATATTAAAAAAATAATATTGTAAGCAGAGTGACAGGCTGTGAACATACTAACGGTTCGTACGGGTATCTAAGAGTTGACAAAGGCAACTGTATTCTTCCTCGTTTTAATATTAAATTTATACATACAGTCTATTTAAAAAATAGAAATTATTACCTATAGTACATTCTGAATGTTTACCATCCATTCATATATGTACATACATAAACATAATTGTTGCTATTAATTGATATTATGCAACTTCAAAATAAAAATAATAAATCTATATCAATATTATTCTTAAACTCATTCATATATCGGTATTATTGACTTGAAAGCATAAAAGATAGCATAAAATTAAAATAATGTTATAGAGAAAAAATTCAAAATTTAATTGAAAATATTATTGCGATTTTATATTTAAATTGAGCTCCTTTAAAAGCTTTGGTTTTACGCATTGCTTTATGTTTTTGTATATCTTCGTAATATTACATTTGAATTTTTTTCTATTTTTCTGTTATCAATGTTAAGGACTTTTTTAATATTTTTATAAATATTTGTTAACTGAATGTCCTTTACGTTTTCTTATTCAAAATATTTAAAACCAATCAAAGTGGCCTTTATGTAATAAATTTTTTTATTCGTTTTTATTTGTCTTTTACTTTTTTTGTGTTCTGTTATCTACGCTAAGGTAAGTATTTCTTTTATTTTTTTTTTAATTTTAAGTTTTTACAGTAGCACCTACAGTCTATTTAAGAAATATAATTTTATTATCTACATACATATGTATAGAACATTATGAATTTTTTTTGTCGTTTACGTTTACTGTCCATTCAAATTAAAGATAATTGTCGCTATTAAAAAATCTAACTAACTAACTTTATAAAAGAATATATAACTACATACATACATACTTATATATTCATTCATATACATATCTATATTATGGACTGAACTTCCGATTGTTACATCGTATCATAAAATAACTATATACATAGAGTATTCACATGAAAGAAAAACAGTTTTTAATTTTATTAGACAGTTTTTTTAATTTCGTAAAATCAACTTGATCGTATTTTAGTTTATTTTTATTTTAGTTTTTCTTTTTTTTTTTTGTTTGAATGTATGTATGTATATACATTTGTATATTTGTATTTCTTCATACAACTTTTTCGACTTCTTAAAAAAAGAAAAAACCTCGATTATACCTCGATTTTTTATCAATCAATTTCAGTTGTTTTCATAAGCCAACTATAGGTACAAGAATTATTATTGTAAAAGTATAAAATATGAAAAAATGTGTACATATACAAACATATATTAATATAAATTTAAAGTTATTTTCATTCCCTCTAAAAATATATTTTTTATTTTTAGTCAATCTTACAATATTTTAAAAATTCAAGCTACAAGCTATTTAGTTTAAAATCAGATCGATATTTATTATCAGAATATAATGATCCACTGTTGAGACAATCAAAAAGTTTATCAAACACTAATATGTACAAAATTTTTGCAACTTCTTTAATAATATTTTTAAAACCAGAAGTTTCAATTATTGTTCTAATAGCAGCACTCACTCTTCTATTAAATATTTCTTAATTTTTGCTAGTATTTGCTAATTTAACTCTCATTTTTTCAAAAGTATTTGGATTACTATATTATCTAGTCAGTTTGCTACATATCTTAGTTTTTCAATTTATTTGAACTTCCCATAATTCTATGAGAACTTTAAAGCTTATAATACCATCTGAGGTTTTTAAATCTGAATCCATTAACATATTTCTAAGAGATTTTATTAAATAGGGAAAATCGAATAAGCAAAAAATATTTTATTATTATAATTACAATGGCTAAAGCTTGGTTTAAGTAATTGCCCGTATTATAATACCAATATCGAACAAACTTCTCAATTTTTTTTAATAATTTCTAAAAAAGTTACAAGACGAATATTTGTATTCTATATTTAGGTATGTAGGTATGAAGGCACTTTGGCCAGACGGCGTTGACGTCATCACGTAATGTATGGCGCCAGTGTTATAGAAGGTCAACTAGATAATGTAGAACAAGTAGATAGTGCAATGACCTAAACAGATGTGTAGTATTTTTACCGGTTGCATGATTAGTTTCCGGAAAAAGCTTTTGTAAATAATACAAGTAAGTGCAATGATCTTGTTGTGATAGTATATAGTAACATAGATTATTGTAAATAATAAGAATTTATTTTATTTTTTAATAAAAAGCTTTACATTCAACCAGTTATTTTAACGTAATATTAACACTAGAATGCAGTTGTTATTTATGAGATAAATAAAATGCAGATATTGACCTTGATATTGTATCTTAGTTTTAAAGTAATTTAAAAAAATGTATTTATTGATTAATTGTTATGTTCATTGCAGAAAAAATTTTTAAAGAAAATTAATTTATGTTAATGTTAATTGATTTATTATATTAACTACTTGGTATTTTGCAAATAAAAAAGATATTGTTAAATTTTCTGCCACTTTGTATAATGTAAATTAAATTTTCTGTTATTGTACATACAAATTAGAACATTATAAAATCAAATAAATTTATTGTATTAGAATTATAATTTTCATATTTTAATTCCTTTTATATTATGCATATGGTAAATAAAAGAAGTAAATTAATTAATATAGAAATCGTGATTTTAAAAATATGTCAAATAAGATTTATGCAAAAGAAATTGGAATGCGGAATTATTTTTAATATATTATATACTTGCCTTTTTATATGCATACTATGCAGGTGTGTTAAAATGATGAAAAATTTATTAAATTTAATTGTTAACTAATGCAAATTAAAATAAGCTTATATTATTTTAAAATACATACTTTGTATAATGTAAATGTAAGTTTTATACAATGTCATTTTTATTAATCTATAAATTATAATTTTCAAATAATATATTTGGAGATGTATTTTAATACGTTTTATTCTATAGGGTGTTCAAAATTGAGGTATAATTTTGATTTTGCCGCCATTTTTTTTCTACCTGGAATTTTTATACGAGGTTTCTTTAGGTATATTCTAAATACATTCCGGTTAGTTAATATGGAACGTTACACGAAGGAACAACGTGTTTTTGTTATTACAACATTTTTTGAAAATGGTAAAAGTTTTCAAGATGTAATTAGGAAATTTCGAACAAAATTTTGTAGAGAAAATGCTGCAACAAATCGTGCCATCGAGCTGATGGTTGATAAATTTCCAGAAACTGGATCTGTTCTTGATAACAGAGGCAACATTTATCAACGTAGTGGCCGTTCAACCGAGAATGTAGCAGCTGTGAGCAGAAGTGTTGAAGAAAATCCAAAAACTTCCATTCGTCATCGATCGCAGCAATTAAACATCAAACCATCCACATTGTTCAACATTTTGTATCGTGATCTCCATTTAAAGGCTTATAAGATCCAGCTGACGCAAGAATTAAAACCAACTGACCATGCATTACGTCGGCAATTCGTTTCTTGGGCAATCGAAAAACAAGAAGAAAATGAGAATTTTTTTAACAAAATAATCTTCACCGACGAAGCTCATTTCCAGCTCAATGGCTACGTCAATAAACAGAATTGCCGCATTTGAGGTAAAGAGAATCCAAGGGTTATCTTAGAGCAACCAGTACATCCAAAAAAGTTACGGTTTGGTGTGGTTTGTGGTCAGGAGAAATCATCGGACCATATTTTTTTGAAAACGCAAATGGAAATACGATTACGGTCAATGGAAATCGCTACAGGGAGATGATCCGAAGCTTTTTGTGGCGGGAAATTGATGATTTGGACGTAGAGAATATGTGTTTTCAACAGGACGGTGCCACTTGCCACACAGCAAGAGAAACAATGGATCTTTTAAAGGAAAAGTTCGAAGATCGCATTATTTCTCGTAGAGGAGGAGTGATGTGGCCACCAAGATCGTGCGATTTGACACCGTAGGATTTTTTTTTGTGGGGTTTTGTGAAATCGAAAGTGCACAGCAATAATCCCACAACAATTCAAGAGCTTAAAAACAACATTATCAAGCAGATTTCAACCATTGAGAACAGTTTATTGAACAACGTGATTCAGAATTTTGGTAAAAGATTGGAAGCCTGCCGAAATAGTAGAGGGGGCCACTTGGCCGACATAATTTTTGATTATTAACCGGAACCTATTTGTAATAAATTAAAATAAAAATATATTTAATATTTAAAAAAAAAAGTCTTTTTTTATTAAAATTAAAATGATACCTCAATTTTGAACACCCTATATTTGACGCCTTTTAAACCTATACGGTAATGAACTGTAGTCTTCAAGAAATTTTCTTTTTTCTGCCGTTGGTCGATAAAGTTTTGTTTCAGGAACACTAATTACTTCGTGATTCTGAGTACGGCGTATATTAATTGTCAGTCTAACTCATCGGTCATGTCTACGATAAATTCTCCTGTCGGCGAGTCATTCACCTTCTCTGGATACATATGTAATCGAATCCGTGTCATAGTATAACACTCTGTTACTTAAACCTTCTAGATAATTATATAATTTCAAGCGAGCCTGAGTTGTTGTATATGCCGTGATACAAACGTTTGTAGTAGAAAGGCTATCTGTCGCTTCTTCCTTATATTGACATATTTCTAAAGTTGGATTTGTAAGCATAGTATGTAACTCTGAGGGCTCCTTTATAATTTTAGTTTTTTGTTGATTTTCTCTCTGGCCAAATTTACTCCAAAATTAATTCAATATCAATTTTGCGAAGGATGTTAAACCCTAATTTTTAATAATTTTAAAAAATTATAATTGAATGTTTTCATTTTGGAAGAAATCTTCTATATATTTATTTTTGTCTGCTTCTGTAATATATTTAGAAGGCCACCCTGATGCCTCCGTCTTCATTTTTAAAAATTTGTCCATCATCTTAGTAAATAAACCATTATAATTGGTTAGTTTGTCATGTTGAGCAACATATTTCATAAATTTCCAGTATTACGTAGTTTTTCTCCAGAGCTTTTAAAACTTCGTCTATAACCCAATTTCCGATTAAAGCTCGTTCTTCATTAGAGTGTGTACAAAAATCATTTTGGCTTATTTCTTCTCCGCATTTGTGACACAAAGAAAACATTAACTTGTTGTTTTGTTTAATTGGTAATACTGGATGTAATAGTTCTTCAGGTGGAAGTATTTTACATTTAATGAGACCGTTAATATTTTCTAAATTTTGTTTGATACATTTAGAATTACCCACGTAAATTTTTGGGTGGCCTATGGGGAATTTTTCATATTTACATACATATGGATACAACGAGCATACATCAATATATTAAATTTTTTCTGCTTCTTTGCATTTGTAATATTGATACACATTTCCGGTGCGACCTCCATAAAAAGAATCTCTGGGATTTAGAGGAGCATTGTGTATTAACGGATGATTTTTAAATATGAAAGTTCTTCTCCTAACAAGTGCTTTTTAAATTCACAACTCCACATTTCAATTACTTCATATCTATGGTACAAAAGAAAATTTATATATGAAAGCAGTTTTAATTTTATATTTTTAAAAATATGAAATAAAATATTGTAATACATACCATAATTTTCTTAATCTTTTTTTTTTTTTTTTTTTATTTATATATAAATGAAATCTACATGATTTGAATGTAAATGACAATAAACATTTTTTTTTTATATAAATCAAGGACCTTAGCATAATGCTGTATGGTCTTATAAATTTTATAATATCAATTAATTAATTATTTAACAAACAATTTTTTTTCTTTTTTTTTTTAATCTTATTTGGTGTTTTTAGTTTATTTATTAGTTAGAGTTTTAGTTTGTTTATTAGTGTAATTAGTATATTTATTATTATTATTATTTTTTTCTATTTCTACTAGTCTTTTTTATAATGTTATATGCTAAATAAGGTTGATTTTATTTTTTGTTTAAATAAATTAATGTTAGAAATTAACTTCAGGTGTTCTGGCAGTTCATTATAGGCTTTAAGACAGTTATACAAGCAATTATTTTTTTGATGTGTTGTTCTAAACAGAGAATGAGAAGTTGGATCTATTCCTAGTATTATGATTATGTATGTCTAGGTTCCTATTTAGAATGAAGTTATGTTTTAGTTGGTTGTGAATGATTTTAAAAGCAGTTTTATAGAGTTCAAATAATATAATATTTTTTAAGCTTAGATATTTATCATTGTATATAGAATCAAATGGGCAGCCCTTGGGTAAACTTGACACATTTTTTATGCATCATATCTAATTTGTTTAGATAATTTTGTGGAGCTCTACTCCAAATGGGTAAAAGGTAGGAAATGTGAGATTTTATATATGATGCATATATTGTGTACATTGAATGATCAGAAAGGAATTTTCGTAGTCTCCTCATTAAGAATATGTATGGAGATATATTTTTAATTACTTTTTCTATACGTGAACTCCAATTTGATTTGCTGTCAAGTATTAGACCTAGATAGTTGAAGTTTCTGACAAATTCTACATTCACATTATTATACTGCAGTGAGTTTATGTGTGTCTTATTTTCAAACAATAACATTTTAGTTTTTTTTAAATTTAATAAAAGCCGATGCTTGGTTAGCCATTATTATACATAGCCATATTTTTAATAAAAATGTTAAGTCTATTTTGAATGATTTTTTCAAAAATTTTTGACAAGCCAGATAATACAGAGATTGGACGATAATTCGAACAGTCGGTTGCTAATCCACCTTTGTACACGAGTGTAATGATAGTTGTTTTTAATGAATTTGGTTAAGTATTAGATTGAAGTGCATTATTAATATGGTTGACTAAAGTAGGAGCTAAACGGTTCGAAAATCGTTTTATTAATTTGGTTGAAATGTTATCGTATCCCGTGGCAGCTGCCGAATCAGAGATTGAATAATTTTATATATTTCTTCTAAATTAGTAAGATAGAGGTCGAAATTTGTACAGGTATTTCTTCTGAATTTGTTTATATAATTAACATCAATACTATCAATTGGAATATTTATTTCCTTTGTAATATTCTAAAAATACTCGTTAAAGGCGGTGGCAATATCATTTTCGCGTTCTATTGTCATGGAGTTGTGATGTATTATTTTTATTGTTTGTTTTACATTAACAATATTGGAATTAAACATAATATGTTTATAGCAATCCCAAAGCTTCCTACTATTATTGGAGTTGTTAATAATTAAATTAGAAAAATATTTTTTTTTTGCCTCGATTAATAAAGTTTTAACTAAAAGTTTGTAATTTTTGTATAATATTTCCGTATGGGAATCATCTGGGTATTTTTTTTTAAATTTAAACAGTGAATCTCTTATTTTCATTTCACTTAGGATTTCTTGAGTGATCCAAGCCTTTTTTTTCTTATTTTTTTTAATTGGAGTACTTTCATAATTTAAAATAGTTTTAAAAGAATTGTTTATCTCTGTTATTGGGTTTTGATTAAGGCTTATGAAAAACATTTGATGGTCAGATAAGCACGAATCTAAAACATGAAACCAGTATTTACTTTGAATAATATCACTAATGAAATGATCGATAATGATTTTTGAATTCCTACCAAATCTAGTAGCAAATGCTTGATCAACCTTATTACAAATTAGGAACCCGTTGCTTAATAGAGTGTTTGAATATAGATTTATCTCGGATTTTTCTGCATTTAGTAAATTTAAATTAGTATCGCCTAGAATTAGACCTTTTTTGAATTGCGATGTTATATAATCTATCTTATCAATAAAACAATCGATAGAAGTTTCATGTGCCCTGTATATACCAAAGATATTAGTGTTCTGTTTTGGTAGTTTAACTCCCAGAATATTACTTTTTTGAAATTCTTCGCCGTATATTTGGTAACTATTTATATCATTTCTCACATAAATCGCAACCCCTCCAAAAGAGTTGTCCCTATTGGCAAAATAAGCATTATACCCTTCAATGTAGAATTTATTTTCTGTGATATGCAACCAAATTTCAGTAAGTACAATTACATGAATTTGGTTTTTAAAGTTGTTATTTATCAAAGCCTCTACACCAGGCCTGCCCAACCTTTTTGTACTAAAGTTCGACATTTTTTAATGGAACTACATCGAGATCTACCCATATACAAAAAAATTAGATTTTTAATTGGTATAACTTCAGTTTATTTCATTTTATTCAAAAATAAGAAAAAATTAATACAAAATAAATAAAATTGCTATAAAATAAAAATAATTATTAATTCAAAAAAAATATATACATATATAACTTCATTTGAAAATTGCAAAAAAATAACAAAACAAGCAAGTAAAAAAATTAATTAAATAATTAATTATTACTTTCAAAAAAAATGTGAGGAAACAAACCCATATTAATGTGATCTTTGGCATTGGTTTGATTTAGCAATTTTTTCAAAATCGGGATTATATGACGACAAAGATAATTTTAAACATTGATCAAGGTGGATATCAGTTAAAGAATTTCTGATTTCCGATTTAATAAGATTCATGTCTGAAAAAGCAGATTCTGCCAAATATGTTGAAGCGAAGTAAGACATCATTTTAAGCGCTGTCTCTGTCAAAATTGGGTATTTATCTTTAGTATGCTTCCAAATATTTGTTTGTGATTGTAAATATAAATCATGTTGGATTTTAATTATTTCCATCTCAATGTCCGTCTGATTGGCATCAAACATGAGAGCGATTTGATTCGAGACATCTTGTATGTTAAAATTTTTCTGGAAAACATTAAGCAAAAAGCAAACTATGGTTTCAATCTTTTTAAAATCTTCAAATCTTGTTTTAATTTCCTGTTCAACACTTTCAATTTCATTAATAAAATTTTTTGGATCTTAATTACTCATATCTTTGTTTACTTCTATAAATTTTTTTATGGTTGGAAAATATCGATATTGGCGATCTTTCAAATTTGATTTTAATATAACTGAAAGCTGTTCAAAAGCTCTTATTGAGCTTATCATATCTGCTAAATTTCTATTTTTACCTTGTAGTTCAAGATTTAAATCACTAAGTTTTGTCGAGAAATCTGCCAAAAAACATAAATTAATCAACCACACTTTGTTGGTTAATTTTGGGTAGGATTTTTTTTTTCAGCTAGAAACTTTCTAATTTCGTCCAATAAATCCACAAATCTCATTAAAAATTTACTTCTACTAAGCCACCGAATATTTGTATGTAAAAGAAGTTCTTTCTTTGGGTCTTCACTTTGTAATCTAAACAAACGCCTCTGGAGAGCACTGCCACGGATAGAGTTTACTATTTTAAAAGCAATATCCATAATATCGTGGGTGTTGAGTCTCTTGGAACATAGAACCTGCTGATGAATAATGCAGTGTTATGCCATAAAATTTGGATATTTATCATTATTTCGACACAATGCGACAAAACCATTATTTCGACCGGCTATTGAGGGAGCACCATCAGTCGTAATGGAAACTAATTTTGAAACAGGAAAAGCAGTTTCTTTAACAAAATTGTCAAAAGCATCAAACATATCCTGCCCTCTTGTCCTTCCATGTAGTGGTATTATCTTAAGGAGTTCTTCTTTTGTTGTGCAGTTTTCAAATACCAATCGTATAAATATCATTAATTGTGCAGTGTCAATTGCATCTGTTGACTCATCAAATTGTAATAAAAATGCAACGCATTTAGATATGTCTTGTTGAAGCTGATCAGTAACATCAGCACTTAAATCTTCTATTCTTCTTGTTACAGTCATTCTCGAAAGCTGTAAATCCTTAATTGAATGAATAATCTCTGCTTTATTTTTGAAATCAGAAAACATAGCTTCTGCCGTTGTCAAAAACGATTCCTTAATCAAATCGCCATCGCTGAATGCCTTTTTCTTTTTTGCTAATAAATGACACACTCTCAAAGATGCTATGGTTACTGTAACTGGTTGCCTCATAACTTTCACAAACATATTCTGCTGCATAGAAGTTTGCTTTTTCAAAGCTTGGATTTTTGCCTTGCGTATTTCAGTATTTTTTGGATATTCTGTATCATATTTTGCATGCATTGTTTGAAAATGTCTTTCCACATTTCCCTTTTTTGGAAGTGCGACAGATGAGGAACATATTAAACAGCAACATTTACTATTAGACATAACGAAAAAATAATCATGTTCCCATTCATCGTGATAATGGTAGATTTTAGTTTTCTTTGCAACGCTCATGATTAGGGCTGGGGAAAGTTAAATAAATGTACAGAAAAACTAAAATAAATAATTCCGGTTTTAAATTACCAAAATAATAACAGTTCCTCCAGTGAATTCTAAATCGAAACTAAACTATTTAAACAAATTTTGAACATGAGTTAAATTCAAATAAACCGCGAGAATTTTCAAAGCCTACTTAAAATAGTCAAGTAAAATAAAATTTAAAATAAGGTATCGAAGTAAAATAGACGTAAAATGTTAAAGTAAGTGTTAACAGCAAAAGTAGAAGATCGACCCAAACTTGTGTCGCGATCGACTGGTGGATCGCGATCGCCTGGTTGGGCAGCACTGCTCTACACTATATAATTTATTTCTTAAGCTTTGAATATTTAAATAAGCTATGTTAAAATTATTTTTGTACATTTAGTTTTCTTTACTAATATCAAAATGGGTAGAATAATCTATGTTTAATAAATGTTTTACGTTTGCTATATCATAGACCATTTTTTAAAACATAACATAGAATGTTGGAATTTAGTAAATACACAAACCATAATATAACAATTATTACAGCAATTAATAATCGCATTACAAGGGTAATTATTGAATAATTACTGAATTGAATTGAATCGAAATCAATAAAAAAAATACTTAGATTAAGAAATAATCCAATTGCTTGTTGATTGTTGAAAAATAATAAAAAAATCAAAAGTACAAAAATAAAAGGAAAAAAAAAACAATCACTGAATAATTGTTGAAAAAATAAAACAATAATAATTTTTTGACACATGATTTGACACATGATTATAAAAATTATAATCGAAAAATGAAAAAAGTAAATAAAAAGTAAATCATAAAAAATTAATAGGTTAAGTTTATAGTGTAAATATTGTGAGGTACTAGAAAGGTAAATATTATAATATGTGTTTTGTTTTAATTTAAGTGAATTTTGCTTTCGTATGTAAATAAATATGCATAAATATAATAATTAATTATAAGAAATAAGATTAAAATGGTACCAAGTGAATTATTAATAAAATTAAAATTGTAAATTAAAGTAAAAATAAAAATTACATAATTGTGAGTAGTTACTAAAGTGAAAAGTGTAGTATATAATCTTTTACCTAACCTTTTTTAGTTAGTAAAGTTAGAAAACAATATAATATTTGGATTTTAGATAATTCTACGATAATTGCGTTTTTTATTAGTAAATTAACGTAATTAATAAGTAAATTGTTAATTAACATTTCTAAGGAAACTAACTGGCTATTTAAATTGAAAATTGTTAAATAAAAGAATAAAGTATTTTTGTTAGTTAAAACTAAATAAATATAATAATTGAAATTGTATAAAAAATAATGTACTATTTTAGTATGCTTTGCATGTAGTTTAATATGTAGTATGCATGTAAAAATATATGTAAGTTGATTAAGAATAAAAACAAAATTTATATCTAAGTTGGTAATAAAATATATTGTTAAAAAATTTAATCTAAAGTGTTTAGTAATGTAATTTGTGTGTTTTTGTGTAAAAGTTTTTGTAAAAAAGTGTTTTTGATGTAAAACATTGTTAATATTTAAAGTTAAAACAATTTTAGTAGTTACTAAAAATTCAATTAATATTATTTTAGTATATAAAATATCATTGTCGTTTCTAATTTTAAAAACCTTGGAAGATTCGGTTTTCCTAATGTGGATGATATTATTTTTAATCCATAAGTATTTGCAGTTGCTGTTGTTTTTAATTTGCCTGACTTCGTAATGCAGTCTTGATTGGAGTTGTGTAAGGTGTTCTCGAAAAAATATATTACGATTGCCTTTCTCCGCTAAACCAATTTCTGATGTGTATATGTGTCCTGCTATTTTTTTCTTGCTCATTATTTCAGCTTTGACAACATCGGATTTACATTCCAAAAGGTATAGATTTGTATTTGACATTATATTTTCTTTGGCTTTTATTTTAGGCTGCAGTTCACTAACCGAGTTGATGTCCTGAATTGTGATATCTGTCTGCATGTGTTTACTTAGGTTAAAAACTACATCTTTCGGATTACTTAATTTTGATGGTAAGCCTGCTATTATTATATTATTTTTGTTTGCTGTTTGCTGCTTTTCATCCAACAATTGCTCTACATAATTCAGTCGCTTATTCAATAAGTTAGTTTTAATTTCAGCTTCATTTAATTTAATTTTGATTTCGGTATTTTCTTCCTGTATTCTTGTATTTATTTTTAATAGGTCGTCAATCCGATTGCTGAAGAAATCAAATGAACGATGAAATTCCTTTACCACAGACACCAGCTGATTCACCACAGAGGCTAGTAAGCTTACCGAACATTCAGCTGGAGTTATATGGTGGAGATCGGTGATTTTTTGTGATGTAGCTTCTTTTGTATTAAGTGAAGAAGCGACTGTGGAGTCATCATCACCCACAATTACAAAGGATTCATTCGAATCATTTGTACAGTTTAGGCACTTCCATGTTGCGGAACCAGCTTCAACTGCCAAAACCACATCTTCTGCTATAAAGGCACACTTTACATGGAAGAAGCTCCGACATAGGCTGCATTGAATTCCTTTAGTTTTGCCTGAGAAACCTCTCTTACATTTCCAGCATTGTTTGGCCATATTTGATGTTTTAGATATTGTATTGAATATTGTATTGGAGTTCTAAATATGTATAATTTTGCCGCCAAAGTATGGATATGGATGCGTATTTTGCTTTTTAATTTTACGTATTTTTATCGCCTAGTTTGTTATAACTCGAATTTATTTTATAGTAATATTTTAGTAATTTTTAATTAAAATAGATTTCTAATTTTTTTGATATTGTAATTATTTAATTAAAAATTTTTAAATTTTTTTTTTAGCGAGCTTAAAATTTTGTAATCAACTTTCTCTTGTTTTGTTTTGTTTTTTTGAATGAATGCAGGCTTTAGCTTAGTGTTTTCTATTATGTACTTTAGTATGAATTGATGGTCATATGCTTGCCCATTATGTGCTATTACAATAACTTTTTTAAATATTTTACGCTGATTCAATATAAATTGTACGAAAATTTCAATAATATTTATTTTTAAATATGTTGCCTTTCTCAACATCTATCGCAAAATTCTTCTTTTTCATCTTTATTAAGACATAAATTACAACGTTGTTGTAGTACACATAAATTAGGTTCATGTCCCTTTATTTCATAAACTTCATTATCAATACATTTTTCTCGGAAAAATTTTTCCTGCATACACTCCAAAGATATAGAGAACATCTTCAATATTCGGGTTTCTTTCATCTGGTAGTATAAAACAATAATGTTCCTGAGGAACATGTTTACTACATGTTTTGCAATAATATTCGCCGCATGTATGTTCCCTATTTGTCTGGTATGTTCTTAGACATTTTGTGCATCTCTTTACTGTGCTGCAAATGGATGCTTCCTTCCGTGAATTGGAAGCTTTATGGTTATTAAAACAATTATTCCCAATAAAATGGCGGTTACAATCTTTACACAAAATATTTAATTGGTTTTTTGGGCAAGCTGGAGAATATTGACATTAGGGACATGTTCCGCCACATCTGTGACGATTTCGGATATAAAATGGCTTATGGCACTTTTCACAATAATAACTACAGCAAAATGCCGCAGTAAGCGAAGTGATTACGTTGTAATGGCCTTTGTCGTACAGGAGATTGATCCTTTTTTCAGCGCCATTTCCCTCAAATATAATATCTCTACCTTTGCTTCCATATTTATAAACGCTTATGGAGTATTCCTTTAAATATTGTTAGAACTGCTGAAGTTCTGGTATTCCAGAACCTTCTTGATGTATATTTATGTTGGCGTTGTTAATAAGTTCTGTTGGCTTCATTGTTTGTAATTTTACAGTGTCTTTTCGAATTTTAATGTAATCAGAATGCTTATCAATGTAAGACATTGCCACTACTAACGCTCTTGAAAGGAATAAGTTATCGTTGTTGCTAATACTAACGATACCTTTTCTCTTAACACTTTTCTTCCTCATCGAAGGTACGTAATACTAACCTAAGGTACCCAATACTAACGATACGTTTTTTCTTAACACATTCCTCATCGAAGGTATTATAACTTTTTCCTCTCCCTCTGCCCTGAGGAAGCTTAACAGAAGTAATACCTATGCAAAATGTATCAGTGCTAAGTCCTTCAGAGTTGCTTTGAAAAATTTTTGATATCATAGGAAAGATATCTCGAAATTTAATTTCTGAAGCGTCTCTAAAATTTATCCACCCGGGACCTCGCTCTTCAAAATTTTTTCCACAAAATGTAATACTCACCTTATCCGTGGGGTTGACATTTTCGAGAATGTAAAGTGTTACTTCATTTATTGCATTTTTGATCCAATTAGTTGGTTCTTCATGATATGGTACCGGTTTGATTTTAAATTCAATTTTACGTCCTTGTAAATTAAACCGTTTGACCATCGTACTAGCATCTTTTGTGATTGCAACATAATTTTCGTAATGCTGTTGTTGCTGCTCTTCTTGATATTTATTTAGTAACATTTTTTTTGACATTTTTATTATTTAATATTTTTAATAATTTTTTACTATTTAAGTTTTAATATGACTAGTTATGGAACTAATTTGCATTTTTTAAAAAACTACTTGTTAAATACCAAAATAATTTGTATTCCTATGCAATAAAGGAATAAAAATTATAAATTTAATTTTGAGTCAATATAATATTAGGAAAAGTGAAAGAATATATTCTTATTACAACAGTTTAATAATAATTGTAATAATTAGCATAATATAAGATTGTATTTTGTATTTGATCGAGAAATTAATTACCGTTAAGATTGCAACAATATTCAAATGAATTTATAAATTATTATCTAACAAAGGAAATTAGGAGTGTTTAAATTCCTTTTTTTTTAGTTTACTTCTTTGTTAAATAACGTTTAATTAAAAGTACCCTTATCAGTTATTAAAAGTGCTTAATAAATTATATTATGTAAATGTAATTAAAAATTATGCATATATTTTAATAAAGTGCGCTTTAAGAATAGAACAATTTTAAAAAGAGCTTTTGAGTTGTTAAAAAGATTTATTATTCAAAAAAGAAATTTAGTGTTTAAATTTTCTCATATGTTCAGTTCCTGGTTAAATAATTTATGGTATTTATTAAAGTAATTTAAACTATGATACTAATTTAAACAAAGAAATGTGTGGAGTGTTTAAATTTTCTCATATGTTCAGTTCCTGGTTAAATAATTTATGGTATTTATTAAAGTAAATTAAACTATGGTAGAAAATACTTTTCCAAAAGTATAAAAGATAAAACAAAACTTTTATTTTCATCAGTTGAGTTCTACACAAAACTTAATACAAATAACCAGTTCCAGTACCAGTACCGAAAGAAATAATGGTAATTAAATTTGAAATTTTTAAAAAAATTTTAATAGTTTTTTTTCAAATTTTTCAATTATATTTTTAATTATTAATTTTGATTTTATAGATTACAAAACAATACAATAGATTGGTGCAGAACGTGATGTACGAGGTAAAAGAATGGGAATTCCTAAACACAAAAAGAGGTCAGAGAACGGTTCTGTGTAAAGTAACAAGCGTTTTGGAGGATTCAGCTAGCAGCATTACCTTTTTTATGCCGGAGCTGTTCTCCAAAAAAATTGTATCAGAAAAAGAATTAAAAGAACTAAATAGCCAGGGCTTTTATTTTAAGTTTATGGGACGGGACCCAAATAGTTGGAATATGATTCTGTTCGAATTAATTCCAAATACGAGTATAGACTCGCAAGAAAATTTTTTAAAATAAAATAAAATAAAGTTAAAATACAAAATTTTTTTACAAATTAAATAATGTCTTTTTTATTTATAAAATTTTTAATTTCAGGTTTGATGGCATTCTCATAAATTTATTGCATATACTTTTACCATTTTCAAAATTTTTTAACTTTTCAGAATATTTATTAATTTCAGGTTTGATGGCATTCTCATAAATTTTTTGCATATACTTTTACCTTTTTTAAAATTTTTTAACTTTTCAGAATATTTAATTTAATAAAACAATATTTAATTAAATAAAAAATATTGTTACCAATTTTTTTATTTCGATTTTTCAACTTTCCAGATTATATATATTATGTAATAAGTCTTAAGACAAGACTTTTAAAGAAATTTTTAAAAACTCAAGTTTAGTTCTTAGATTTATAAACTCTTAGGTCTTTTTCAGATTTTTTAAAGAACTTTTAGTTTGGAAGTCTTTTTTCAGGTTTTGTACTAACTGACACAGAAGCGCAGTTTTGAAAAATTTTACAGATTTCCCTCCTTCTATTAAAAATTTCTTCCTTTTTAAAGAATTATTAAAATAAAAAATAAAAGAAAATTTTAAGAAAAAGAATATTAAAAATTTAAAATAATAATAAAAAATAAAAGAAAATTTAAAGAAAAAGAAAAAGAATATTAAAAATTTAGTGTACTTAATTCTTTTTATTTAATTAAATTAAATTTATTATAAATTAACTTTTTCTGTTTCTGCCGCTCTCAGTTGCTCCTCAGCAGGCATCTTTTCCCTACAAACAATTCTGTTGAGCACATTTAAAACGTACTCATTTGGCAACTTTTCAGTACAGAGTAATTTTTGACCTCTATCACCGCCACCTGTTTCTCCTCTAGGAAGGTTATTTAGGTTGATGTCGTTATTTAAAATTGATGTTTTTTCTAATTGGAAAATATCGCATTTTCCAATTATTTCTTCAAATGGTTCAGGTATTTCTATTTAGATTAAAAATAATTTGAAAACACTACATTATATTTTTGCATTCTCATTAATTAATCACTATACATTCTATAAACTATGCCTAAGAATTAAATTATTATGGAGTTAAAATGTTAGTCACCAACAATTTGTAACTCTTATCACATTTTTTTTTTTTTAAATTTCACATTTTTGATGAAAAATTGTTTGTTTTTCATATTTTTCAGGCTAATCCATTTAAATCAGACCTTGTTACTGAAGCTCCGATTTCGATCGCCGAAGATTCCATTTCACTCCCCAAAGGCTCGATTTCAGTCCCTGAGGGTCCAGCATCCTTTAAAATGGGGCCTTGTTCTGACGATCCCGTTCCCGATTTTTGATGCGGTCCCCGGAGGTCTGAAATACGGTCCTCATAGGTGCGATTTCGAAAATAGTGAAGTCCCCAAGGCACGATTTCGCCCTTGAGAGTTACCCATTCTCATTTTTTTTTTTTTTTACGAGGGTTGGTGGAAAACTCGAAAGTCACCAAGAGGAACTGCACGTGCTTCCTCAAGGTAGTGTTGCGCTTTAACCAACCAAAACCACCCCTCTTTTAAAACCAAACTTTAGGATGGAACCTTTAATACGAATGTCCAGTTTGGTTTTGGGGATAGGGTTGTGGGAAGGATAATTGGGGAAATTGGCATTGGGAAATCTGGATTATGAGGGATAGGTAGGAAAATTTGGAGGGCCATTTTGAAGAAAGATGTTAATGTTCTTCTTAAACTTAAGTAAATCGTACACATATGAATTACCAACCTTAGCGAACACATGCGATGGTATATGGTTCCACAAACGGGACGTGCGCATGACAAACGAATTTTCATAGGCTGTATTTCGCCATCTTGATAACTCAACTTGGTAGGGATGAGCATCTGTTGCCCTCCTTGTTTCTCGTTGGAAAACTTTGAGTGGAGGCATTAATTGTTTAATTTCTTTGAACAAATGTTAATCCCTACGAGATATCTATAAAACAAGGTCAGTGACCCAACTGTGCGACGATGGCTAAGTGAAGTGAGCATAGAAGTTACACTGGTGTCGTTGATTAAACGAATAGCTCTGTTCTGCACATTATCTAAATAACCCAGTGCTGTTCGAGGCCCTGCAGCCCAAATGTGTGCATTATACTCCATTTTTGGCCTAATGTACGTTTTATATATATTGAAAAGATCAGATGCGGAAAAGTAAGTATTGCAGCGATACAAAAAACCCAAACATTTAGCTGCATCCTTATACCAAAAATATGATTGGACCAAGTCAATTTCTGGTTTAACCCGACGCCTAGCATGTTGAAATCCATTGAAAACTTCTCCTGCAAAAGTAGGTTAGGAACGGTAGTGGCTATTTTCCGCGAGATCAGACAGCATTGTTTTTTTTTGGTGTTGAACTCAACTCTATTGACTTCACTCCATTTTTGAATTTTTGCTAAATCGTTATTTAGCTCACTAATAGTGAAATTTTTTGCTGTTGTATTAATCTGGTGATTAATGTTACAGCGGCTATGAAATTCATAGGAAGCTACAAGATTGCTGTCATCTGCGAAACTATGGATCGGATTGGAGGTTAATAAGAGTAGATCATTGATAAATATTAAGAAGAGAGTTGGGGATAAAACTGATCCCTGGGGGACACCAGCATTTATTTTGAATTTGTCAGATGAATATCCATAGACCAGTACGCGAATCGTGCGATTCGAAAGGAAATCTCCAATCCATTTTAGAAAGACCCTACCTAAAGCTAATGCTTTGCACTTTGCCAATAGAGCATCGTGCCAAACTCGATCGAAAGCCTTAGAAATATCAAGAGCCACAACATCAGACTCACCAGAATGGTGAAGCTTGATGCTTAGCTTTTCACAAAGGTAAGTCATGAGATCACCGGTTGAACGACGGGCTCTGAACCCGTATTGACGATCATGAAGCAAATCTTTGTGATCCAGGTATTTCAGAAGCTTTTGGTTCACTATTTTCTCCATTACCTTTGAGAGGACCGAAGTTATAGCAATAGGGCGGTAGTTGGAGGGATCGCTTTTATTACCTTTTTTGGGAATTGGGAAAACATGTGCAACCTTCCATTGGGTAGGATGAATACCCGAAGTGAAGGAGATGTAGAAAAGGTTGCGCAGAGCTTTTGAAATAGTGGAGTGGGTATTTTTAAGCACCATGGTGGTTATACCATCTGGACCGGCTGACTTATTTGTATCAAGATTCTTTAAGATTTTCATCACTGCCCGCGTCCTAAAGTAAATTTTACCGAAGGAGCAGTCAGCTCCTGGAACAGCAGGTGGCATCTGAGCTGACTGTGACAGTGACGAATTGACGACGAACTGTTTGCCAAATAAGTTCGCCTTCTCTTTAGAATCTGATACAGTTCGGTTATTTTTATCAATAAGTTTCTGGAAAGGAAGACCCTCTAACGTCTTCCTTTAGACTTTTGGCAAATTACCAAAAAGATTTGCTATTCTTAGGCATGGGGATTATTTTACGTTTTAACTTTTGGTTGAACAAGAATTTTTGCTTATTGATAACTCTCTTGCATCTGTTTCTCACCGCTATATAGTTGGCCCAGCGAGCCTCCGACCTATTGTTTTGGTACAGTTTAAAAGCCTTCTCTTTTCTAGAAATGGCTTCTTTGCAAATACGATTAAACCAAGATTTGGGACTTCTCTTATCAGATTTCATGAAATGAGGGATGAATAACCTCATTCCAAGCAAAATAGTTTCACTAATCGCATTTGCGATTATTATATGCGATTTTATCCTTTTCCAGTATGGTATTGTGTGCTATCAATATGCTAGGATTAATTGTTAAATGTTTCATGTATAATATAGCTTGGAGAATTTTTAAATAACTTTTATCGTTATCGTTAAAGAAAATATAAAAATCTTGTTTCTCTAATGCTAAGGAAATTCGAATGTCAACATTATTGAAAAGTAATTTAGAAGTATTGAAGAAATCTACATGTAATTTTGCCATTAATTCTACTATTGCAGAATTGTTGTATGATTTTTGTCTTGATTTAGAACCAGAATTATTGAAATCATTTACATTTGATGCTTCCAGGTGTGTTTGACTGGAATCTGTACCATAATTTAGTAAAGTAGTTATGTATGCTTTATAATGGTATAAGGAATCTGAAGGAGTGATGCGTTTTCCGTTTAGAGTTATATTACATTGTTTAATTAAAGAGTGTAATAAATTGTTTACAACATTCGGCTGGGGAGTTGCCCTTGCGTCAGTTCCGATTCCTATTTTATCGTTTGCACTCCAAACTGATCCATCTTTTTTTAATATTTGAACTTTAAACTTTATATAGGTACTGGGTAAATCTCGATATGTACCTCCATTCCCAAGCGAAACAAATTCTATAGTTGACGGTGATGCCTCTAAAGAAGCTAAAGGATTGTATGCTACTTCTTCTGAACGTAAAATACTTGTTTGAACAGGTAATGATGCAAAAAGATCAAGATCAGATTTCATACATTCCATTTTTAATTAAATATATTGTAGGTTTTATTTTGCTGTTTGTTTGCGTAGTTTCGACTTCAAATGTGTCTTTTTAGAAGCTGCTCGTCTTTTTATAGCTCTTTGTCTTTTTATAGCTCTTCGCCTTCCACCATACATCGAATGCAGTTGGGTAACTAAACATTTTCATAAATTTTTTAGGCCGCATTTGCTTTGATCAATTACAGTTTCTTTTATGTTTGCACCAGATGCTATATCATTAAAAATAGTTTTACTTGTATTTCCAGCCTCTTTTTTAATTAAGTCCCAACCTGATGTAAAAACTCGCTTTAAGTAACGAATTAAACTTCCGAATATATTTCCAAAACCGCGACCTCTTTGTATAGCTGGATAAAATTGTAATAAAGGCCCAATATCGTTGATTCCTCCACCTACTTGAGAGGAATAATATCTCACGTAAGCTCTTTCCATGTTTGATATGATATCATGATATCCATGTTTGATATGATATCATATTTATATTGTTTAATGGAAATCAATGCTTTTTAAAGTGTAATACAATTTTTGTTGGATAGTAACTGGAAACAAAATTTATTCCATCACCGTATTGGTTGCAAATTTTAATCGCTATTGTTTCAAAACAATTTTTTTCTATAGGTATGTAATGAATATTTTCAAATTCAATATTTGTAGGTATTCTACAATTTTCTATATTGATAGCTCTCAATGTACGGACTTTGCTACTTCCAAAAACAAATAAAAATTCATCTTTATTATTAGCAACAGCTAATTTGAATAGTTCAGGTAATTTTGTTTTGAAATTTTTTATATTTTTTTTCTGTTGAAATAATTCAGTTAATAATGTTTTTACGTTATAACTCTGATTACCTTTTATATAGAAATTATCTTCATTAAAAGTCTGTGATATTCGAATTAAACCCCTTCGATTAGATTCTGACACTTTTTTAAATGTTACAGCATCATAATTTTTAGGAGTAGAAATATATGTCAAAACTTCATTAACAAATTTTTTGGAAACTTGGTTTCGAGTAAATCCGGGATTAGGAGTTATATTTTTAATAAGAGTTGGCAAAAAATTAAATTTCCAATCATCCAAATGTAATTCCGAATCATCATATGAATAATATGTGTAGCCTATAGATTTGGTTACTTTGATTTTTTCAAGAGGCTTTTCAATATTTGTTACATAAACATTATACTGTCCAATATTAATAAAAGCACATTTTTCTTTTTTAAATTCTTCTGTTTGTAGGAAATCGTTCAGATATATTTCTGGAAGACGAACTTTCCAATTTCCATTTCTTAAATCAAAATGAATAGCTAATTTATTTTCGAATGAAGCTAAAGTGTTGTCTGGAAACAGTGTTAAATTATCATTACTAAACAATGTTACATGGAAGTCATCTTGACTATCCATTTTTGTTAACTTCTTCTAAAACATAAAATGTTGTACTATTTATATGTTGTCCATTCCGGTGTTGATGAAGTTCTTAATTTTGGACTTCTTAGTAAATGTTTTAGTTTTCGCTATTTTGTTTCAGGAAACTGTGAAAGTATACTTGAGGAAATTGAACTACCGGCCGATATAAGTGTCTTCTTTTTTCCAGGAGATGGTACAGCAACGGTAATTACATCACCACTTGGTGTTTCAAACATTCGATAATCGGAGTTTAAAGATGATCTTTCGACTAATTTTTCATCTTTCAACATTTTAGTTTGAGCTAATTTTTTAAACGAATTTTCATCATCCCAATCGTAATGCGCTAAATCGATATCCATACTTAAATAGGATCATATTCAAACACATCATCAGTAACTAATGATAAAAAATTGATCTGTGCTGATGTTGATTTGTATTTAGGTAATTCAGTTTCTGTATATTCATTTCGTTTCGAAAAGAATTTTGTTTGAGTGCCTGAATCAAATGTAAGAATATTAGCCTTTTCTGGTAATTTTTTTGCATGTCTTTTGTTAATTCTATATTTGAGGAGATTTTGACGATATAAGTACCATTTTTGCAATGGTTTTAATTTTTTATCATACAAAACTTACAATCATTCGCTGTATTATGTCTTACTGAGCAATTTTCCTATTACACCAGATAATATAGTTCCGATTAAAGTTGGTAAAAATCCACCATGTTGAACTAATATTTTTCGTTTGGCTTTTATACTTTTCATTGCACAGGCTATAAATCTTAATTATTTTTTATGTTTTTTTAATTTTGCTTTTTGTGCTGGTGAAATTTTATTATTGCCATTTAATATATTGATTGCAATTTCAGCAATAGTTTTTATAATATCATCTTCACAATATTTAAGAATATTTTCACGAAATTGCTTCTTGTTGCAATTTCTAGTACATGTAATATATGTTGGTTTTTCTTCAATCGTTTCATATTTTTGACAGCTGTTCAAATCACCCGTATCACAGAAGCATGTACAATATTATTTTGAAAAAATATTAGTTCTAATATGAAATAAACCGTTAATGTCTTGTGTCAAATCCAACACAATATAACCATGCGGTTTTGATGTTGACTTATTATATACTCTCAAGAAATCCTTCATATTTTCCGGATATAGTTGTCTAGCAAGAGGAAAAATCTGTGATTTGTCTCGAGGGTTTTTGAAAAGCACTAAATATTTACAATTTAATGAAATATCTCTTGAAAATTTCCCCTGATGAAAAACGTTTTGCGTTAACAATACAATAGATAAATTACGATGGTGCGAACCTTTAGTAAATAGTCCGCATACTTGTTTATTTGCAGAATCTAACATTAAGTCATCTAAAACAATTAAAGTAGGTCTATTTTCATTCCCACTAAACTCTTTCGGAATACTGATATAAAAGTCTATATCAGGAAAATCTATATTTTTCGGAATAGCAGAAATTTCTGGGTTACACCATTTTATTGTTTCAATTTTCGAATAAATCAATCTGTTAATATTTTTAATTAAGTTGCATACAAATATTTTTTTTCCACATACAGATGGTCCCGCAACCATCATTGTAAATGGATGATTAAAATATATTATTATTGGTTCGCGTTTTAAAAGTTATTGAAAGGTAATTAGAGTTGTTCAAATATATAAAAGGACAAACGTATATAACTTATTCTCATTTTAAAAGATGTAGGTGAAAGAAGTGGAAGAGTTTTTAAAATCATATTTCTCTTTCTATTAAGAGCATAAACACCGTATTTTTCACATGTATAAATACATTAAAGAATTTTCAACAACAGAAAAATTTACGTCAATATACGGAACTCGTCATCTGGACCGCATACGTGTAACTGTGCTCTATAGAAAATTATAAAATAGAATTGGAAAATCTGATTAAATGGTACAGACATAATTTCATGGGCACAAATAGTATCGGAAATACGTAGACCAGCCAGACCAAACTTTCGTCGAAAAAAATTTATTCAAAAAGGTTTAAAAGATACATGGCAAATCTATTTAGTAGAAATGATTCCATATGTAAAGTATAACAAAGGAAATAAATATTTATTAACTGTAATAGATATCTTTTCGAAATATGCTTATGCTGAGCCAATTAAAACTAAACATGCTAATAAAGTTTTACTTGGCATGCAAAACATTTTCAAACGTACTGGAACACTCCCAAAAAATATTCAATCTGATCAAGGTAAAGAGTTTTTTAACAAAGAATTTGGAAAACTTATGGAAATAAAAAAATTAATTATTATCATACATATTTTGAAATGAAAGCCTCCATAGTAGAACGTTTTAACCGTACTTTAAAAAATTCAATGTGGAAGCAGTTTAGTTTTCAGGGTAATCATAAGTGGATATCTATTTTATCCTCACTTAATTGAGAAATACAACTCAACATATCATCGTACAATTAAACATCAACCTAAAAAAGTTACAAAAGCAAACGAGAAATATATTTTGAAGAACATTTACATGCAACCGAAATTTTATCAGAAAACAAAATACAAAGTTGGAGATTATGTACGCATATGTAAATACAAAGGAAACTTTGCAAAAGGTTATCAACGAAACTGGTCAACAGAAATATTTACAATTAAAAAAGTAAAACGCACAGACCCAATTACTTACAACTTACTAGATTATACAAAATCACCAATTTTAGGTTCTTTTTACGAGCCTGAACTTACTCGAGTCAAAACTCCTGACACTTTTCTTGTTGAAAAAATATTGAAAAGAAAAGGAAATCAGGTTTTTGTTAAATGGTTAGGTTTTGATAAAGATCAGAACTCTTGGATAAATAAAAACGATATTATATGAAAATTAATTTACTTTTTTATTTTTTTTTGTAAATTTATAGTTACCCATAACACACCTCAAATTTGCAATACACAAAGTAATTTACAAGAATATAATAAAACTTATAAAAATACCAATAGTTGACGTTTTTTTATTTGCAAAATACAAAGTAGTTAATATAATAAATCAATTAGCCGTCATAAATCTTTGGCCGTCTGGCCAAAGTGCCTTCATACCTAATTACATATATTCTAAAAATAAAATTTAAAAAGAAAATTCCTATCGTAAATATCTGTATAGATATGTACATATGTATATCCATACATCAGTTACAAAAAAAAATATTCATAAAAAATTTTAAAATATTTTATAAACAGCACCTAAATATCTTACAAGCCTTCTTTTTTGTTGTTCATGTAGTTGTTTCTTCTTAATTAAATTTTTTTTTGTAAAGATATGGTAAGTTGTTTAACCCCTAATGTTGTGCCTAATGTATTTCTTTTAAAAAATACCTTTTTAATTTTTAAATTAAAGTTTTTTACTATGACTATCTATATGTAGTTACCTTATTCAATATCAAAAAATACTTTTAAAAATTCTGCTATCTAGAAAGAATTACATATCAATTTATAGTCAGAAAGGCTGGTTTTCATAAGAAATTTCATGGATATTATCGCAACTTTAGAAAGAGAAAGATATATTGCACTACTAGGGAGAAAGAGGGAAAAAAAATTATATTATTAGTAAATATTACAGCAACACTTTGACAGTTGAAAATGTACTAACCTAATTTATTAATGTTTATATTCATTATTCATATTTAGTAAAAATTTAAAATTTTTTATTTATAAAGTTGTTAAAAATAATATATATATATGTACATAGTTGTTTATTAATAATATTTTTATACCGATAATATAGTTATTATACCCTACACATTAAGTATAGGGTATATTAACTTTGGTATGGTGTTTGTAACCACTCAAAGGAAGCAAGTTAGGTATAGACATGGATATATATTCTGAATCAGGATCACCTCCTGAGTCGATTTAACGATGTCCGTCCGTCCGTCCGTACGCACGATAACTGGAAAAATAATGATGCTATCTTGATGAAATTTATACTGTAGGTTAACAATGACTAAGGTAAGGCGGGGATTGTAAATGGGCGAAATCGGACCATGCGTTCGAGTACCTCCCATACAACTCCCAAAACCGAATACGCATATCTTCGAAATTAATAAAGATAGAAACTTCAAATTTGATACGAGGGTGCTGTTTCCTAAATCCCTGATTTGGCTAAAATTTGAGATGAATTAGAGGGGTCCTTCGGGTACCACCCATACAACTCCCAAAACCGAACAAGCATATCTTCGAAATTAATAAAGATAGAAACTTCAAATTTGGTACTAGGGTGTTGTTTCCTGAATCCCTGATTTGTACAAAATTTAAGATGAATTAGAATGGTTGTTCGGGTATCTGCCACACAACTCCCAAGACCAAACAAGCATATCTTCGAAATTAATAAATATATAAACTTGAAATTTGATATAAGAATGTTCTACCCTGTTGATGTCTCTAAAATTTGAGATGAATTGGGGTGGTGGTCCGCGTGCCTTCACACACTTCCCAAGACCTAACAAGCATATTTTCGAATTTAATAAAGATAGAAATCTGAAATTTTGTACAAAGGTTGTAAAAGCATTTATTTTTTTAGCTTAGTTATATTAAATACCTAACTAAAATAACTTATGGATTTTTAATTTAATTTGAATTTTTTAGGTGTAGGGTATAAATAAGTCGGTTGCATCGACTTACTGTTACTTTTACTTGTTTTAATATAGTTTCTCACTAAAAAATAAAATTTGAACATTTTTTTTTTGACACTTCAAAATTGAATTGTATTAAATGCCATGGTACCTAGTAGAAATTTTTTTGTAAGATATACAATTTTTGCATACATACTGACATACATATGTATGTAATTCGTGAATATTTATGGTTACTTTCTTGGATATTTTCAAATGTTTCATGGATATTTTTTTAGCTTAATCTCTTTCAAACACATCATTTTTGTATGTTCTGCCAATACTCTAACATTTTCGTGGATATATCGGTCTAATGAAAACCAGCCTTAATGTATATTCAGTAAATTTTATCTTAATTTACTATACCTTTGTGGGTCCGCAAAGGTTAATACCAATATTAAATTTCAATATTCCATCCAAAAATATTTTTTAATTTTTAGAAAAAATATTCCTCTAAACAAAAAAGAAAAAATAAAAACAAATCTCTCCGTTACAATTTACATCACACTTGCAATATTATAGTAAAATGTAGAGTTATTCTTTATGAGGTCTATAAAATTACATTTTAAAATTATAAGAACATTTGTTTGTGATGATGCAATTTGTGATTATTACAATTCTATAATGCTTAAAAATGCGACCCTTTAAAAACTTTGATTTTAACACTACCTTGTTTTTTTCTTTCATTTTATACCATATCATTTTAATATTCAATTTAAGTATATTTTCTTTATGATAATAGGTAACAAAATTTTAAAATAATGCATATTAAGCTCCTTTATAATGAAGTGAAGATTCATTTAAATTATATACTTGTACTACCACTTTAATAAATTAAATTAGGGAAATTAAAGTATTGCGGATTGCGGAACGCTCAGTTTACTTTATTTATGACCACCAAATTTAATACATTTGCATAGTTGCTATGAGACTTATGACACCAAATTTAATACATACATATTTATTGCATATGTATCTACCTAACTGAAAATTTTTATTCAATATAGATATGAGTAGTATTATTTCTTCTATTATATATTAAATTAAATTAACTTTTCCTACTGTTAAATTTTTCATATTACAAAATTACGATTCTAATAAACATAAAATAAATAAACATTTTACGGGAAGTTAGGTATATTCGTTTCTTTTCTTCTTATGTGTTTTCCTATTTTAAGATATTCAGTCAAAAAATTCTGTAGTATTATGAGAAGTATTATTTCTTCTATTATATATTAAATTAAATTAACTTTTCCTACTGTTAAATTTTTCATATTACAAAATTACGATTCTAATAAACATAAAATAAATAAACATTTTACGGGAAGTTAGGTAAATTCGTTTCTTTTCTTCTTATGTGTTTTCCTATTTTAAGATATTCACTCAAAAAATTCATATGTATTTTATAATATGTGTATACATTTCATTCACTCAGCTGTTCATATTTATTAAAATAATGTTAAGCAGTTTTTTCAAAACCAGTTTCATTCAGAGATTTTAAGTTTTTATATTATTTAATAATTGATACATTTTGTTTTTAAAACTAAAATTTAATTTAATTAGGTTATTCAAAATTTTGGGTAAACTCCATTATATCACTGTCACCAAAAAAAGGGCCACGTGACCCGGACCCCCAGAAATAGGCCGAAACCCGATTATCTTTTACAGTTAGACTCTAAGTTTTACAAAGAAAATTAACTTTTATGCATTATTTTTCGCGAAAAAAAATTTTAAAAAATTTTTTCATACAAAAATGAACATTAAAACAAGTAAATGTAACAGTAAGTCGATTCAACCGACTTATTAATACCCTACACCTGAATAATTCGAATGAAATTAAAAATAGATAATTTTTTTTCGCAGCTGCTTGAACTTCTTCCCTTTTCTGTCTTATTCAACTCGAATTTCAGGAACGTAAGAGGCATCCTCTTGGGATATGCTTGACACTTTTGTAAAAAATTGTAAGTTTCTATCTTTATTAATTTCGAAGATTGTTAGTCCTTGGAAGGTGTGTGTCAGGTACCCGAATTGCCACTCCAATTCATCGCATACATCTCAGAAACATAAAGAAAACATGCCAGAACACCATTGTACTAAATTTAAAGGTTCTACTTTTGTTGGTTTTTGAGATATGCTCGTTGCTCTTGTGCTCGTCCGGAAGTTTCCAAAAGCCGAACCCATGGTTCAAATTCTTTCAAATATCAGTTTCCAATTTTACAGAAAAGGAAACATAACAAAACACCTTTGTACTAAAAATAAAAGTTCTATCTTTGTTAGTTGTGGAGATAAAATCGCTTGCTCTGGGGCCCGTCCGGAAGCTTCCAAGATTTGAACCGATGGACCACATCCTCACAAATTTCAGAAACATAAATGAAACATGAAAGAACACCATTCTGCCTAATTTAAAGGTTACATCTTTGTTGCTTTTGGAGATAATATCATTTGCTCTGAGGCTCGTTCGGAAGCTTCCAAAATCCGAACCCAAGGACCAAATCCTCTCAAATTTCAGAGACCTAAATCAAACATGAAAGAACACCATTCTGCCGAATTTAAAGGTTATATCTTTGTTGTTTTTGGAGATAATCTCATTTGCTCTGGGGCTCGTTCGGAAGCTTCCAAAATCCAAACCCATGGACCATATCCTCTTAAATTTCAGATACATAAATCAAACGGGAAGGAACATCATTGTAAAAAATTTAAAGGTTCTATCTTTGTTGATTTTGGAGATAATCTCGTTTGCTCTGGGGCTCGTTCGGAAGCGTCCTAAATACGAATCTATGGTTCAAATTCATTAAAATGTCAGTTTCCAATTTTATAGAAAAGGAAACATAACAGCACACTCTTGTACAAAATTTGAAGGTTCTATCTTTGTTGATTTTGGAGATAATATCATTTGCTCTGAGGCTCGTTCGGAAGCTTCCAAAATCCGAACCCAAGGACCAAATCCTCTCAAATTTCAGAGACCTAAATCAAACATGAAAGAACACCATTCTGCCGAATTTAAAGGTTATATCTTTGTTGTTTTTGGAGATAATCTCATTTGCTCTGGGGCTCGTTCGGAAGCTTCCAAAATCCAAACCCATGGACCATATCCTCTTAAATTTCAGAGACATAAATCAAATGGGAAGGAACATCATTGTAAAAAATTTAAAGGTTCTATCTTTGTTGGTTTTGGAGATAATCTCGTTTGCTCTGATGCTCGTTCGGAAGCTTCCAAAATCCAAACCCACGGACCAAATCCTCTTAAATTTCAGAGACATAAATCGAACGGGAAGGAACATCATTATACAAAATTTAAAGGTTCTGTCTTTGTTGGTTTTGGAGATAATCTCGTTTGCTCCGGAATCATTCGGAAGCTTCCAGAATCCGAACTCATGGACCGATTTTGTCCAGATTCGAACTTAGCCTTCCTTTCGTAATTAGTAACCTACTATATAAATTTCATCAAAATAGCTTTATTAGTTTTTGAGTTATCGTGCGAACGGACGGACGGACGGACATTGTTTCTGCAGCTATTAAATTTTGCTGGTTTCTTGTTCATCTAAAAATAAAAAAAGGAGAAACAAAGAATCAATTTTAAATTAAAATTATTTTTGTACTTATCTGAGTTGTTCTATTGATATACCTAAAAATAAAAAATTTATGTATATTTATTTTAAAAATTTAAAGTATTATTGATACGTACATTAATTGTCAAAACCAAACAAATTCACAATATTAGATAGAAATTGTCAAAATATAATTGTTTTAATTTTGGGACACAAGATGTCAATTACATTCACTAAAATTAATTTAATTCACAATAATTTTATATTTTTTATATATTCAATGATTTTAACTTTTTATATACACTACATATGTTTTTTATATACTTTGGTTTTTCATTTTTTATTATGTACTTTAAATTCAAGGTTACTGAACTTGAGTTAAACGTTAGTCCTGAACCGTTTAACTCAAGTTTATATAAGCCCAAATTTTATGAATTTTAATCAATCGTTATCGTAGAGTCGTAAAAGAAAGATTGTTGAAATAAATTAAATTGAAAATAAAACAGTGCGTTTTATTATAATAAAAAAATAACAGTGCGTTATTAATTACGTAATTAGGTTGTAAAAATAAAGTAAATTGAAAATAACACAGTGCGTTTTATTATAATAAAGAAAAAATAACAGCACTTTATTAATTTTTTAAAATAGTGAAAAATAAGTTAAATTGGATTGAATTGAACATTTGAATTAAACATTTTTTTTTTGTATTTGTGTTTTAAGCAAACATTTTTTGGTCCTTCGAACCGGATATTAAGCGGCAAACAAATTTGATTTTATTGTATGAAGTGTAACAAGGTAAAATTAGAAAATTTGTGTTGTAAAAAAAAATATACTTATATTGATAAACTATAAATTAAAAAAAAAAAAAAGAGTGTGAAAAAAGAAATTGTATTTGGGTGACAAATTTGCAAGAAAGATAACAGTGACTTTTATGAGAATAATTAAAATTAAAGTATTATAATTTACAATATTTGAGCTAGTTAAAAACAGTGACTGTTGAAATTTTCTAAGATAAATTATAATTAAAAAGAGTTAATTTTCAAAATTTGTAAAAACGGAAAAAAAAATATATAAAAAAAAAAAAACCAGTGACATTGTAAGCATCTATATAGTGAACAAAATATTAGGGTACAGAATCCCTCACGGTTTGGTACGCGCGCGTTCGGTACGGTTTCTGGATATAAAATAGGAACACATAAATCAAAAGTAAGTCCGTTCTAATTATTATATACTAACAAAATTCACACAATATTAAATATAAACATTTAACAACAAAAACATTTATAATAAAATTTTTATAAAAACATTCAACATTAACAACATATATAAAAGTTTAAAAATATTTTTGCAATATTTTTTACATGCTAAAATTTTGTTAAAAAAATCAAGGATTAACTAATTTGAGTTATATAAGTTATATTTGAGTTAGTAATTTTAGAAGTGTATATGGATCTGCAACCTGAGTTGAAGGATGCTTATGACCAGCTAGCAAAAGAAACCCCAGATTTGAGTTCTTCATTGATTCCAACTCAACAAGATTTTGCGCCACCACGCTTGAGTTTACCCCCGTTTGATGGCACGTATGAAAGTTGGCCGGCCTTTAAGAATACTCTAGACGCCTATTTCCTGCAATACTCGCAAATGTCGAATATACAGAAATTTAACGTGCTCAAGACCAAGGTGGAGGGAGATGCAGCAACACTAATTCAACATTTGCATTTAGAAGAATCAGGGTTTAAGTAAGCCATAACTATTCTGACTGATCGTTATGAAAACAAAAGAGTGCTGGTAAACACACAGCTAAGGGTTCTACTAAGTCAACCACAAATTACAGCTGAGTCAGCAACAGCAATCAAAAACATGCTGGACACCACTATTGCAGCCTATCATTCCTTAAAAAATTTAAATATACTCGTGGAAAGCTGGAATAGTATTTTGATTTTCTTATTGGTTCAGAAATTACCATTTCGAACTCAACAATTATGGAAAAGATTGGCAACTCTCGAACAATACCGGAATTCACAGTGTTCAAAGAATTTTTAGAAAACAGATTTCGGACTTTGGAATCTGTTCCACGTAATCATCCAAATCACATTAAATCAAAGGACGTTAAGTAAACACCTACCAAAAATTTCCACATCGCGTCAGTAACTGGAGTTATTTGTACCATGTGTAAAGAGTCGCATATCTTAAGAAAATGTAAAAAATTTTTAGAACTGGCTCCTATTAAACGATTGGACTTTGTAAGAACAAAAACGTTATGCCGGAATTGTTTAGGAGAAGGTCACAAAGTACCGCAGTGTTCCAGCAAACACAAATGCCATGAGTGCCAGAAGCCACATCATACGTTACTGCACTTAACTAGAGGAGCTGGTCACACGCAGCCATTGGGAGCGCTATATATGTCACATGTCCGAGCAAGCAATCATATTTTGAATATCAACAGTCCCAGTTTCACACCTTCAAACAATAGTAGTTCTACGGAGTATCTCCAGTGTCCTGACAAGGATGTAAGAACTACAGCGTTCAGCAAATGCAACAAACAAGTTTTGCTCGCCACTGTTTTGGTCAAAATAATAAATTCTTCTGGAAAGGAAATCACAGTGCGTGCGTTGCTTGACCAACGATCTCAAGCATCTTTCATTACCGAGAAAATAGTGCAAAGAGTAAACTTAAATAAAGAAATTGTCAGTGCGACAATCCAAGGCATTGGAAAAGACAACAATCGTACAATTAATAATAAAACCACTTTCACCATAAAATCACTCATTGATGAACAATTTATTAACGTGGAAGGATTTATTATGAAAAAACTAACTCAAATATTACCATCGTCAAGAATCAATTATGAGAAGTGGGAGCATATAGTGGATTTAAAATTAGCGGACCCTCATTTCAATCAACCTGGAGTTATTGAGCTATTACTGGGAGCTGATGTTTTCAATAAAATTATATTACCTGGTGTCAAAAGGGGCACAGAGGGTATCCCATTAGCTCAAAACACAATATTTGGCTGGATTCTATCGGGCGAAATTCACCAGGCTACAACACAAAACATCACCATAGCCAACTACCATTTAACTCACAAGCTAGAAGAACAAGTAAAAATGTTTTGGGAAATAGAAGAAATCCAGAATGTTAATACCTTAACAGAAGAAGAACTTAAATGTGAAGAGATTTACAAAGAAACAACCATTAGACTACCAATAGGAAGGTATCAAGTGTCACTGCCATTACGAGAATCCAAGCTCGAACGCCATTTGGGAGCGTCAAGAAACATTGCAATCCGCCGACTGTAATCCGTCGACTGAATACTGTAAAGTAATTAACGAGTATCTAAAATTAGGTCACATGATACCCATCACACATTACGAAGCTATGAAAGATGATCAACTCAAACACACAACATGTTATCTGCCGCATCATGGAGTCGTAAAGGAATCCAGTACCACTACAAAACTGAGAGTGGTCTTCGATGCGTCAAGATCAACAGAAAATGGAATATCCTTAAACGATATGATGTTAAAGGGTCCGGTTATTCTGGACGAATTAGTGCAACTATTCATCCGATGGCGCAAACATAGAATTGCTTTCATAGCAGATATCGAAAAAATGTATCGGCAAGTCTTAGTTGACAAGAAACATGCTAATTACCAACGCATAGTGTGGCGTGAAAACACCAACGAAAATGTAAAAGATTACAAATTGTTAACTGTCACGTTTGGAACGAAAAGTGCACCATATTTAGCGACACGAACAATGCAACAATTAGCTAGGGATGAAGCGCAAAACTTTCCACTAGCTTCAGAAATCACTATGTCAGATTTTTATGTAGATGATCTGCTATCAGGAGCAGAAGATATAGAGTCAGCTTTACAAATTCAACAAGATATGATAGAACTTATGAATCGTGCTGGTTTTTGAAGGAAGATAATTCGTCACCATGTCATTGGCCACTAGCCAGAATTACTCAGGTACATCCTGGTTCGGATGGGTTGGTCCGAGTCGTTACGTTGCGTACAAAACATAATATCATCAAATGTCCTATAACAAAGATTTGCTTACTACCACATGATTAACAATGCACTATGTTCATCAACCATCGTTAAGCCAATGTAGGAAAGCATCACAAACACTTACACGCTAAAATCTATCGCTCATAAACAAAAAAAAACAATTGGTTAATCTAAAATCTGTCGCTTATAAAAAAAAAAATATAATAATAATTCGCTAATACTTATACGCGAAAATCGTTTAACAATCAAATATGATTTTAATATCTATTCGCTAAATTCTTTAAAATAATAAAAATAAAAAAAAATCGCAAATAAAAATCGTCCGTTGAAACAAAATCAAAATTCGAAATTCGTCCGTTCAGGTAAAACAAAAAAAAACATCAAAATTAAAAACATTGTCACACACTCACACTAAATAACATTTGAAATTTACATATCAACATTCAACTAAATCACACATCAACATAATTCAAGTATTCATACATTCACACAAACTTTTATTTAAAAATTCCTACGTATGAATGCTTTATAAACTACAAAAGCATACACAAATTTTCTAAAACAAATAACATAATTCTTACACTATCATAATTTTGTTCTTTCATGTTACTGCAATGTACGAGCACCGGAACCTGCAAATCATCTGGATACGTTGTTGCGAATTTGAGATGTCATGATCTTTTTGAACATTTAACCTAAAAAACACTTCACCCATGATGGAATTAGTATTAATCGAGCATGAATTCGAATGATATAAATTACCTATCCACATTGCAACTCACATAATTTAGCTCAATAAGTTGCCATTACTTCAATATAATGCCAAAGCCGGGAGTATGTTTCTGCAGCTATTATATTTTGCTGGTTTCTTGTTCATCTAAAAATAAAAAAAGGAGAAACAAAGAATCAATTTTAAATTAAAATTATTTTTGTACTTATCTGAGTACCCTGGTTCCTGAGTGATGGTTGAATCCTGGTACCGATCAGCAACCAGCATCTTCATCTTTGTTTTTTTCTATTTATATACCTAAAAATAAAAAGTGTATGTATATTTATTTTAAAAATTTGAAGTATTATTGATACTTACATTAAAACAAATTCACAATATTAGGTAGAAATTGTCAAAATATAATTGTTTTAATTTTGGGACACAAGATGTCAATTACATTCACTAAAATTAATTTAATTCACAATAATTTTATATTTTTTATATATTCAATGATTTTAACTTTTTATATACACTACATATGTTTTTTATATACTTTGGTTTTTTTTCATTTTTATTATGTGCTTTAAATTCAAGGTTACTGAACTTGAGTTAAACGTTAGTCCTGAACCGTTTAACTCAAGTTTATATAAACCCAAATTTTATGAATTTTAATCAATCGTTCTCATAGAGTCGTAAAAGAAAGATTGTTGAAATAAATTAAATTGAAAATAAAACAGTGCGTTTTATTATAACAAAAAAAATAGCACTGCGTTATTAATTACTTAATTAGGTTGTTAAAATAAAGTAAATTGAAAATAAAACAGTGCGTTTTATTATAATAAAAAAAAAATAACAGTGCGTTATTAATTTTTTAAAATAGTGAAAAATAAGTTAAATTGAATTGAATTGAACATTTGAATTAAACATTTTTTTTTTGTATTTGTGTTTTAAGCAAACAGACATCGTTAAATCGACTCAGGAGGTGATCCTGATTCAGAATATATATACATGTTCATATCTAACTCGCTTCCTTTTGGTGGTTACAAACACCATACCAAAGTTAATATACCCTATACTTTAGGTGTAGCCATGTAGGGTATAATAATAAACCACACATTCTTATAATCTTAAGTACCTATATACATGTATGGGAAGAATTGCCATTGTACAATTTATATAAAAATCAAAATGGAAAATAATAGAAATGAAAGGGTTGCACAAAAAATTTTTGGGTAGGCCAGATAATTCAAATAAAATTCAAAATGATTGACATCTTTATATTAAAAACGTAAATAAATTAATTTGAACTTTTTTAAATGAAAAAGTAAACATATTTTATTATAATTTATATCAATGTTTAATTTATTCTAAACGTAAATGTCAACATATTTAGTAATTTTTATATGTAAATGCAAAATTTTAATTTTATGCAAAAATTTTGACATTTTCATGTTAATTTCGGCAATATTAACTTTTAATAAAAATTAAGATTTTTTAAAGTCTAAAAATTAAATTTTTATAGAATTATTAACTTTAATATAAAAATTAAAATTTTTTAAAATCTAGGGCTGTCGCCCCCGCTAACAATTTAAGAAATCCTCTTTTTAAATTCAGCAAGTAAACGCGTACGGCAAGCATCTATTGATATTTGTTTTGCTCATTAGAAATAAAAGAAAAATAAAAGTTAACTTTCTTATATGAAAAATAAAATTTTTTATGTATAATATTATACTATTATCTACAATTATTTATAAAATTTATTATTTTTTCAAATTTCAAATATCAAAAATATAAAAAGTTACCTAAACAAATTTTACAAAGTTCATATATCTAAGATATAAAAGCTTACCTAAAAAAATTTATTTTCATTTAAAAACTCTTTTCTAAAATTACTTAAAGAATTCCACAATGGCAACACGTTTCAAAAATGCATGAGGACTGAAACGTCATGCCGCCATTTAATAGAATTAATATTAGAGTTTTATATTGAAAGTCGGAAATTTTAAAATTAAAAAAAAACGTAAAAGAAAGCAAAAAATTTAAAAAAAAGGACACCCAACAGACAAGGAAGGGCAAAGGAATCATTTAAAAAATATTAAGGATCAGACCATTCTTACGGGAATTATTGGATGACAGTGAAAAAGTGAACTATGCCCAAAATTTTCACTACTTGTAAAGTAACAAAATAAGTGATAAAATTCTTTAAAAAAATTTGGAAATGAAATTATTTCACCTTTTAGGAACCGTAGGAAACTAAAGCAATGCATACGCACGGTTAATCAGCTGTTTCTCAAAATTGGCTGAAAATATTTTCTTCACTATTTATTAGTTAATATATCTATGATTTTATATCATATTTATTTAAAACCGACTACCCAAAAAATAAATTGTTGTGAACCATATTATAATAAAATAGCTGGGCAACTTATCTTTCTCTCTAATGTTTTTCCTATTCAAAAATGTTTAGCCAAAAATTAACATATGTTTTAGTCTAATACAAAGTCAGCTGTTTTTATTTTGTACAATTTTTCCGTTCATGAATATAAAAAACTTTCTTTTTTCTGAAATCCTAAAATTTAAAATTTAAAATTTATTAAAATTTTGAATAAGTAACGTTAATTAAATTAAATTTTAATTTTAAAAACAAAATATATCAATTATTAAGTAATATAAAAACTTAAAATCTCTGAATAAAACTGGTTATGAAAAACTGCTTTATATTGTTTTAATAAATATAAACAGCTGATTGAACGAAATGTATATATATAATAAAATGCATATGTATTTTTTTGACTGAATAACCTAAGATAGGAAAACACATAAGAAGAAAAGGAACGACTATACCTAACTTCCCATCTATTAGTTAATATATCTATGTATAAAATCATTATGTTTGACCAAATCCACTTTTGTACTGACATACCTTAACATTCACGTTTTTTTCTCGGGTATTAAAAATTTATTTTCATATTTTCTTAAAAGTTAAAAATTTAAGAGAGTTGTTTTTAGTTAACAACGAAATTGAAATAATATTTATAATAAACAGGTTTCTAAAAGATATTTTCCAAAAGAAAAAAGGATTCCAGCAATTAAAACTACAATTATTATATTTTTTCTGAAACAGGCGGGCTAGCAAATGGTGCCGTGCGGGCGAACGGGGTGCCGAGGCAGCGGCGCTCAATCCTCTTTTTTTTGTTTTTCATAAAAATGTCTAAATTTTTTTTTGGTTTTTTTTTACCCCTATGATTTCAAATTTTATTTCTGTAAAAATGAAGTACAAAAATTATTACAACATGGGCTTGAAATACAGATAATAATTTAATTATGGCTTTATGACACAAAATATGACTTTATAACACATTGAAATGAGTCATAAACCCATATTCCCAATATGACTTTAAGACTTATTTAAATGGGTTATAGAGCCATATTCGTGAAATATGGCTTTATGACACCCCAACACAAATGGCAATAGCTATATGATCTGTTTCAATATTAATGTTTCATTTGCCGAGCTAAAAAACAATTTACGGGAATTGCCGACAAATGTACATTTTATTTACTGTTGCTACACAATAAATTCGTTTCTCAGTGCGAATAGAAAATTTTCAGTTTGATTTGGTATACAGGGTCAGTTGGATAATACTTTCTTTTTTTTTTAACACGCTACCCAAACTCTAGGAAAGTTTTCCTTTTTACAAAATTATTGTAGGTTTGAGCAAGAAGCAGAGGAGTTCAAGAGAAATATGAATATAAGGGAGAATTGCCGGGTAAATTGAAGACGATTCTGAATAGGTTCGTTTTGAAAAGTTGCAAATTGTATAATGGGCCATTTGTATTAGAGGAGAACACGTTGGATGGAAGCATGTCCCACATTTTAGCCGTTCTCACAATAAAAGAGTTTCCATAACCAGTTTTAAACCAACTAGGAATTTCCACGGTGTAAAAATGAGCACTTGAAGCTCCCGTAGTGTTGCGTTGGAATTGTTTAAGTGGAGGTATTATTGATTTCAATTCGATAGAACAAGTGTCATTATCTACAAGATATCTATAAAAGAGAGATAAAGCTCCAATATTTCGACGTTAGTTTAGAGGAGTAAAGGTTCTCCGAACAGTAGAGTCGCCAATCAGGCGTAAGGCGCGATTTTGGATTTTGTCCAGGTAACCTAATGATGTTTGAGCAGCGCCAGCCCATATGTGAGAATTATACTCCATCTTAGGTCGAATATATGCTTTATAGATAATGGCCAAATCACTAGAGGAAAAACAAGCTTTACAGCAAAAAAGAAAACCTAAACATTTGGCAGCTTTTTTGGCTATATCAAAAATATGCTAATTCCACAACATTTTTTGATTAAGCTGCATGCCTAAAATATTTTGCAAACCGCTGTATATTTTCCCCTAGGAACCGTAAAATTGGTATGGATTGATCTCTTTTGCAAGAGATCTGACAGCTTTGAGTTTTGGAAGTGTTGAACTCAACTCTGTTTTTAACACCCCAAACAGCCATTTTCGCTAGATCGTGGTTAACTGAACTAGCCATAATTTCCCTTTTTAAACTGATTGTGGTTGCAGTAGCATTCGATTGTTTTTAAAAATCATAAGATGCCATCAGAGTGCTGTCATCGGCAAAACTATGGATTGGATTGAGGGTAGAACTGAGTAGGTCGCTAATGAAAATTAAGAAGAGAGTGGGAGATAAGGTAGAGCCTTGTGGAACGCCAGCATTTATTTTATGAGTGTCAGACATAAAATTGTCGACAAGGATACGAATACGACGATTCGAAAGAAAAACCTGAATCCATCCACAGAAGGAGCTGCCCAACCCAATTGCCTGACATTTGCTCAGAAGAGTAGAATGCCATACTCGATCAAAGGTCTTTGAGATATCGAGAGCTACAACCTCAGATTCACCGGAACACTGAATGCTAGTGTTGAGCTTCTCGCAGAGACAAGTTAAAAGATCACCTGTAGATCGATGATTGCGGAAGCCGTATTGGCGATCATTTAAAATACGCAAGCTATTCAGGTATCTCAAAAGCCTTTTATTTACCAAAATTAACATAATTTTGGAGAGGAGCTAAGTGATGGCGATTGGTCGGTAGTTTGAAAGGTTGCTTTTGTCACCTTTTTTAGGAATTGGAGAAGCGTGTGCAACTTTCCATTGACTGGGATATTTACCAGTCGAAAATGAGAGTGCAAAAAGATTGCGCAGAGGTTTCAAAATGGGCGAGGCCATATGTTTGAGAACCATAGCTGGAATTCCATCAGGACCAGTGGACTTTCTAACATTCAGATTCGTTAGCACTTTCACTACAGCACGTCACCTGAAGTATAATGAATTTTAACCTTAGTAGGATTAACTGAAGGGTATACTGGAGGTAATTGAGTTGTAGTAGGGAGTGTAGAATTTGCAGCAAAAATGTTTGCGAACAAATTAGCTTTACCAATAGAATCGGAAATGATAGAGTTGCGGGTATCAATCAGCGGAGAAAACGATGATCCACAAAAGTTGTTCTTTACACTTTTTGCAAAAGTCCAAAAGGTGCGATTGCAGTGAGGGAGAGTAATTATTTTCTGTCGCAACCTTTGGTTATAAAGAAACTTTTGCTGATTGATAATTCTCTTGCAATTGTTCCTAGCTGCTTTATAGACCGCAAGTGAGGACTCAGATACATTGGCTTTGTACTTTTTAAAATGCTCCTCTTTAGATCCGATTGTTTTTCTACAGATGTCACAGAAATGTTTTACTACAGAGAGCTAACAAAAATGTTATATTTTTCTGGATTTGTGATCAGGAACAAGTAAGGACTCAGATACATTGGCTTTGTACTTTTTAAAATGCTCCTCTTTAGATCCGATTGTTTTTCTACAGATGTCACAGAAATGTTTTTCTACAGAGAGCTAACAGAAATGTTATATTTTTCTAGATTTGTGATCAGCAACAGATCCAAAAGATGCTCGTTGTGATTGTCACGGTCTGGAATTCTAGTAGGACTCTTAACAAGTTGAGAAAGTTGGAATAAGTTTGAAAATAGTTCAAGTTGCTTGCCTTCCGGTGAGTTGTGACTAGAGAAATGAAGCCAGTTTTTGTCGTGGACATTAAAATCCCCTGCGACGACTGTCTCACATTCTGGACTGTCTCGTTGGCTTGGGGAGATGTGTAAATAAAACAGAAAAAGATTGTAGCTTTTTCAACTCGGAGTTTCACCCAAAGATAATGGAAAATTGGGTTGGAGCTTTTAATTTCGAGAAGAGAGTGGAAAGCTACGCCGGAACTTATATATAAAGCGACACCACGATGAGAAATAAAAAGTGGAACTAAAGTATAGCCATTGATACTATAATTAGTATCATCGCCTGTAACCTGAGTTTCGCTTAGGACTAATATAACTGGTCTTTCTGAGTGTAGGTGAGCTTCGACTGATTGGCTCGCTAAACCTCTAATATTACAAAAGTTAATTGTAAAGTTGACGGACATTATTACAATTTGCAACGAAATGGAACTGGGAAAAATTAATTAAAGTTAAAATTAAAAAAAATCAAAATAAAACAAAAATAAAAATCGAAATTTAAATAACATTTAAATAAAATTTACCCAAACAAAAAAAACGAACACCAAACGTTAAACTCGAACATTCGGAAAGAAAAGAAAAAAAAGGGGCTAAACCAAATAAGTGGTGAACATGATAAACGAAATTCGAAGTACGACAGGTTTTAGTACCTTATCGTACACAAGAAATACTCTACCATATTCACCACTTAAATAACATAGACACAAACCTTGTTATATCATATACATTTCTTTTTCCCACTTGTATATGATAAAAATTTAGTAAAAAGAAATAATGCAGCACTAATTAAATAAATTAGAAAAGAGCAAACGGTTTGTTTACTGAAACCTGCTTGGAAATTTTGCATGGGAGAAAAGGAAGGTTGGATAGCGTGCCTGTTTATTGACATTTAATTTAATTTTACAATTTTTGATGAAAATTTAAAATGAAAACAAATTAATTTAATTTATAATAATCAAAAATTAAAACAAAATTAAAATTAATAAAAATTGATTTTAAAAGTTAATTGTACTTAAACTAAATTTATAATATAGAAATAAAAAAAATAAAAATATTAAGAAAAAAACCAAAATTGTAAACAAAACTAAAAACTGAAAACAAGCGAAATCAAAATATAATTAAAATTAAGAAGTTCCAAAATTAAAAGTTGAAAAAAAAAAAATTAAAAAATTGAATTAAAGTTTCTAATAGATACAAAATAAAACTAAAGAAATTAATTAAAAAATATAAAATTAGAGAATATTAAAATTATTAATAGAATTAGATGATCCAGTATTTGCTACTTATCAACCAGCCGGAACAAAATAAAATATGGTAGCATCTTCAGCTGCTGTTGTTGAATTCCTCGCTCGTCAATAAATCACCTTCATTCGGGTTTAAAATTTATTTATGATATAAAATTTTAATTATATTAATAAACCAAATTTAATTACTCAGTTTTAAAGCTTAATAAAATAAAATTGACAAGTACATTTATTTATTTGGTGTTTATAAATTCACTTATTAAATTATTAAAGTTTACGAATTGTTAGTAAAATTTATCATCAAATCAAATTTGTCAGAATAACAATCATAGTTCAAAAAATTTATAGTTTTTATAGTAAATTTATTTTTTTAATAAAAAATCAAAAAGTGAAAATGTTTAGATGATCCATCAGAATCTGAATTCGAAAATAATGAAAGTGATTCAAATTTTGGTAATAGTCAAGACAATAACATTTTGGAGAAGGAAATATCAATATATTTCGTATATTACGTAAAAAATTTTTGTACCATGTCTGTATCCACAAATATTTTTTATTTTTTATTCTTTTATATGTTTTTGTATTTAACGACAGAGAATCAGCTAAAATAGTGTATTCAGCTAAAAAATAACAACACGTAAAGCTCTTTTAAAAAAAACTTTCTAGTTTATAGAAGAGAGGGTGACTGAGAGAGAATGAATAGGAAATTAATACGGTTGTAAATAATACAGTGTAATAATTGCCAATGAAAGTCGGTTGCATTCTGATAATTCTGAAAGTGATGATAAATGGGTGGAAAAAATTAAATCGATGTCTTTCTTTGTATTCGAGCAAAACAGTAGCGGCGTCAATATTGACCAAAACTTAATTCCACTTCAAATTTTTGATTATTTCTTTGAATGAATGATGATGAATGAATGCTAATTTCATCAACAAACGATTATGGTGCAAATTTATATAATAACAAGTAAATGTAAAAGTAAGTCGATGCAACCGACTTATTTATCTAAACTTAAAAAATTCAAATTAAATTAAAAACCCATAAGTTACGTATTTAGTTATATTACTTAGGTATTTAATATAAGCTCTTACAACCTTTGTACAAAATTTCAGGCTTCTATCTTTATTAAATTCGAAGATATGCTTATTAGCTCTTGAGAAGTGTGTGAAGGCACTCGGACCACCACCCCAATTCATCTCAAATTTTAGAGACATCATCATAACAGGGTAGAATACTCTTATATCAAATTTCAAGTTTTTATATTTATTAATTGCGAAGATATGCTTGTTCGGTTTTGAGAGTTGTGTTGGGGGTACCCGAACAACTCTTCCAATTCATTTTAAATTTTGGCAAATCAGGCATTCAGGAAACAACACCCTAGTACCAAATTTGAAGTTTCTATTTTTATTCATTTCGAGTATATGCTTGTCCGGTTTTGGGAGTTGTGTGGGAGGAACCCGAACAACCACTTCAATTCATTTCAAATTTTAGGGATATGAGGGATTCAGGAAAACACACTCTCGTACAAAACTTTAAGTTTCTATCTTCATTAATTTCGAAGATATTCGTATTCGGTTTTGGGAGTTGTGTGGGAGGTACCCGAAACCATAGTCCGACTTCCTCCATTTGCAATCCCCGCCCCGTCATTGTTAACCTACAGTATAAATTTCAACAAGATAGCATCATTATTTTTTGAGTTATCGTGCATACGGACGGACGGACATCTCTAAATCGACTCAAAAGGTGATCCTGATTCAGAATATATATACATGTCCATATCTAACTCGCTTCCTTTTGGTGCTTACAAACACCATACTAAAGTTAATCTACCTTATACTTTAGGTATAGGGTATAATAACAGGCCTTCAACCAGAAAACGACATCGAAAAAGCTTTGAAAATGTTTCAGAAAATTATGTTCAACCATTTTTTGGTTTAAGCTTATACTCCTCAAAGCTTTTACTCCTTATACTACTCAAAATAAAAATCCCACAATCAGGAAACTTTTTACTAAAATGCTCTGCATTACCATCATATATTTGTCAGGCAGACGGTATCAGCAAATTTTAAGCTGTTTTAGTTGCCACGCACCAGAATATCAAGACTGTATATTAAAATTAAATAAGATAACGCTAACGAGTTTGTTGATAAGAAATTTCATGAAAGTATACTCCCCATGTAAACATTATTTATCTTTAAATGAATTGCTTCTTTTAGTTAGGAAAAGGTTACAAATATAAAGGTATCTGAAAGGGAAACGTGCCAGAAATTGTATGGTAAGCTGTACGAGGTAACAACAAGTGATAGTTATATTTTAAATGGGATGATATATGGGTGAAAGGAATCTGGCACTAAAACTAAAGATGTTGTGATGAAATTGATGGACCCGTTTCTTAACAGAGGTCATCATGTATTTATGGACAATTTTTACAACTCAGTTGATATGTCCAATTTATTATTGCAATTTGAAACCCATACTACTGGAATTTTGCGTGCTTATAGAAAAAAAAAATTCCAAAGCTGTTATTAAAAAATAGTTACGGAAGGATGAAATAATATGGAGAAGAAGTAAAAACATATATGTCACAAAATGGAAGGATAAAAGTGATGTCTTAACCATCACTACGGCACACCATCACCAATTAATATAAACGACTAATAGAAGAGGTATAAAAAACCAATTGATGTGGCCTCTTATAATAACCACATGTCAGGTATTGATCGAGCCGATCAGCTTCTCTTGTATTATTCATGTTCACGGAAAACTGTCAGGTGGTACAAAAAGTCCTGTTTCATTTTCTGGATATAACAGCATGGAACTCATTATATATATATAGAATTTTCACCCAAAATCAAGTTTTCCAGAATTTCAAGAAAAACTTGTTACAGATTTAATAAATTTGTTATCTAATATAACCCAAGGTAAAGACCTCTGTGAAGGAACAAAAAACAAAAGTTTTCACACAAGGTGCAAAGAGTGTACAAAACATGGTAAGCCGGTGATCTCATGACTTACCTTTGCGAAAAGTTGAATAGCAGCCTTCATCATTCTGATGAGTTTGATGTAGTGGCTCTGCATATTTCTAAAGCTTTTGACCGAGTCTGGCATGATGCTTTATTAGTAAAATACAAAGCATTAGGATTAGGTAGAGTCTTTTTTAAATGAATTGGAGATTTCCTTTCAAATCGCATGATTCGGGTACTTGTCGATGGTTATTCATCTGACAATTTTATAATTAATGCTGGGATCAGGGATCTGTTTTCTCTCCCACTCTCTTTTTAATATTTATCAATGACCTACTTTCAATAACCTCCAATCCAATCCATAGTTTCGCAGATGACAGCACCCTTGTAGCTTCCAATGAATTTCATAGCCGCTGTAACATTAATCATAAAATTAATAGAACAGCAAGAAATTTCACAATCAGTGAGCTAAATAATGATTTAGCGAAAATCCAAATATGGGCTGAAGTCAACAGAGTTGATTTCAACACCAAAAAAACGAAATGCTGTTTAATCTCGAGTAAAATAGCTACTAATACAGCCAACCTGACATTTCAGGGTGAAGCTTTGCAGCGCTCAACAGATTTAAATATTCTGAACATCCAGTTAAATCAAAAATTGACTTGGTTAAATCATATTTTTGGTATAGCTAAAGATCTAATAGTTATGAATTCAATGCCTATTTAAGTTATTTATAAAAAAATAAAAATATTATATAATAATGTTTTTTTTTTATATTATATCGTCCAAATATAAATATCTGCCGATATTTTTAGGACTCTTTTGCCTTTAGCATGTGGGTCATCTCGGTACAAGTATTCAATTATAATTATATTTAATATTTTTTTTGTATTATTTTTTTATATAATAATTATAAATAAAAAAATAAATAATATTATAAATATTATTCCCGTCTTGCTGTATTTCGCATTATTTATTTAATATAGCATAGATTGCTGCTAAAGAGAATGAAGGAGGCAATTTCCGTCGTGCGGTAATTCAGGCTATTTGTTCATTGTTACATAAATTAATGCATTAGAGAATAATAAAAGCAATTCCCGTCCAGCGACAATTCCCGCTATTTTTTTAGTCTAATAAATGATTCTGTATGCCAGAATAAATGCGAAATTTCCCGTCCTTCATTTTTGTATGAAAAATTAATTGTGTATGAAAACTCAAGTATTTAATTGAACGTCAACGTGTTATTTAAACGTTTAATTTGTTCAATAATATTTAATATTCTTCCCTTTCACAATCATTTTCTGAATTTTGAAAGCGTGTAAGAAGAGAGAAAGCTTGTTGATTAAAGAAAGAAAGGAAGAATTATTATCAGACTTTAATTGCTCGTTGTTGAAAAACGAAATTATTTGCTTTAGCTGAGATCAAAATATTCGTTTCGTATTTTCCGACAAAATATTTTTATTTAAATTTTTTTGCTGGTTCTTCTTTTTCACCGTTGAAGCAGGTAACGAACAGATCGTTATTAATAGTTATTCTAAATTTAAAGTCTATTAAATATTTAAATTAATAGTTATTCGAAAATAAAAATTACACCCAAAAAATTATTATCAGATAAAACATATGAAACTACATTGATTTTAGCTTTGTATAAATTTCAGCCATTAAATTTTTTTTTCTTTTTTAATTTTTAAAATTAAATTTTGATAGTTTAAAATTAAGTTATCATTGTATGTTTCGGTTTTCTTTTTAAATAAACATTCAAGGCACGGGCTGTTAACTTAAAAGAAAATGCTAAATTTATTTTTATTTTTTAACTGCAGCTGCCTACCACCGTAGCGATTTGATTAAACTTTTTTTTTTTAAATAACAGAAAATGCCGGTAAGTTGACTTTTATATGATTAAAAGTAGTAATTCAAAATAAATAATTTGTGTTGTGTTTTTAAATTTTGAATTTTTATTTTATTTACTTTGGAAATATGTATTTGTTTGTTTTTATTATTTAAAACTTAAAAAATATGAGGTTTTTGTGTTGTTGTGTACCGTATTGCAGGAGTTTAACTACAAAAAGACATAGGGAATAAAAACAGGGAATATTTTAAAAAGTGGAAATTGTTCATCCCCAATATTAAGTTTCAAGGGTTTTCAGACCAAAAAATTTATAATTCATTTTAAAGAAACTTGTAGGGGTGTGGATTGATTTGTTGAAAAACAAAATGTGGAATTAAAAAAGTTGAATGCAAAAAAGGTTGGAAAAAAAATTTAAAAAAAAAATGTTGAAAAAAAAATATTGAAAAAAAATGCTGAAGTAAAAATTAACTCCTATGTAGCTTAAAATAACTTTTTTTTTAATTTTATCACTTTTTATTAATTTTATTTGTATATATACATATATAAATATTCTGGAAAAAGCTTACAACCCTGATTTTTGATCCAGCACTAAAATTCGAACTAATTCAGAATCTCGCATATACATAAGTATATATTAATATTCTGTAAAAAGCGAATAACCCAGATTTTGTAACCAACTATAAAATCTCTCCTAATTGAGGATCCACATTTGAATGATCCACATTTTCTGTAAAAAGAGAATATCCACAAGGCCACAAGTTACCCCCCAAAAAGGTCCCATATTTAATAGGCCTTTAGCGTTACAATTTAAATTTACCAAAAAAATAAACTTTTTTCCATTATTTTTCGCGAAAATAATATTTTAAAATTTTTTCATACAAAAATGCACTTTTTGTTATGAAAATAATGGTCGATTGACATTTTGACGTTTTAATGCATTCTTATTACTTTATTATGATATATCCTATTAAAAAACTCGTCATACGACGGGTATAAGTAAAATAATGTAACTTTTGTGAAAGTTTCCTCAGTTTTATGAACAATTTAATTTTAGTAAATTTATTCAAATACATAAGGTAATGCATCACTTGTCCACCTATAAGCGGTGTCATTATTTGATATTTAGTTAAATTACTTATTAATAGAATTGGCGGATACAGTAAACCATGATGAAATAGTTCAATATTTTTTTTAAAAGTTTTTTTTATGTTTAACAATAACATGTTTATCGTTATCGATTAATGATCGTGGCCGTTTGAATCAGTTATTGGCCTATGTAAAACAGCAATGATTGGCCACCAAAACATATAGAAAAGGATTAATTAAAAGACTAAAATGTATTAACAAAAATAAAATATTTTATTTCAATGAACATTTCCTTGAATTAACAAAAATACATTTCGTGAAAATAACAAAATAAAAATTAAAATATAAAAAGAATAAAAAACAATATTAATTAAATTGTACTTTTTTTGCAAGCATCGCATTTATAAGACTGCATCATTTCAAATTTGTCAGCATTCTCAGCACTTTTTTTTAAGAATTCACAAAATGTGGTATATTCGGTTGCATGATGCGCATTTAATTCCAACTTTAACTGATGTAGTAATGAAAGTACAAATATTGCATAGTTTTCCTACAACTTTTAAATTGTTGGAAAAGTATACTTGTGTCCCATCCGGTACATTTGCAGTTATAATATTGTCAAATATTATTATCTCATCAGATAAATTTGGTATTTCATTAAACATTATTGGCGTTTCAACAGGTATTATTCGCTTCTCCATATGTATTATTGGTTTTTTCATATGTATTATTGACGTTAATTCACGTATTAATAGCGTTTCGTCGGTTATTATTGGCGGTACATCAGGTATTATTGGTAATAAGGTTTTTTCGATTTCACTTTTTTTTGATAATGGTTTTGTTTTGGTTTTGTTTTTTTTGGTACAGGGTTTGTTTTCTTTTTGTTCCTTTTTCATTAGTCTTATCTTTTTTTCTAATAATGTTCATAGTGGAAATGTCTACATCGGGAACGGGTCAATTTTGAAATCTCAGTTTTTCTTCAATTACAGTTGCAGCTTGTTTTCCGAACTTGGACCATATTTCAAATAGGGCACCACTTTCGCGAGAATTGTTTGATTCAACTGATTCAAACTTCGTAAGGAAATCCTTCCCTACTATTGAACCAAATTCAGTATACATTAAAATTATTTGATCTTTGCCAGTAATTTTGGAACATTTTTCAGAGTGATTATTTTTCCCTTAACATTTAGTATAATCCACTGAATTAGGACTCCATGGATACAATCCACAGGTATCAAAACCTTTTTTTAATAAGTCATGCGATATTGATGTATTAATAGCATGTTTTAAAATAGGAGCAAAACTTTCCCTAGTAAATGTTAGTTGTGGATTCTGAATTCTCCATTGAATCAATTTTTATTATTCCAAAAGTCTATATAGTTCTATATTATTCCAGATTGTTCTATTTACTTCTTTTCCAGATTGTTATATTTACAACAATATTGAATTATTGAAATTTTTCTATATAAACTAGCATGGCCAATTAACTGATTCTTATTCTTGAATCGACGCATAATGTTTGGCCACCATTTATTTATTAAAATCTTTTGAAATTCAAATAAAATATGAAATAAAATAAAATATGTACTTTTACTTACATCAAACTTAACCAATTTCAACAATTAAAACCAAATAATTGCTTAAAAACTTTAAATTTATTTATTTAGTTTCCTTAAGAATTTATTAATAATCAAGGCAAAAGATATTCGTTCTAAGGTACCACAATTCAAAATCAATTATTTATGACATATTATAGTTTTGAAAACACATAAAAAATAATGAGTAGTGAGTATTAGTAATAGTAGTAATATTTGCAGAAACAAAAAACAACAAAGAAAATTTAGAAAAACGTCGTTATTATACTGTTAAGCTTAAATTTAAATTTAAATTTGACGGCCAATTAACTGCTGTAAAATTTTGCAGGCCAATAATGATACATAACCCTATTATGCTTCCCATATACGGCGGACTAGGTTGTAAACTTGGTACGCGGACAGGTTTTAGAACCATACCACACACTTATCCAACCATTGTAATTATGTATTCTATATTTTTATTATTTTCTCAAATCAAAAAATCAATGTTAAAATGACATTTAAGTTATACAACTTACTCATACACGATACAACTCAACTACGAACCAAAGACTCCGCCCACAAAAATCAAAATTTTTTAATATTCATCCAACCAACTTTTCAACCAACAAAATGGTTTTACAACTTACCCATACACGATACAACTTAACAAGTCCGCGTACCAAGTTTTCAACCTAGTCCGCCGTGTATGGTCAGCATTATGTTTAGGTGACAAATATAAAACTTAGTGCTCAAGTATTTTATTGAGAAATAGTTGATATTGAGAAAAGTAGTTAATAGTGTATTTATTCAAATACATATTATGTAAAAAAAATTTGAAAAATTTAGTACTTCTTTTATTTTTTTTAAATTTTAAATATTTCCAGTAGCACCTACAGTCTATTTAAAAAAGAGAAATTTATTACCTATTTATACAACATTCTGAATTTTTTTTTGTTCGTTTATGTTTACCTTTCATTCATATATGTGAGTATAATTGTTGTTATTAAAAAATAATATATCTAAAACTACATAATATACCCATATATACATACATTCATATATCTGTATTCTGGTCTGAACTCCTGATTGTTACATTGTAATATACTATAATTATACTAGTAAAAAAACCCGGGTATAAGTAAAAAAATGTAGCTTTTGTCAAAGTTTCCTCAGTTGCTATTAAAATATAACATTATAACCATATATGTATATGTATCTATATGTATATATATAATAATATAATTACATATGCGAGACTCACATCAATTATCAGGCCATGAAGTGCAGAGAGTAAAAGCTTAATAAGGGGCCAGCTTTTAACAAATTTACACGTAGTCTTATGGAAAAAAATAGGGGGCCGACTATAAATCTTGAAATAATACAAAAACCATTTACTTTATTCAATTTGGTCCAAAGAAAAAATTAAAGTCGCATCTTTTTTACATAATTCATTAAAGAAAGATATTTTAAAATATAATATTTTTATTCATAAATATGCATTTAAAAAATTGTCTTCCTTTAAATTTTTTATTTTAAAAGCTTCTTAAGATAAATTGCCTCAATATCGTAATAGCATACGTCGAGCTACTTTCATACTTCAAAATTTCGTACACGCTTATATGGCTATAATCGAGACTCACATCAATTATTAAATTATTCATACGCGCAATACGTGAGAATCCATTGGAATTCTCTCACAACTACATTCATGTGTTTTCAGTTCTTGGCCTGTTTACTTAGGTCTTGACATATGTATCTCATGTACATAATAATACATGGATAGCGAGACTCACATCAATTAGCAGGCCATGAAGTGCAAAGAGTAAAAGCTTAATAAGGGGCTAGCTTTTAACAAATTTACACGTAGTCTTATGGAAAAAATAGGGGGCCGACTATAAATCTCGAAATAACACAAAAACCATTTATTTTATTCAATTTTGTCCAAAGAGAAAATTAAAGTCTCATCTTTTTTACATAATTCATTAAAGAAAAATATTTTGAAATATAATATTTTCATTCATAAATATGCATTTAAAAAATTGTCATCCTTTAAATTTTTTATTTTAAAAGCTTCTAAAGATAAATTTACTCAATATCGTAATAGTATACGTCTATACTACTTTCATACTTTAAAATTTTGTACACCTTTATATGGCTATAATCGAGACTCACATCAATTATGAAATTATTCATACGCGCGATACGTGAGAATCGATTGCAATTCTCTCACAACTACATTCATGTGTTTTCAGTTCTTGGCCTGTTTATTTCGGTCTTGATGGATAGATACATTTATATTATATATGAATCTATTCATGTATTATTATATGTGTATCTATATTCTGATCTGAACTTCTGATTGTTACATTGTATTACATTATAATCTTCTTGATATAATAAAAGACAATCTCCTGCTGCTGCTGCTGCTATTTGCGTGCCCTTTTTTTAAATTTTGGAGCACACACAATCACAATATTTCTTACCTAATACTAATAAAATACACAATATTTCTTACTTTAGTGCTAATACTAACAAGGAGACACAAAAAAGAATATGAAAAGAAATGGTTTAATTCTTAAAAGATACTCTTTCTTTTAATTCTACTACATATGTTCCAACCAATACCAACTACAATTATAATTTATATGTGGGTAGTAATATACATTTATACGATATTGTAATATTATTAGCAACACCAAGGCCTAAATAAACAGGCCAAGAACTGAAAACACATGAATGTAGTTGTGAGAGAATTGCAATCGATTCTCACGTATCGCGCGTATGAATAATTTCATAATTGATGTGAGTCTCGATTATAGCCATATAAAGGTGTACAAAATTTTAAAGTATGAAAGTAGTATAGACGTATACTATTACGATATTGAGGCAATTTATCTTTAGAAGCTTTTAAAATAAAAAATTTAAAGGATGACAATTTTTTAAATGCATATTTATGAATGAAAATATTATATTTCAAAATATTTTTCTTTAATGAATTATGTAAAAAAGATGAGACTTTAATTTTCTCTTTGGTCAAAATTGAATAAAATAAATGGTTTTTGTGTTATTTCGAGATTTATAGTCGGCCCCCTATTTTTTCCATAAGACTACGTGTAAATTTGTTAAAAGCTAGCCCCTTATTAAGCTTTTACTCTCTGCACTTCATGGCCTGCTAATTGATCTGAGTCTCGGCAACACAAATAATAACACAATATTAATTACTAAACAGTAAATACTAACAAAGCAAATGAATGAGCAAATTCAAAAAAGAGCAAAGAGAATAAAATTGTTATTATTTTGTTTTGTAAAAAAAAAAGAGGCAATCATAAATTTTATATTTCATAATATTGTATCGAGTATTGGTGTGGTCAAGACCTAAGTAAACAGGCCAAGAACTGAAAACACATGAATGTAGTTGTGAGAGAATTCCAATCGATTCTCACGTATTGCGCGTATGAATAATTTAATAATTGATGTGAGTCTCGATAAGCGTGTACGAAATTTTAAAGTAGCTCGACGTATACTATTACGATATTGAGGCAATTTATCTTAAGAAGCTTTTAAAATAAAAAATTTAAAGGAAGACAATTTTTTAAATGCTTATTTATGAATGAAAATATTATATTTTAAAATATCTTTCTTTAATGAATTATGTAAAAAAGATCCGACTTTAATTTTTTCTGTGGACCAAATTGAATAAAGTAAATGGTTTTTGTGTTATTTCAAGATTTATAGTCAGCCTCCTATTTTTTTCCATAAGACTGCGTGTAAATTTGTTAAAAGCTGGCCCCTTATTAAGCTTTTACTCTCTGCACTCATGGCCTGATAATTGATGTGAGTCTCTGTGTGGTTAACATTGAACAATTGGCATTTGGCATTTGTTTTTAATTTTTATGAACAAAAACAATTCCTGCAATAAAGCGACAATGCAATATTATTATATTAGAACATTTTTATTCGAAATATTTTTTGAATGAGAAAAGTATCGCATATAAGTGCATATATTAATATTACATGTCTAAATATAACAAATTCAAATCATTATTTTGTTTTGTTCAAAAAAAAAAGTAAAAACAATCATAATATAACCATTAACCATACTCTTTAGATTCTAATTCTATTTACATATGTATATGTATGTATTTATTTGCTAAATGCAATCTCTTAGTATGTTAAAATCAAAGTACATATTATGTATGTCCAAAGATAATATTATATATGTACATACTAGAAGATGTCTACTCGCATACAAATTTTTTTAAAAAAAGCTTTCAATCAAGTCCGGGTTTGATTATTTTATGTTTTTCTTTTTTACTTCCAAATATTTTATCAAAACGAAAATAAACGATGAGTTCGGCATATGTATTCATACAAGAAAATAGTATACACAATATAAACATACATATATACTTCTTTCTGAAGATAAATATATTATATACACAATATACACATACATACATATTATTAAATATTTCTTTCTGAAGATAAAACATATTATGTACACAATATATACGTGCCAAGAACTGAAAACACATGAATGTAGTTGTAAGAGAATTCCAATCGATTCTCACGTATTGCGCGTATGAATAATTTAATAATTGATGTGAGTCTCGATAAGCGTGTACGAAATTTTAAAGTAGCTCGACGTATACTATTACGATATTGAGGCAATTTATCTTAAGAAGCTTTTAAAATAAAAAATTTAAAGGAAGACAATTTTTTAAATGCATATTTATGAATGAAAATATTATATTTTAAAATATCTTTCTTTAATGAATTATGTAAAAAAGATGCGACTTTAATTTTTTCTTTGGACCAAATTGAATAAAGTAAATGATTTTTGTGTTATTTCAAGATTTATAGTCGGCCCCCTATTTTTTTTCCATAAGACTACGTGTAAATTTGTTAAAAGCTGGCCCCTTATTAAGCTTTTACTCTCTGCACTTCATGGCCTGATAATTGATGTGAGTCTCGTACAGTCTATTTAAAAAAAAGAAATTATTACCTATAGAACATTCTGAATGTTTACCATACATTCATATCCATACATAAACATAATTGTTGCTATTAATTGATATTATGCAACATCCAGAGCCAACAATAATGGAAGGCCATGACATCGAAACCTTTGAATGTATTAGTGCAAAATTTCTTCACAAAATTTCAAAACAAAAAATGACATTTCTTAAAATTTTTTCTTTTATTTTTTTTTTTCTTCTTTTTTTAGGAAAAAGACCAAAATGGGCACAATTTCATATAAAGTTTTTTTTTTAAATATGCATCGAAATGTTCCAATTTTTTTTATTTCAGATAGCTTATTATTTGCCCAATACAACAAGTAGTTTTTTAACTTTGAACTCAAAAATTTAAACCCTTTTTTAAGCAAATTTGTAAAACTCCAAATTTTTTAAATTTCTTATTGCATCCATCTTGCTACTGTCAAAAAAAAAAATGAGTAAATTTTTTTTATAAATTCTGTGCACATAAGCTTAAAATTTAAAAGCTTTTATATTAAAATGATAGAAAATTGGTAAGTAAATTTTTTTTAATGTTCTGTTCAGGTGGAGTTTTTGTATATTAAATTTCATTAAGAAAATATGAAATATACATAAAAATGAAGCTTGGAGTTTCTTCTTTACTCTTGTAAAAAAATTAAATTTCAAATCGCATTTTTCAGTGCAATTTTGAATAAAAAACGAAAGGAGGTTCTAATTTTCATGTAAGTAAATTTTCAAATTTTTATTACAGTTATCAAAAAAAAAAAAGGTGTAGTATTTAATAGTGAAGTATAGAAGTAGTTGTAGTAAAACATAATAAAATATATTGAAGATTCATTTAATTTATTAGTTCATTGAATTTTAGTAATTATTGAATTTAATTTGCAATTTTTAGTTTTATTTTATCTTTCAAAAAAATTTTATTTCAATTTTGAAAGTTCAATTAATTATTGTTTTTATTTTAAATAAAATAAAATTTCCGTTTTCATTTAAAAGTTAAAACTTTAATTTTTTTATTTAGTTTTTATTTATTCTATTACTCTTTTTAATTATAATGGTTCGAAAATGTGCGCTTTCTGGATGTCAATCCAATTATAATTCTCACGCGAATAACGTTCCAACTTTTAAATTTCCAAAAAATGAACCATTAAGAACATTATGGATAAGCGCTATATCAAAAGAAAATTGGCAACCTACGGCGTATAGTTGCATATGCGCTTATCACTTTAAAGAGTCGTATTTTTCTTATACTAATAAAAGGCAACGTTTATTACCAAACTCTGTTCCAAGTATTTTCCCCAATAATTTAGAATAATTATCTGATAATACAAATAGCACAGAAACGTCAAATTCTCGGGATAGTAATTTTATTTTAAACTTTAATAATTTAGTTTCAAACTTTGATAAAAATATTAATTTAAATGGCTGGTTTCTACATAAAAATAGAGAAAGTATTGTTTATACGTATTGCAAGAAGATGAATATTTCGGTTGTGCTTTTTAAATTTAGAATTGTAATTAATAATAATCTTCTTGTTACCTGCTTCACAGGCTCTAAAAAAGAACCAGCCAAAAATTTTGAACACATTTTACCCAAAAATATGAAACTTGTATTTTGGTCTCAGCTAAAACAATTGATATCGTTTTCTGATAATACCAAATCATCCGTTTCTGATGAACCATTAATAATTTTATAAAACGCTTTGATCTTGTTAAATGCTTATATAAATTTCGAGGATGATTCTGTAAAACGGGATAAATTAAATTTTATTTTTAATCAAATTGAACTGATAAATCTAAAATCACCGAAATATAGTTGTGATACCATGGTAATGTCATTTTTAATTTTTGCACATTCCAGAGCTACTTATAAAATTATTTCTCAATTTCTTTCTCTTCCAAGCAGTCGCCATCTTCAAAGACTATCTTTTCAACTGCATGTAACCCCTGATTATAAACATTTAGAAAATGATAATAATTATTTAACAGTAGTTTCTCAATCCTTAACGGAACGAAAAAAATTTGTAGCCGTTTTAATTGACGAAATTTATGTAGAACAAGGTCTACAATACAAAGCGAATGGTGTCGTTGGAATGGCTGACAATAAATCTACACAAGCTGCCAGAACAATTATAGCCTTTATGATTAAGTCTGTTTAATTTGTATGCACTTTTGTCTTACAGATGTGTGCATTAGGCATACTGGGGATAGCACGTAAAAAAAAACGCTCCATATTCCCTACCTCATAGGTGGTGTGGAAATGGGAATAATTTTAATATATAACATATTTAAATATTTATTTTTTATGTACCTATATTTAGTTTATTTTATTAATAATCTTAATTTTTATTTTTTAATTAAAATTTTTTTACTTAATTTCTAAACCAAATTTCTTGATAAAATTGGTTTTGCAAATTTTTTTATTGCCCATACTGTATCAAAACCTTCAACCACCACTCTCATTCAAGTTTTGTTAAGGAGCTTTAATAGTGAGAAAATAAATGGAGATATTTTTTTTAAAACATAATTTTTTAATTAAAACATTTATATATTTTAAATTTGAATACATGAAAAGATGTGTTAAAGATGAAATTTTATGGTGGTCCTTGGAAGAAATTTGAAAAAATGATTATTTTTTGAGTTATTAAGGTTTATGCTTTACCACTATTTCATTTTTTACTATTTCCATAAGAATTCGTGTAAATTTTTAAGAAAGCTTTACCACTATTTCAAAGCTCTCTCTCTATGTCAGGGCCTGTGAAAACATTATTGTAGGTTATGGCAACATCAAAATAAAAAATAATAAATCTATCACTATTACCCTTACACTCATTCATATATCGGTATTATTGACTGGAAAGCATAAAAGATAGCATAAAATTAAAAAAATGTTATAGAGAAAAAATTCAAAATTTAATTGAAAATATTATTGCGATTTTATATTTAAATTGAGCTCCTTTAAAAGCTTTGGTCCTGCCCTGCTTTATTTTTTTATTTCTCTTCGTAATATTACATTTGAATTTTTCTTTTTCTATTTTTCTGTTATCAACGTTAAGGACTTTTTTAATATTTTTATAAATATTTATTAACTGAATCTTCTTTACGTTTTCTTATTCAAAATATTTTAAAACAATCAAAGTGACCTTTATGTAATAAATTTTTTTATTCTTTTTTTTAATTCGTTTTTATTTGTCTTTTACTTTTTTTGTTTTCTGTTATCTACGCTAAGGTAAGTATTTCTTTTATTTTTTTTTTAAATTTTAAGTTTTTACAGTAGCACCTACAGTCTATTTAAGAAATAGAATATTATTACCTATATACATATTATGTATAGAACATTATGAATTTTTTTTTTTTGCCGTTTACGTTTACTGTCCATTCATATAAATATAATTGTGTACTACATACATATACATATACTCATATATTCATTCATATACATATCCATACTATGGTCTGAACTTCTGATCGTAACATCGTATAATATTATATTGTGGCAAGATTTTTAAAAAATTAAGAAAATATTACATAGCAAAATTCAAATTAAAAAAAAGTATTATTACAATTTTATATTGCTAAAAATAAGACCCTTTAAAAACTTTGATTTCAACAATACCTTGTTTTTTTCTTTCTTTTTATAGCATATCATTTTAATATTCAATTAAATATCAATATTCAATTTAAGTATAGTTTCTTTATGATAATAGATAACAAATTTTAAAATAATACATATTAAGCTCCTTTATAATCAAGTGAAGATTCATTTAAATTATATACTTGTACTACCACTTTAATAAATTAAATTAGGGAAATTAAAGTATTGCGAATTGCGGAACGTTCAGTTTACTTTATTTATGACCACCAAATTTAATACATTTGCATGGGTGTTATGAGACTTAGGGCACCAAATTTAATACATACATATTTAATGCATAGGTACCTACCTAGTAGGTGTAGTAAATTTTCCATCCTTTGTTGTGTAGGTCAAGCGAAATTTCTAGGAATGGTTTGTCTGAATATTGAATTGTCGGTTGATTCTTTTGGATAATTTGCAAGTGTAAGATTAACTGCAGTATTACACAAGTTCCGTGGAGGTTAGATAGAAACTGATTTTTTGGGAATCTTTAGTGGAGCTAGATCCGTGGAAAGTGAGATTGCAGATTCAATTTTTGAGCATTTTTTCGTTTTCAGAATATTCTTTAATTCATTTTGTATGGGAGAGTTATAAGAATACAATAATTTAGGTATAATTCTCATTGTGAGTATTCTGCAACGGTTTTTTAAGGATAGAAGTCCCGTTTCAATTAACATATTGGCCACAGGTGTTGTACGGAAAGCCCCAGTAGCTATACGAATTGCTGCGTGGTAGACCGCATTTAGTTGCTGCAAATGTGTTTTGGATCTGCTCTTTCCGTATATTGGTAAGCCGTAGTCGATTTTTGATAATATTAGGTTCTGTATTATGTTGATTTTGGAGTTTATATGTGCTAAGCTTTTATTGTTAGAAAAAATTTTTACAATGTTTAGCCTAATATTGATTTTTTTAAATTTTTAATGTGACTTTTCCAGCTGTACTTTTTATCGAACAATAGACCTAAAATTTTTAGTTCTGATACGTTAGGTATCAAATGGTTTTCTATATAAAATTTTAAATCATTGCTCAAATCAAATTGAAATATGGTTTTTTGTTGATAGAGAGTTTGTTACTAGGTGATCGATATATAAGAGGGAGTCGATTGTACCTTTTGAGGGTTTGAAGGCCACTTGGTTATCTTTTATTAGTTTTTTTTTCTCCAGATACCAAAGTATCCGAGTAGAAACAATTTTTTCAAGAACTTTACTTAGATAGGGCAGTAATGAAATTGGCATGTAACTTTCTAATTGGTCTATTGGTTTATTTGGTTTGGGAATTGGGGATGATTGTGGCTACTTTCCAGTCTTGAGGGATGTAACCGGTGCTGAAGATTTTATTGTATAAGGTACATAGAAACTTTTTCCCCTCAGGTGGCATATTTTTAATCATTGGATATGATATACGGTCAAAACCTGGCGTATCACCTTTTAATGTGTTAAGCGTAGATTCCAATTCTAACATATCAATTTTGTTCTCTATCCTTCCCGCCAATGGATCGACATAAATATCGGATAATTCTACTGATAAGCATTCAGATTTTTCATTAACAAAGGCACTACAGAAATTGTCATCTTCAGAGGCGGAGGACCATTCTTGACCAAAGAAATTTACAATGTCCATAGAGTTGGTAGTTATAATGTTGTTATTGTTTATTATTCTAATTATTTTACTTTTGAAATTACCAGTTAGGGATTGTATGTTTTTCTAGATGTTTGAAATAGGTGTGGATGGGTTTATTTCGGCGGTTCTTTTAGCAAAAAATTATGATTTGGTTGTTTTAAGTTTACGTCTGAAAATAGGTCTATTTTTTTTAAAGTTAATAAGGTTCTTGGTTGTAGGCTGTCGTCGTAGAAGATTAAAAGAACGCTTTTTTAATGTGCATAGAGAAGCCAGCTCTTTAGTCCACCATGGTAAGTACTTTGCTGATTTATGAGGCGTGGTTTAAGGTATTGCATTGGTAGCAGAAACTCGAATAACTTTTTTCAGTTTTGCTGCATCTCGATTAATATTTCCAGAAGCGGAAATATTAGAGAGCGATGTGTTAATGTGTTGTCTTGATATTTTTTTCCAATTAGCCAAATGAAATTTAAATTTAGGAATAAAATTAGGTAATTGGTTTGATTGATTGAGTATTTTAATTGAAATTGGGAAATGATCACTGCCATGAAGATCTTCGATTGTATTCCAGGTTCATTTTGGCGCCAAAATACTTGATCAAATTGATAAATCAACGTGTGTGAAGGGGTTGTGGGTAGAAAAATGTGTTGGATTGCCGTTGTTTAGAATTAAGAGATCAGAAGCTAATATGAAATTTTCTATTATTGTTCCTCTTTGATTAGTAATTTCTGAACCCCAAAGCGGGTTCCAACCGTTAAAGTCACCTGTGATTAAAAGTGGACCAGGAATAGTGTGAATGATTTGTTCAAGGTCATATGATGAAATCTTGATGCTAGGTGGGTAATATGCTGAGACTATTTTAAAATTTGTGTTTGAACGAATTTCTGCTGTTATAGTATATTGCGTAGTGGATATTATTTTGTAAGGAATTGTTTTTTTGATCAGTAGACCAACTCCATGTTTAGAGCTTGTATTGTTTTGAGAATTTGTGAATGTACCATCGTACATTCTTGGTACGTAAATTTTTTTATTAAATGGGATATGTGTCTCTTGTAATGTTAGGATATCTGGTTGACATTTATTAATTAAAATTTGAAGATTATTGTAATTGTTCTGAAAACCATTGATATTCCATTGTAAAATCATTAAATTCATATTTACAAAAAAAAAATAATGAAATTAAAGAAAAATTATTAATTACTGTGAGAAATTACTTGATATTATAAATCTTAATTAAGTTCCATATGGAAAGAATCGTTTTCAATATTTGGAAGATTTGTATTACTTGCTGCGTTTAAAGGAATTTGGAAATTGGAAGTTAAAGTTGTATTTATATTTGATTCTGATGTTGTTTTATATTGAATATTTTTTAGAATTAAAGTGGAGTTGTTTTGATTGTTCTGAGATGTGGTGTTTGGTGATATAAGTTTTTCATTTGAAATATTATTGACTGATATTATTTGAGTCCAACTGGAAAGTTGATTACTGAGTCTAAATTGGGTGATTGTGAAAGTTTTTTTTGTTTTCTTTTAGGTTTATCTATAGGATCCAGAATGTTGAAGTAGTTTGAACTACCCCCTGAGTCTTCACCCAGTACCCCCATTTTCGGAAGATGACAATTATTTAAGTTTTAACGCTTACCTGTTTACAGTCAAATATGTACGAATCTAAAAATGAAAAGAAGAAAAAACAAAATCAAAATATGATCAAAGCAATAAGGTTAAAATTATATTTCAAATAATAAAACAACAACTATAAAACTTAGATTGAAGAAGATAAAAAATTAAAACAAAGCGAAATAGAATGAATACGTCTGCACTCTATGAGAATTAAAAAGCGACTGTCATATTTACAATTACGTTACTTTTCGTTGATATTGTGCTTGGCGTATGGACATAGGCAATCATATACAGAATATATATATGTACATCTATAAAACATGGAGTAATAGTAACCTATTTCCCTATCCCATCTGTCCAATTAGATAAAAACCGTTAATATATCTTTCATATTAAGATTCCAATAAAAAATCAACTTAGAAATGTTTTTATTTTTTTAACCTTTTCATTCTTTAATGTTTTGCTTATAATGTTATGTACCATAGATATTATATGTATTAAATATATAACAAATCCATAGATGGGAAGGAAGTTGTAGGCTTATCATTCATATGTGTTTTTCTATCATAAGGCATTTAGCAATCAGCATAGATTTGTAGATATCCATACACACTTTTATATTGATATTTGATATAGATCATAGATAAAATAAGATATAGATTGGCAGCTTCTATTTATATCTAATGTGTTTCCTTTTCAAACATTTTCAGTCAAATCATCATTCATAAGTGTTTTTCTATCATAAGGCATTCAGCAATCAGCATAGATTTGTAGATATCCATACATACTTTTATATTGATATAGATCATAGATAAAATAAAATATAGATTGGCAGGTGTACATACTTCATTTCTATCTAATGTGTTTCCTTTTCAGCCATTTTCAGTCAAAAATTAACAGACAAATGTTTTGGTCGAATGCAAAGTCTGCTAATTTAATTTTGTACAATTTATGTCATTATGTGTTTAAATCATAGATTAACTAATAGATGGAAAGTTAGGTATATTCGTTTCTTTTCTTCTTATGTGTTTTTCTATCTTAAGGTATTCATTTTGTTCACTCAGCTGTTCATATTTATTAAAATAATGTTAATCAGTTTTTCATAACCAGTTTCATTCAGAGATTCTAAGTTTTTATATTATTTAATAATTGATATATTTTGTTTTTAAAATTAAAATTTAATTTAATTAAGGTTAATTTTGGATAAAGTCCATTATATCACTGTCACTAAAAAAAAGGGCCATGTGACCCGGATCCCAGAAATAGGCCGAAAACCGATAATCTTTTACCGTTAGACTCTAAGTTTTACAAAAAAAATTAACTTCTACGCATTATTTTTCGCGAAAAAAAATTTTAAAAAATTTTTTCATACAAAAATAAACATTTTTGTTATGAAAATAATGGACGACACATTCTTATAGTCTTTAGTACCTATATACATATGTATATGGAAAGAAATGATATTGTACAATTTATGTAAAAATCAAAATGGAAAATGATAAAAATGAAAGGGTAGCACAAAAAATTTTTAGGTAGTTGAGATAATTCAAATTTAAATAAAATACAAAATGATTGACATCTTTATGTTAAAAACGTAAATAAATTAATTTGAACTTTTTTAAATGAAAAAGTAAACATATTTTATAATTTATTTCAATGTTTAATTGATTCTAAAGGTAAATGTCAATATATTTAGTAATTTTTATAAGTAAATGCAAAATTTTAATTTTATGCAAAAATTTTGACATTTTCATGTCAATTTCGGCAAATATTAACTTTTAATAAAAATTAAGATTTTTAAAGTCTAAAAATTTAATTTTTATAGAATTATTAACTCTTAATATAAAAATTTAAATTTTTTTAAATCGAGGTCTGCCGCTCCCAAACCCCCGCTAACAATTTAAGAAATCCTCTTTTACGCAAAAAATTTAAAAAAAAGGACACCCAACAGACAAGGAAGAGTGAAGGAATCATTTAAAAAAACATTAAGGATAAGACCATTTTTACGGGACGGGGTATGTGCAGGACTTGTACTTCACCGAAGAAAAAGGCTACGTGAATTTTTAAATAATAAAAAAGAAAGGGTTGCACAAGATATATTTAGGTAGTTACAGATAACTAAAATTTACATAAAATAAAAAACCCCCGCTAACAATTTAATAAATCCTCTTTTTAAATTCGGTGGGTAAATCCATACGGCAAGCATCAATTTATACATTTGTTTGCTTGCATGAAATCAAAAAAAAAAATTACTCTTTTATATTAAAATTAATTTTAATTATTTAATTATATAATAAGTTTTAATTATTGTTTTTATTTTTAACACAAAAGTGTCAAAATTTTAATTTTTTATATAAAATTTTACATTTACATATTAAATTAATAAAAATCTAAACATTTACATTTATAATCAATTAAATATTGAAATAAATGATAAAATGATAAAATTTTGCATGGTTATAAATATTGTATTTGTGGACATAAATGGAAATCGATATAAATAATTAATTGGAAAATATTCTATGATTTTTTAGAGGTATACCTTACACCAGAAAACGGTGAAAAAGTTTGTGTATTTAAAATTAGAAACGGTGAGTCTTCAACTTCGAAATTAATTTTATCTAATTTGGATTGGCAACATGTGAAAATTGAAGTATATGGTGGGGATATTTCGATTATTGGAGCAATAGAAATCCACAAAATAAAAAAAAGCCTAACATACCCAATAATTTTGGTGTAGATTGTCCATTTACATACGAAGAAGATTGGGAAATGATTGAGAAAATATCTCAAACATATTATCAAATAATTCTAAACAGAAATTAACAGAACAGTTTGAGTCATTGTCTATGTCTAGTACATTTAATGAATATGAAGATAATCAAAATGAGATGAAAAAGTCAATGATAAGAAAACGAATTGATGATGGTATTTTATATTTAGCATCAATAGAGAATATGTATAGTGCAAAAAATAACAAATCGAAAATAGGCGATACATTAAATAATTTCAGAAAATTATTAGAAAACTTTAAAGAAGAATATATGGATTTTATGGAGGCTTATTCTTATGGCAGAGATAAATATTTACCGTTGTTTATATATGCTTGCACCATTATAAGTCGAATAAAATATTTTCATGAAAAAAATTTTTCCAGAAAGTAGAAGTAGAGAAAAGTAAAAATTTAATTTTAGAATTGACTATATATTAGTATAAATTAAAATCATTTTATATTAAACTCTTGTAAAGTAAGGTACAAACTCTTTAAATCTTTATTATATAATTGAATATTAAATTCTTAAAAGAAAGATGAAATTTTTTTATATATTGAGTTTATTAACTGTTGGAATATATTCGGCACCTACTTCTAATATAAGGTAAGATGAATCAGCTTAGGGAAGTAAAGATTTCAATGTTATACTCCCAAATAATGAGGCAATTGTAATAAGTTTATCAGTAAAATTGCTAAAACATGTAATTTCATCTGCAATTCAGTCAACAACAATAAAAACAGTAACTACTTCATCTGATGGTATAATAGGAGAAGCTAGTGCAGATGATCAAATAATGAAAGCTGATTCAACTCCACGATATGTTACGGCAGAAGAAGCAATTGAAGCATTTAGACAGGAGCTTTTATTAAAGGAAAGAAATATTGGTGGAATAATTGAAAGTGATCAAACATATTTTAGACATTTTCGATTAGAATATGATGATAAAAGAGAAATTAAAGTTCGTTGTTCATACAATTCTAATTATAAGCAACGCTCGTTAAAAATTGAATGTTAGAATATATGGAGATTGCTACTAACAGAATTTTAAGTAATGGAGATCTGGAAAGTTATACAATTTACGATACTGAATATGAAACACCAACTAACACTTTAATTGATTTGCGTAATATTAAACAAACTTATAATATGGATATATCTTAAATAAAAAAAATATTATTTTTTTTTTTAAATTAAATCTGTTTTATTTATCCATGAATTATGATTTGAAGGGAACCCAAGCCATTTAACAAAAACTTTATCATCCTTATATTTTATTATTTATTTTTAATTTTAGTTTTTATTAGTTCTGGTTCATAAAAACTTCCTTGTATGGGTTGACCTTGATAATCTTCCAGTAAGTAGGTTACGGGATAAGTGATTTGAATTTTTCTTATCTTGAATATTTCCGTTGTCCAATTTGGTGTATAGCCTTTTTCAAAAACATGTTTATACTTGCTTATTCTAACTGAGTCACCGATTTTAAATTTAGTTGGTTGTGAAATTTTAATATGATTATACACAGTTGACAACAGCTCATTAGCATTCTTTTTATTTACATCTGATGGAAGTCTTCCAATTGTGCGGTGTTTTGTATTATTATATTGATGAACCAAATCTTTAATTATATTTATCCACTTGTAATTTCCATTATAACTAAATTCTTTCCACATTTTTCCTTTTAAAGTACGGTTAAAGCGTTCTACAATAGATGCTTTTAATGAACTAAAAGTCGAGTAATGATTTATATGATATTTTTTCATTACATTTTTAAAAAGTATATTAAAAAATTCTTTTCCATTACTAGTCTGAAAATTTTTTGGATATCGGTTAAATTCTTTGAAAATTGAATACATAGCTTGGGTAACATTTTCAGCTGATTTGTTTTTTACTGGAACAGCCCACGCATATTTCGAAAATGTATCAATTACTGTTAATAAAAATTTAAAACCCTCATTCTCTTTAGCATATAACCCCATTTCTACTAAATCAGCTTGCCACAGATCATCAAAACCTTTGATTATAGCTCTACGTCTTTTGAAATTTTTTCGTGCTGATTTATGTAACTCTTCAACTTCTCTCTTGCTCATATTAAATAAAACATAATATTCTTTTCAAAGTATTTATTTTTGTTATATATTTATTTTGCGTTTCAGAAAATAACTCTCATCATGTTCCTCCTAAAATAAATAAGACTCTGCTTTACTTATTTTACATATGATTAATTAAAAGTGTTAATATATATATAATATATAAATTGTTTATTTATTTAACATTCTATTATATAATAGCATTAATTTACTGCATTTTATCATAATTTTTTCAGCTGATATACAAGGGCATGTTTCCGGATATGAGTCAGATGTATCTGAAGCATAAGAACATAACGTCCAGTGAAATCCATAATTTGCAGTTTCTTTTTGATATGAGTTTTTGAATTGTAATAGAAAATTAAAATTACTTTTTAATTCATCATAATGTTCTTCCAAAATATCATGTTCATATTTATTTAAAAAATTATTTAGTGCATATCGGTATGTGGTAGTGGTCCATCATGAAAGATTATTATGAACTGATCGGAAACTTATTGTATTTTTAGCATTTGATTTCTTGAAGTTCCCTATAGACATATCTTTCAATATTACTCAATTCATCTCTTGTAGCATTAATATGTTTAATAAGCGTTTTTATTTGACTATCAGTATATTCATTTTGCTTATCTTTAGTTTTCAATATTTCAGCTTTCAAATCTTTTTTTAATTGATCATTAATTCCATAAACACGTGATATTTCGTTTCTTATATGTTGTAATATGTCTTCATGAAAGTTTACCTTAAATGTATTTATGTATTCCTTCACGAGATTAATTGAGTCATCCACATATTTTTTTGTTGAAGTATCATTACCGTTTATTAGATCCCTTAAGTTGATTAATTGTTTGTTTTGATTTGAATATTAAAATCTCCATCTGATGTTATTTGAAAACCAATTACATGCCGTGGACTTTCTTGTATTTTATAAGGAGAGTAGCTAATGCTATGACCAAACTTGTCAACTGTAATTTTTTATTTAATAAAATTAATTAAATTGCTATTCTATTATATCAGCTTCTCTTAGTTCTTCAATAATTGAATTATTTTCATTGTGATGGTTATTATTTCCGGCCATGCGTGATGCAACCAAAAGTCTTAATCGATCTACTAATTCATTAGGATCAGCCCAATAAGTATAATGAGGGAGTTGTTTTGAATATAGTTTAGAGAAAGTATTTGGATATAATGATAACTTTTTATTAAAATAAGCATTTCTAATCTTTTTACCTCTTGTGTTATATTCATGTTTATATAGATTTCGTATAATATTAATATACTTATAACCTTTATTTCCTTTAATTTGTTCTAATGGATCATAGTTTCTCCTTTGTGCATTTGTTTTTTCTAATTGTTGTAATTTTTTGATATTGTTTCAAATCGGTTTGTGTATAATTTTCAGGTTTCTTTTTGAATATAAGATCAAGTAAACCGTTGGTTCCTCTATAAATTTCATCATCAATTATTATATTATGATTTTTTTCATCAATACTGAATTTAGAATTCCCCAGTTTTCTTATATGTTCTTGTTGATCAAGATAAGGTTCATATGACTTATCTAGTTGTGATTTATTAAAAAGAGGTGATGATTCTGAAATTGTTGTTCTTAACAAGTCATGTTTTAAATGTTAGGTGTTGACGTTTTGAAACTTTCAAAATTTAACGTTTTTTTATTTGGACTTATTGAGTTAAATGTGTCACCGTTTTTATCATGAAATTCTTCTTTGATTTCCTGTTTGCCTTTTTGTTCGAAGGGATAATGATATTTCACAACATCCGTTAATTTTTCAATTGGTTCGACAATTAGCTTAAAAGTCGCCTCCAAATATTGTTCCTCTGACTTTTTTCCCATTTTTAAATCTTCATATTTTTTCTGTACATCTTTCCTAGTTTTAATTAAGTCTTTCAAAACTTTTTCATTAAATGATTTATCCATATTTTAATTGTTAACTAAGTGTAACTAATCTGATCTGATATGTCTTATTAAATGTTTTGGAATTCGAGTATAAGATTGACACAAATAGAAACTGTCCACGTCTTGATGTCCATACAAAAATATTCTCTAACATTGTCTAGTTTATCACATGCAATATCATCAAATATGAATATTGAATTAGGTTGGGATTCTGATGGTTTAAGTACATCTGAATTATTTGAAAATTCGTTATATCCCATTCCCTTAATAGATTTTATAATTCTTTTCAAATATTCATATTTTGGTTGATGTGACGATTTAGAGTATATGTATATATTTTGAAATTTCAAACCTTTGGGATCTAATAACATACTTAACATAACATTCGTTTTACCACAATTAGATGGTCCCACAATTAATCCTCGAACACTATTTGGTAGTACGTCTCCATATTTTTTATTTGTTTTCTTTTATATTTCAAATCAACATTTTTAATCTCTATTGTCTCATCCTTTTTTATAAACTTCATTTTGGTTACTAATTTTAATTTCATATAAAACATTATATGTATATATATATACATTAATCAAATCAATTTATATTGAACAGTTACCGATATAACATTACATATGATTGACTACAATAAAAATACAATCAGTAGCAAATCAGTAACCAAAAAGAGAGGTAGTGGTATTTTAAATTCGATAGTTAATAAATTACCATTTGAAGTTCATCTACCTGGATATAATTATTGTGGTCCAGGAACTAAACTTAAAGAGCGCTTAGAACGTGGTGATAAAGGTATAAATAAATTAGATGCTGCATGTCGTGAACACGATATTGCATATTCTAACAATAGTAATATTGCTAATTGTCATATAGCTGATAAAATATTAGCTGGAAAAGCTTGGCAAAGATTTAAATCCCATGATTCGGCTTGGGATGAAAAAGCAAATGCACTTCTGGTTACAAATGCAATGAATGCTAAAGTTAAACTTGGAATGGGATGTAAAAAAAAAAATAATAAAGTAAAGAAAAATAAACCATTAACCAAAGTGATTCAAGAAGCTAAAATTGCTATTAACGGTTATAAACCTGATAAAAAAAGAGATGCTATCAAAGTTGCTTTAAAAGCTGTTAGAAATATTCCAATTAATTAATTCCAATATTTGCTGGTCTTTCGGCTGTTGGTGCTCTTGCCGGTGGTGCAGCTGGTATAACTAAAGCTGTTAATGACGCCAAAAATGCTAAGAAACAGTTAAATAAAAGTGAGCGCCATAATAAAATAATGGAAGCTTTTGCTCTTAGAGGAAAAGGTTTACATTTAAAACCATATAAACAAGGACTTGGATTATATTTATCTCAAAAAAACCACTAAGTATGCTACCCAAACGGGCTTTAACAAATATTGATATAAATAATTTTGGAAGGAAATATTTAAAATATTTTCGGGGAGTTTTTATGAAAGATACTCTTCCTAAATCCAAACCATGGAATCGTGAATGTGGAGTCATCAAATTAGATAACTCAATTGGACATGGAATTCATTGGGTAGCATATTACAAGAATTTAAATGATATACAATATTTAGATAGTTTTGGAAATTTACAACCACCAACCGAAATTTTAAAATATTTGGGCGATGAACTTTCATATAATTATTATACATATCAGAAATTTAATACTTTTAATTGTGGTCACTTATGTTTAAGTTTCTTATCTAAGTCTAGTTTTTATAAACAAAATAACGAAAAAAAATAAAATGAATAAAAAAAATTGATACATTTTTTTTTCTTTTAAAATGACCTACATTAATAAAATTTAAATTTTTAAGTTCAAGGTTATCTTTTTTTTCATTGCGAAGAATAATATGTTTTTATCATAATATTTAAGGTTATTGAAATTAAATTAATTGTTTTATTCATTAAGAAGTAAACATGTCTATAACATTAACCTTAAATGGTAAAAATTCTATTCTAACGACAGAATATTTTCCTCCAATAGATTTGAAGGGAGAATATACTTGCGCATTAGTAGATTTTCAGACATACAATTCTATACTAAATATAGATGAAACAAATAATAAATTTTTTATTGGAGATCAAAGCATTATTCTTCCTACAGGCTCATATGAAATTGAAGACATTGAACATTTTCTTAAAAAAAATTTAGAAATAAGTAACACTAAAGCAGAAAAGCGTAAACTTTTTATAAAAGCTAACAATAACACATTAAATTGTGAAATTTTTTCGGATAGTGAGATTGATTTTGAACGTGAAGGTACGATTGGTGAATTATTAGGTTTTAGTAAAAAAAAATTAAAACCCAATATGTGGCATTTTTCTGATCTTCCTGTTAATATAAATAAAATGAATATAATACGGATAGAATGCAATATTATTCAAGGAACATACATTAATGATGAGAGAGCTCATATTTTACATGAGTTTTCAATAGATGTTAGTCCTGGCTATAAAATAATTGAAGTTCCTCGAAATCTTATTTATTTACCAGTTGCAGTCAATCAAATAAGATCGATCACCATAAAACTAGTCGATCAGAACGGTAGTTTAATTAATTTTCGAGGTGAAACTATAACAGTGCGCATGCACTTGAAACAACAGGAAAAATGATAATATATGAAAATAACATTCAAAAACATAATAAATATTCAACGCATCCTATACATCAGCTTAATAGTTCTTCACCATTAAGACAAAGAGGATCTCATAAATTGAACAGAGTCACTCTAATAACAGAAAATCAACAATTTGTGATATCTATTGGATTTAAAATAAAAAAGTTTTAGGGGAAAAATGGATAATTTATTTAATAACCCGATAATTGATGAAAGCATAACAAGCACACATTGGCGTACATATTTACCATTTGTGAATTCAATTAATAAAAGTGATATAATCTGAGTACAAATACAGCATCAAAATTTAAATATTTTACCATCAACCAGAATACTTTATATTGAACGCTTTATTTCAAAGCATGATGGAAGTCGTACACTAAAAACTAATTTAATTAATAATGCAATGACATTTCTATTCGATGAAATACGCTATGAATTAAATGGAAAGGAAATTGATCATTGTCGAAATGTTGGAATAACAACATGTCTAAAAAATTTTGTTTCCTTAAATGAAAATGAAAGTCAAGCTTTAAAAAATGTAAGCTGGTCTCCAAAAGAAACAATTGAATTAGGAACGCAATTTTTTAACTATTGTATTCCATTGAAAAGACTCTTGGGATTTACGGAAGATTATAAAAATATTATTCCAAATGCAAAACATGAGTTAATTTTAGTACGTTCAAGATCTGATAATAATTCTTTAATTTGTACTGACGTTAATGAAAAACCAAAAATTCAGTTACTTCAAGTACAATGGCGGGTGCAACATATCAATGTAACCGATTCAGTTAAACTTAACTTATATAAGAATATTGATAAAAATGCAAAAATGACATTAGGTTTTAGAAATTGGGATTTGTATGAATACCCATCATTACCAACAGGTACTAATCATCATGTTTGGAATGTTAAAACAACCTCACAACTGGAAAAACCTCTTTTTATTATTTTTGCTCTACAAACCGATAAACAAAATAAAATAGATAAAGATCCTTCTAAATTCGACCATTGTAATGTTGAAAACTTAAAAGTTTATTTAAATTCAGAAGCTTATCCATATGAAGATATAAATTTAAATTTTGATAGAGATCGATATGGAATTGCTTATGAAGCATACATTGACTTTCGAAATAATTATTATAATTATTCTATATCAGAACCGTTATTAACATGGGAGGAATATAAAACAAAGGCTACAATTTTGGTAATAGATACTCGTTATAAAAATGAAAATTTAAAAACAGGTGCGGTTGATGTTAAAATAGAATTTAAAACCATTGCTAATATAACAGCAAATACTTCAGCATATTGTTTGTTATTACATAACCGATTAACCGAATGTTATCCATTGAGTGGAGAAGTTAATAAAATAATTTAAAACAAAAATTAAAATCAGTTCACTATCGATAACAATATCGATAAATTAAAAATCAAAAATGGAATATTACATAATAGACATACAGGGATTTCAAAATAATAACAAACAATTCATATTAAAAGAAATTGCAGTTTTATCATCAAATGATGAAATTCAACACTTCATAATAAAACCTCCGTGTAGTTATCACATTCTAACATCATCTACAAAGTATACAAATAATTGGCTAACTGATCATCATCATGGATTTCAATGGAATGATGAAGAAACTAATTTTTTTGATGTTGTAAATATGTTAAAGAAGAACAACTATTCAAAAATATATGTTAAAGGCTGTGAAGAGCAATTATGGATTAAAAATATTTTAAAATGTTATAATGTTATTGATTTAGATGAACAGGAATCAACCAGTTTAAAAATGATTAAAAATCAGTAGCTACTTTTTGTTGCTTAATACTATTTACATTATGATTTTCTGATTTAATCAAATTTTGAACAACTGTTTTATTTCTATTTTCATCTAAACTTTTTTTATAATCCTCAAATTCTATTTCTTTTTCTACAACATTTTTTTTAATTCCTTTTATTTTTTTTATACAATTTGTATTATTTACTTTTATTGAATACATTTTTGATCTTAAACCTATAAATTCTGTAATAATATTATCATTCATTTCATCCTTCATTAATCGTACTACTTTTTTATTTACTAAAGGAATTCCCCACTTATTACCTAAAGGATAATCGCTAGTGTCAAACCGTTCATTACAATCTTTTCTAATACTTTCATATATATTTTTATTAATTATTTCTAAAATAAGACTGTCTGTATCCGTATACAAAAGATTACAATCCTGTTGAAAATTCTCTTTCATATAATTTTAATAAAATTCATAAATTAACGTTTTCGAAATATCTAATGTTGTCATGCCTACATAGATGGGTTTATCCAAAATTATTTCTGTTTTATATAGTTCTATTGCAACTAAATTTTCGCTCAAAATAGAAAAACTTTTAAAATATGGTGATGCAATTAATGAACTAGCTCCATACCGTCCGTGCCAATAAGTTTTGAGTTTTACATCACATCGTTTTCTAACATTTTCTATTGTTTTACCAAAAATTGCATTATTCATTAGCTTATATTGCTCTTTTTCAAATTTGTCAGTAGCTTGTGTACGAAGTTTAGTATTTAATTCTATATAGGGCTTTAGATAGGGTGATTGATTAAATTGTAATATTTTATGAATTTTTTTTATTTTTAATCCATGTTTCAAAGATATTTTTAAATTTCTATAGTGAATGGTATAGTTATTTTTATCAAACAAAGTAGCTAATAATTTTTTATCATTGGAATTTATTGACAAATGCTCAGGACAAAAAGGTAAATCTTTATGTAAATCATGAAGCTTTTTAGGATACTCTATATCTACTTCAAATATAAATCCTACAGGAGATTCATCAGAAATATTACTTATGAAATTTTCAGTGAATTTTTGAATATCATTTACCCATTGAAAATTATTTAATGGTAAATATTGAGTCATGGACCAACCGTACTGGTTGTTAATGTCGAAGTATATTATGTAGTTTGTTGGTTTAGTAGAATCAAAATTTGGTATATATATGTTATTTGATTCGGAATAGCGTTTCGTAACTTGAGTTAGACCTCCTCTTACCCCATTTTCAATGAATAGTACCATATCAACATCAGTTAATAGCTCAAAATTAATTTTTGTGTATTTTAGCATGGCATCCCAAGAATAGCCTGGTATAGTAAAATAATGTGCCGGATCTAAATCATATGTTTTCATACAATGATTTCTGAACTTTTCAAATATATCCGTTAATAATAAAACATCAGTTTTTAAATACAAATCGGAGTATTCTCCTAAATTTTTAATTTTAAACTCACTCCATATTACTTTTGCATGATTGTAGTCTTCCTCAGTTATATTTGATTTATTTAATTCATTATAAAATAAGTTTTTTTCTGGTAATACTGATTCTAAAAATTTTTCCGGACTATCAATATAATCATAAGGGTATATTCCCTTCTATTTAAGTAAACTATATTGATAATCCGTTAAATTATCAAATTGAGATTTTAAATTGGGGAATTCCTTTATATTTTCAGCTAATATTTCTAAACTACTACCTTAAAATTTATATGAATCTATAAACCTAAATTTAATATTACTATTTTCTATATATTTTGTAAAGCTAATATATTTTTCCTTATTCAATGGAAGTAAATCTATCTTACCCAAGATTACTGAATTTAGTTGTTTAATAATAAAATGTGAATCATATCCAGTTAAATTATGAAAAATTACAGGAACATACAACGCATTTTGGTAGGCTATATTACATTTGCTGTGTGTTGCACCTCGATATTCCCCACTTAAATGATCATGATCTTTACATTTAACTTCGTTTGTTAAAAATGATTCGTTACATATAAAGCAAACCTCAGCGCTTTCAAATTCAGCTTGTTGTGCGCTTGTTAACGATTTCATACTTAGTGGTGATTTTAAATCTGTCTCCAAAAAGATTGCAATCATTTTTAACTCATTTAAAAACCATTCAATACAATTTTCTCCTCTATGAAAATTATATTTTGTAGTTTCAATATAATTTGATTTTACATAGTAGCCCATATAATATGGAATATGTTCTTGATAACTATTATCTGAATTGATCTTTTTCAATATACATTCAATATTTGCATAAACTACATATGGCACCATTAATTTATTTTTGAAGTTCTTAAATTTAAAATTATTTTTATTTTTTTCTGGTAAGACGATAGCACAGTTGTTAACCTTTTCACAATATTTTGTATGACATAATAATTTTTCATTTGTTGAAAAATAATTCAAGCATCTATCACAAAAATATTTTTGCCTTTTGTTCTTAGATAGATCATTTGAAAGTAACCTTGACATATTTTTTATTAAAACATAATGATATTTGATTTTTTCATGTGAATGCGTTTCATCTTCATAATATGTGTTTAATTTCTGCTTTTTTTCATAAATATTTTGCAGTAATAATAGATTGACATGCTTTTCTTTTTTAAGTTTAGTTAGGTAAAACGGAATAACTTTGAAATTACTTGCTTTAATTAATTCCAGTCCAAAAACGTTTATTGAAATTGAATTTAACTTTTCAAATTTGGGAATGTCATTTAGTAACACTGGAAAAGTAATACCATTAAAATTCAATACTATAAGCACTATAATTTTGATAACTTGATGGACGATCAGAATGAGCTGTGTTTGGATTTAACGCAGCCATTATACACCACGCAAAGCATGCATCATCACTATTTTTAATATTTATACACGCTTTTTTATTTTTTAACGAAGGTGGCAAATCAATGTAAGATGATGGTGCAAATGAAGAAAATACATTTACATTGATAATTAAATTGATTATAGAAGATAAGCCCATCCACTACCTTTCTCTTGAAAATCATCAAATTTAATTAAAATTTGATTTTTCAGTTTATCATACCATTCATCATTACCGTTATTCATTTTTAACACTATAACATTTTCTGTATTTAAATATTTTAGATCATATTCATTTTCTTCATTGTTTGTTTTCACAAATTCACCACAAAAGACAAAGTTAATTTTAATTGCATTATATTCTAGCAATGTCTAATTTTTTCTTCTACAATTTTTTTACACTTTTCTAAAAAAATTTTGGGGTCTATCTCAGTTATGTTAGTTATAACACCACTTTCAATTCTCTTTTTAAATGCAGAATTTAATGTTTGCCATTTCAATTCAGTGTCTTTATTTAATAATTTTGTTTTTATTTAATATTTAAAGGATTCTAAATGTCCTATAGAAGTTAATACAGAAGATTTTACCCCACTGTTAGAATTTATATTTTCTTTAACTAATTGTTCTAACACATTTAAGTCTTTCAATAGCGAAATCATATAAGACTTAACTTCTTTTTTATTTTCACTTTTATTATTTTTTTTAAATAAAAAATTATGTTTTTTTAAAATTTTTTTAGCGATTTCAGACATTTTTTTTTATTTTTTATTATTATTTTTTATATATAAAAATAATTTATTTTTTTATTCAACTCGACCGAGTTATTTCTAAATGAAACTAGCTTCTCTAATTAAATTTCATTTCCATACAAGGGAATAATAAGGTTCAAAAGTTCAAAAAGCTGTGAAATTAATAAAATAAATAAAAGTTTTTTTTTTTTTTAATTTTTACTAAAAGCTTTAATTTTTACTTATTTCACAGCAAATAAATAAAATAAATAAAAAGATGTTTTGTTTTTAATATAAATATAATATTTATTTTTTCATGTTTTTAGTTACAATAATTTTTTTATTGATTAATGCTAATAGGTTCTGCGAATATATTTCCTCAGTCACCAGCTTCTATTTAAATGGTGTTGGTGACAGCATATACAAGTTGGGTGCATCATTCAAAGTAGTAAAGCTAGGCTGGTTCTAGACCAGGAAATGACGTCACATCCGGTTTAGATAAGAAGTATGAGTCATAGATGGTAAAGATATTGGTGGTGATAAGAGATAAGATAAGAGTATGAGTCATAGATCAAAAGAAGTGATAATAAAAGATTTTTAAATTTTTAAATACCAGGCGAACATATTGTTTAGATAAAGAATTTAAAACATTTTATTATTTCAATTTTATTTGTTTGTAGTTACATTCTATGATAAGAAATTTTTATTGTTTTTATAATATACATATGGTAAGTGTGTTTTATATTAACAAAGAAAAAAGTTTAGTAAATTATAATGATGTTGTTGTTGTTGTTGTTATATTATATTAATGAAATTTTCAAATCTTATGTTTGAAGAAAGAATTCTGAGTGTGCGTGTGCGGTCAGAGGAATTCCTTTTTTTTTTTTTATGCTATGAAGAAAAAATTCTTATCATGAAAAAATACTGGAATAAGTAAAAGAATTGAAATCGTATATATTTACAAATTTTTTTAAATTATATTATGAATAATGTAGAATCTAAAATGACGTCACAGGGAAATTTCATTAATATAATATACCAACAGCAACATCATTATAATTTACTATAAACTTTTTTTCTTTGTTAATATAAAACACACTTTACATATGCATGTTAACTGGTAAAAACAATAAAAATTTCTTAGCATAGAACATGACTAAACATGAAATGAAAATTGAAATAGTAAAAATGTTTTAAATTTTATCTAAACAATATGTTCGCCTGGTATTTAAATTTTTTTCTTAGAATAGGTATGAGGTTTCGAGCCCATTTGTCTGTAGTTAAAATATATAAAAAGAAAAAAACAAAATATGTACACTACAAAGCTTTTTTTTTTATCTTTAATGTTTTTCGATATTTACAATTTTTTTTGAAATTTCTTTACAATTTTAGTTAATCGTGATAGACATCTTTTAGGAAATTCTATGGAATTAATAGATGGTATGTAAATATTATCTTTAACGAATTGTCTTAAAGTTGAATCAGCAAAATTTCTAAGAAATTTTATGTGGTACTCGATTTCCCGTCTATATTTCCTTCTTAAATGCTTTTTATTTTCCAAGAAAAATTTATTAAACGTAAAAACAGTTCTAGCGAACTCCATTTTATGATTAAAGCTAAAGAAAACTAATAATGCAACTAAATTAGAAATAAAATATGAAAATGTTCAGAATTATTTAAACTTCTGTGGGTAGGACAATAAAGTCTACAAGATAAGTTTATTAATATAGATAATGTGTTTAGATTTGATTCTAGTTCTATATGCTTTTACTCAGAGAGATTTTTTTATTTAAAAAAATTAATGCAATAAAGTACTTCGCAAATTCTATAAAAGACTAATTTTGATAAGAATATGACATAATCCAAACAGACTATCAAGTACAAGCATCATAATGTTTTGGGCTGATAATATTCTACATGGATATAAATATTGTATTTGTGGACGAAAATGGAGTTCAATCAAAATAATAAATTGGAAAATATTTCATGAGATCTTGGAGATATATATAACTCCATAAGGTGGGGAAAAGACATGTGTTTTAAAAATTAGAAATGGTGAGTCAATAAATAATAAGCTATTTTTATCTCCGTTGGAATGGCAACATATCAAAATTGAAGTATATGGTGGTGATATTTCTATTATTGGTACAATTAGACAATCATTAATCAAAAATCAAGTACCAAACAGTTTTGGAGGTGATTGTCCTTTTGCCGAAGAAGATAATTGGGAGTTGATTGAGAAGAATATTTCAAATATACTGCCAACTGATAATAATAATAAAGGATTTAAACAACATATTAGTTCATTATCATTAAAAACAAATGAATATGAAGAAAATCAAAATGAGTTGAAAAAGTCAATGATAAGGAGACGAATTGATGATGGAATTACATTTATAGCATTAATAGAGAATACTTATAATGAAAAAAATAATAAAACAAAAATTGGAGATGTATTAACTAATTTTAGAAAACTACTTGAAACTTTAAAAGAGGAATATTTAGATTATATGGAAGCTTATTCATATGGAAGAGACCAATTTTTATCGCTTTTTATGTATGTTTGTTTTATAATAAGTCAAATAAAGTCAGTACATAATAAAGAAATTTCTGGAAAATAAAAAGTATAAGTTACACATTTTTAATTTGCAACTCATCATTATTACGTGAACCTTTGATAAAGATATGAGGCTATTGAAGCTTTTAGACAAGAATTGATTTTGAAAGAACGTAATATTGGTGGAATAATAAACAGTGATTATATATTCTATAGACATTTTAAATTGGAATATGCGGATACTAAAGAAATACATATAAGATGTGCATATGATAGCAACTTTAAACAAAAATTTCTCAAAATTCAATGCTTTGAATATCGCGAAATTTTAGCAGATAGAATCTCAAATGGTGGAGAAATAGAATCAGTTTCAATAATAGACGTAGATTATAAATCTGATTATACAATACTTGATTTGCGGTCAATAAAACAAAAGTCGTCATATCAAATGGAAATTCTTTAATTTTACAAATAAAATAAATATTTTATAATTATTAAATATTACAATAAAAACATTTTTTTATAATATATCATTTTTATTTATCCATGAATTATGATTAGTAGAAAATCCTAACCATTTAACAAAAATTTTATTATCTTTAGTTTTAAGAATTTTTTCAATCAAGTATACTTGTTTTTGATCAGCTGTTAACAATTCATATTCATAGAAGCCTCCTTGTATTGGTTGACCTTGATAATCTTCTAATAAATATGTTACTGGGTTGGTAATTTGAACTTTCTTGATTTTAAATATTTCAGTTGTCCAATTTGGTGTATAACTTTTTTCAAAAATATGTTTATATTTGCTTATTCGAACTGAATTACTAACTTTAAATTTAGCAGGTGGAACTATTTTGATATGATTGTACACATTTTTAATTAAATCCTTAGCATTATATTTATTAACATCTGATGGACGTTTTTTAATTGTTCGATGTTTAGTGTTGTTATATTGTTTGACTAGTTCTTCAATTAGGCTTATCCATTTATAATTTCCATTAAAACTAAACTCTTTCCACATTTTTTCTTTTAAAGTTCTATTAAAGCGTTCAACAATAGATGCTTTTAATGTACTAAATGTTGAATAATGATTTATTTCATATTTATTCATTAATTTTTTGAATATTTTATTGAAAAATTCTTTTCCATCATCGTTTGCAAATTTTGCGGATGTCTTTTAAAAGTCATGAAAATATTTTGCATTGCTTCTGTAACATTCTCTGCAGTTTTTCTTTTTATGGGAATTGCCCATGCATATTTGGAGAAAGTATCAATCACAGTTAATAAAAATTTAAAACCTTTATTCTCTTTAGCATATGATCCCATTTCTACTAAATCAGCTTGCCAAAGATCATCAAAACCTTTTATTATAACTCTACGTCGTTTAAAATTTTTCCGCGCATGTTTATGCAACTCATCAACAACCTTTCTTTTACTGATATTTAATGAAGTGAAATATATTTTTGCAATTCTATTTATTGCTAAAATTTGCAATTAATCAAAAAATCTCTCATTAAAAATTTGTTTCCGATGACTACTATCTAGAATTTTAGAAATAATATCATCAGTTTTTTGAATTCTTTGGTTGAATCTCCAGCGATTGAGTGCTATCAATTCCCAATATTTTTGTCGAGCTTATTTATACGCTGTATTCCATTTGTATAATATATTTATTTGAGGCTTTAAATTAAAGCTAATTCGCTTTTTTACGTTTTCTTCTTCATCTTTTTTTGCTTTAACAGAATCTGAAATTTCAACTTTGTTCTCCTCGTTTACTTCATCGAGCCAGTCAAGTAAATCAACAACAACAACCTCACCTTTACTCATTTAAAATATAAATAAGTAAAACAATTTTTAACGGAAATATATTTTATTTATTTTTAATTCTATCATATAAGTTTAGTAATTTCACAATTCTTAACATGATTGTTTCGGCTGATATACAAGGACAAGTTTCAGGAAATGAATCAGATGTATCTGATGAATATGGGCATATATCCCAATGAAAACCATATTCTTTTGTATCTATTTGTTTTGAGTTTTTAAATTCCAGTAGAAAATTATAATGATGAATCAGTTCATGATAATGCTCCTCTAGTAAATTAGCTTTATATTTATTTAAAAAATTATTTAGAGTAAATCCGATTTGATGTATATCCATTTCAAAAATTAAATGAAAACTGATCCTAATTAATTTTTTTAAGTTATTAATTTTTTTTTAAGTTATTAATTAAATCTAATGCTGATTGAGCTTTAGCTTCAGCTTTTTGTAGTCTCTCATTAATAAATCCAATTGGTTTTTTAATTTGAAATTGAATAAAATCGTTTATTTCTGAAAATTTTTCACTTAACATTGTAGAAAATTTGTTGTGGACTTCCTCTAAACTATCTTCCATTTCTTCTTCTAATGTTTTTAATTTTTCTTGTGTTAATTTAAGTTCATTAGTTAAAGTTTCGAACATTTCTCCAATATAGATTTTTATTAATTCTTTGTGAAAGAAAATTTGATTATTCACATAATTTTGTGTTGCTGCGTCATTTCCATCAATTGGATCTTGAACATTTGACAAAATTTTATTATCTAAATCATAATTACCTCCAGAAGTTAGTTTGAAACCTATACCTGGAGATCCTCTAATATTGAGTTCCCTAAAAGAAGATGAATCTGCGCTACGCCCAAACTTGTCAAGTGGCATTTTAATTTTTACTGATTGCTATTACAAAAATATTATTCAATTATATTTGCTTCTCGCAACTCTTCAATTATAGATATAATTTCATTATGATGATTGTTGTTACCAGCTGATTGTGACCCAATTAAAAGTCTTAATCTATCAACCAACTCAATTAGGATTATCCCAATAAACATACTGATTTGGTTGTTTGTTATAGTTCAAATGTGTTCTTGTTGTAGTAGGTAAAAATTTTGTAAATTGTTGTTTTGTGTGTGCCATACCAATTTTTTTCCTTCTAGTGTTATAATCATGTTCATATAATTTTCTTAAAATATTCTTATATTTAAAACCTTTGTTTCCACGTATTTGTTCTGAATTTTTATAATTTCTTCTATGTGCATTTGCTTTATCAAGTATTTGACGATACACATTTAGATCATTTTCAGAATAGTTGATAGGCTTTTTTTTAAATATTAATTCATATAACCCATGTGTTCCTTTAAAAACTTCATCAGCAATCAATATATTTTTAGTAATTTCATCTATTCTAAAATCAGCATTTCCAAGTTTTTGAGTATTTGATGACTTATCAAAATAGGGTCCATATGTTTTGTCAAGTTCTGATTTGTTAGGAAAAAGCAATTATGAAATTGTGAAATTAGATTCACTATTAGTGTTATCAATTTCAGATGACGTTTCAAATTTTATAGTGTTCGGTGTTGAAGTTTTAAATTTGCTCCAAGAGTTACTTTTGTTTTTAGGTGATTCAAAGAACTTGTCGTCATCATGAAGCGGTTGTTTTATTTCTGATTTGTTTTCCGGTATGATAAAACTTTTCGTATATTGTTGTTGTTTCACAACATCAGTTAATTCTTTTAACGGTTTAATAATGGGGGTAAATGATGCTTCCAGATTTTGATCTTCTGCCAGTTTCCCTACTTTCAAGGAATGAAATTTTTTTTTTAAACTTTTTCGAGTTTTGATTAAATCTTTCATGCGTTTTTCATTTATTCTTGAACTTATTTTTCTTAACTAACTCTACTTTTTCTATTGTTATTCAGCAAGGGCTAACTGCTTCGTTGTTAACTGATAACTGCTTCGTTGTTAACTGATAACTGCTTCGTTGTTAACTGATAACTGCTTCGTTGCTAGCTGATAACTGGTCTATTCTTAACTGATAACTGCTTTGTTGTTAGCTAATAACTGCTCTATTCTTAACTGACAACTGCTTTGTTGTTAGCTGATGACTACTCTGCTGTTAACTGTTAAGTTATATGAAATATTAACCTCATATAAACTTTTAACTGATATCTGTTGTCAGCTATTAATTGAAATTGTTTTAAAATTTTATAAATTCATCAAATTTTTTTCTATAGCGACCGTTATTTAAATTTTTATCTTTATCGATTAAGAGAAACCCGTACTCATCATTCCAGCAACATGCACTCAATTTTCTGAAATCATTGTAAGACATATCTGAATACACGTGATCGTTATAAATATGCTTTAAATTTAAATCATCCTGCTTGAATATAATCAAAAAGTTTGCATTATCTCTAACTAAATGTTTTGGAATTTTTGTATATGATTGACATAAATAAAAGCTATCACCTTCTTGATGCCGCCCCATGCAAAAGTAAGCTCTTATACTATGTTGTTTATCACAAGCTACATCATCAAATATAAATACTGAGTTAGATTTAGAAGCAGATGGATTAATTATGTCAACATTATTAGAAAACTCGCTGTAGCCCATTCCTTTAATTGGTTTTATTAATTTCTTTAAGTATTGATATTTAGGTTGATGTAGTGTCTTCGAATAAATGTATAGGTTTCTAAATTTAAGTCCTTTAGGATCTAAAAGCATGCTCAGCATAACATTAGTTTTACCGCAGTTTGAGGGCCCTACTATTAATCCTCTTATACTATCTGGAAATAAATCACCATGTTTTTTCTCTTTTTTCTCGGAATTTCGATCAAAATTTTTTATTTTTATTGCATTATCTATTTTTACAAATTTAATTTTTTTAACTACCGATAGAAAATAGTTTTAAATGGTTAATGTATAAGTAAAGATGATTAATGCCCGATGAACTTTCTTAAACTAAAGTAAGCATGATTAATCGTAATAAATATATAAACAGTTATAAAAAAACTGTTGGCGGGGAAGGTATTATCAATACTATAATTAATAAATTACCATTTGAAGCACATTTACCAGGCTATAATTATTGTGGACCTGGAACAAAATTAACAAAACGATTAGCTCGCGGTGATAAAGGAATTAATGATTTAGATGAGGCTTGTCGTGTACATGATATAGCATATTCTGAAAGTACTGAAAAACATCATCGTTATAGAGCTGATAACACACTCGCTGATAAAGCTTGGCGAAGATTTAAATCTAAAAACTCAAGTTTGGGAGAAAAAGCTAATGCATTTTTAGTTACAAACACAATGAAAGCTAAGGTTAAACTCGGTATGGGTTTGAAAAAGAAAACGATAAAAAAACAAAGAAGAAAATCAATAAAAAAACAAAGAAGAAAATCGATAAGAAATATTATAAAGGAAGCCAGAACTGCGGTTAAAACTATAAAAAAACCTATGAATGACAAAAATACTATAAGAATTGCTTTACAAGCAGTTCGAAAGTTTTCTAGAGGACAGAAAAAAACAATTGATATCCCTAGAATAATTCCAGTACCAAAAATTGGAGGAATTTTACCTTTAATTCCTATATTTGCGGGTCTTTCAGCTGTTGGTGCATTATCAGGTGGTGCTGCTGGAATAGCTAAAGCTATAAACGATGCTAAAAATGGTTATAAGGAGTTACAAGAAAGTAAACGCCATAATAAAATGATGGAAGCCATAGCATTAAAAGAAGGAAAAGAATTACAATTAAAACCATATAAGAAAGGGTTGGGTCTTTATTTGAATCCAAAAAACCAATAAATGAGCTACCCAAAAGAGCACTTAACAATTATGACTTAGAAGAATTTGGAAAAAAACACTTAAAGCATTTCCGTGGAGTTTTTATGCGAGATAATTTACCAACATACAAACCTTTGAAATATGAATGTGGTATAATTAATTTAGATAATTCCATTGGAAATGGAACGCACTGGGTAGCTTATTATAAAAAACCTCAAACCATACAATATTTTGACAGCTTTGGAAATTTACAACCTCTATTAGAAGTAATTAAATATTTAGGAAATAAAATTGTTTATAATTATGATAGATATCAAAACTTTAATTCATATAATTGCGGTCATTTATGTTTAGAATTTTTATTTCATGTTGTTAACAAAAACAAAAAAATTATCAGTAAATAAAGCATTATTAAAAAACAAAAAAATTCTTTTTATAATTAGTTTAGCTATATTATATTCTTGACCTACATTATGATTTTGTTCAAGTTCAAGGTTATTTTATTTTTTGTTTGAATGAAAGAAACAAAAAAATTGTAAATGGGATAAATAAACTTTATTTATAAATTATAGGGTATAAAAAACATAAATATGTCAATTAAGCTTTGAAATATATAAAAGTAGGATACATATCTAAATTATCCCATTATCTTAATTATAGCTAGACATGTCGATAACAATAACTTTAAACGGAAATTCTTCTGTATTGACAAATACTTTTTTTCCATCTATATATTTAAAAAGAAAAGAATATACTTGTGGATTAGTAGATTTTCAAACGTATCATTCTATACCGAATATAGATGAGGGGAATAACACATTTATTATTGATGATAAACCAATCATAATTCCCACAGGTTCATATGAAATTGAAGATATTGAAAAATTTCTCAGAAAAGAGCTGAATATTGTTAAAACAGATGCGGATGAATTAATTGTACGAGCAAACAATAATACATTAAAATGTGAAATTTTTGCTCATAAAGAAATTGACTTTGAAAGAAAAGATACTATTGGTAAATTATTAGGTTTTAGCAGAAAGAGATTATCCCCTAAAAAATGGCATACTTCAGATCTTTTTGTTGATATTAACAATATAAACATAGTGAGAATAGAATGTAATATTATCTCAGGAGCATATATGAACGGACAAGAAGCACGCATTTTGCATGAATTTTCTATCGGTGTTAGCCCCGGTTATAAAATCATTGAAGTTCCTAAAAATGTTATTTATTTACCGATAACTGTTCATCATATAAGTTCTCTTACTATTAAATTGCTTGATCAGAACGGAAATTTAATTAATTTTCAAGGAGAAACAATAACAGTTAGATTACATTTAAAAACATCAAAATGATAGTATTTAATCAGAATCAACAACCGGATATATATTCTATGAGTAAAATACCTCAATCTAGTATATCATTTCGGGAAGAAGGAAGCCAACGCTTGCAGCAAAAGAATAGTTTAACGGCAGTCAATCAGCAATATCTCAAATTACTTGGATATAAATTAAAAAAAAAAAAAAAAAAATGAGTTTTTTTAATGAACCTGTTTTTGATGATAGTATAGTTAGTGCTCATTGGCATTCATATTTACCATTCATAAACTATTATGGATTGGGTCACTCTATAAAAATACAAATACAAAATCAGAATTTAAATATATTACCTTCAACAAGTTTAATTTATATAGAAGGATTTCTAACAAAACATGATGGAACAGCTGTTACAAGCACTAAATTAGTTAATAATGCTATACCATTTCTATTTGAATCTATTCGCTATCAGCTTAACGGCAAAGAAATTGATCAGAACCACAAAGTTGGAATAACTTCAACATTAAAAAATTACATTTCACTCAATCAAAATGAAAGTAGTGCTCTATACAATGCAAGTTGGTCACCCAACGAATCAATTAAAATGAACGGACTTTATTTTAATTTTTGCATTCCTTTAAATAAATTACTAGGTTTTGCAGAAGATTATAAAAGCATTATTCCTAATGCGAAACATGAATTGATATTAACACGTTCTGAAACCGATAACAATTCAATGATATGTTCTGATGCTAGTGAGAAACCGAAAATTTCCATTACAAAAATATGCTGGAGAGTTCAACATATTAATTTGTCAGATAATCAAAAATTAAAGTTATATAAAAGTATTGAAAGTGATTCTAACATGAAAATTGCTTTTAGGAATTGGGAATTACAACAATGTCCTACATTAACAGCAGGAGTTACTCATTACATTTGGATCGTTCAAACAGTTTCACAACTTGAGAAACCTCGTTTTATTATTTTAGCTCTACAAACTACCCAAAATAATGTTCAAAAAAATCTTTCAAAATTTCATCACTGTGATGTCACAGATATAAAAGTGCATTTAAATTCTGAAGCATATCCATATGAGGATTTGCATTTAGATTTTAATAGAGATCGTTATGCTTTAGCATATGAAGCATATTCAAGTTTTAGAAGTTTTTATTATAATCATTCAATATCAGAACCTTTGCTTTCATGCAAAAAATTTAAAAATGATTCACCAATCTTTGTAATTGATACTCGTTATCAAAATGAAAATCTTAAAATGGGAGCAGTTGATGTTAAAATTGAGATAAAAACTTTGAAGCCAATTCCAGACAATACTGCAGCTTATTGTCTTATTTTGCACGATCGTTTAATTGAATTTAAACCGTTAACAGGGGAAGTTAAACAAATTATATAAAATACTCTTAGTTAAATAGTTTTATTTAAAAAGGTGAATGGATTACGTTATTATTGATATTCAAGGTTTTAGGAATAATGATAATAAATTCATTTTAAAAGAAATAGCAGTTCTATCATCAGAAGACAAAATACAACATTTTGTAATTAAACCTCCATTTAGCTATCAGTATCTAAATAAAAAAGCAAAAAATATAAATAAATGGTTGACAAAGAACCATCATCAATTTTTTAGAAATATATGTAGATAACTATAAAAAAATTTATGTAAAAGGTAGCGAGAAAAAATTTTGGGTTGAAAGAAATTTAAAAATAAACAATGTGTTTGATTTAGATGAACAAGATTCAACAAGTATAAAAATTATGAAAAATAAGCAATATTTATCTAACAAATGTTTATTCAATCATAAGGGTTACTATGCGTACGAAAATGTTTATTTATTGAAAAAGCTGATTTAATTATTTTAAAAATTTAAAAATGAACCAATGTTTTAAATAATATCATTCACAAAGTTTAATTGGATTATGAAAGTCATACAATTAAAACCTTTTTTTTATAAAATGGAAAATAAAATGGAAAATAAAAATAAAAAAAATATCAAGAATATAAAAATCCGTCTAAATCTAGGACTTCAACATCATGTACAATATCATGTGTGCATTCATCTTCATCAAGCAGTGTAAAAATTAAAAAAGAGGAAAAAGGGAAAAAATCAGATTGCTGTAAGATGTCATAAGCCGACAGAAATCCTGAAAATTATAAAATTATAAAATAAAATAAAAAAATTATATGTATTTTTTTTAAATAAAATTCTTTATTATAATTAAATTTGCTACATAATTCAATAAATAAATAAATAAATAATTAAAATTACTAATTTGTATTATTATTTTCATTTAATAAATAATGACCCCAAGGTAAAGTTTCATATGAGTCATTTAATAAAAATCTTTTATCATCATTTGAATCTAAAGCTATTTTTTTCTGTCTTATACTAGTTACATTATGATATTTTGATTTTATTAAATTTTGTATAATTATTTTATTTTTATTTTCATCTAAACATTTTTTGTAATCACTAAATTCTATTTCTTTTTGTACAATAGATTTTTTAACACCTTTAATTTTTTTTATATATTCTTCATTTTCAACTTTAATTGTATACATTTTTGATCTTAAACCAATAAATTCTATAATATTTTTACCATTCATTTCATCTTTCATTAGTCCTATAATTTTTTTGTTTACTAAAGGAATTTGCCACTTATTGTTCATAGGATAATCACTAGTGTCAAACCGTTCATAACAGTCTTCTTTAATTATATCATATATATTTTTGTTATTAATTTCTAAAAAAAGACTGTCAGTATCAGTGTATAAAAGACTACAATTCTGTTGTAATTTTTTTTCATGTAATTATAAAAAAAATTCATATATTAATGTTTTTGAAATATCTAATATGGCCATACCTACATAAATTGGTTTATTGAAAAATATTTCAGTTTTATAGAGTTCTATTGCAACTAAATTTTCTTGAAAAATAGTAGAACTTTTGAAATATGGAGATGCAATTAATGCATTAGCGCCATAACGCCCATGCCAGTAAGTTTTAAGTTTTATATCACAGTGTTTTCTAACATTTTCTATAGTTTTACCGAATATTGCATTATTCATTAGCTTATATAGTTCTTTTTCAAACTTATCTATTGCTTGTGTACGTAGTTTAGTATTCAACTCTATGTATGGCTTAAGGTAATCTGATTGTGTAAATTGTAAAATTTTATGAATTTTTTTTATTTCTAAACCATTTTTTAGAGCTAATTTCAAATTTCTATAATGGATAACATATTTGTCTTTATCAAATAGAGTAGCTATTAATTTTTTATCACCTGAATTTGTTGATAAATGTTCAGGGCAAAAGGGTAAATCTCTGTGTAAATCATGAAGCTCGTTAGGATATTTTATATCTACTTCGAATATATATCCAATAGGATTTTCATCAGAAATACCTAATATAAATTCTTTATTATATTTATTAATATCTTCCTCCCATTCAAAATTGTTTAAAAGTAAATATTGGCTCATAGCCCAACCGTATTGATTGTTAATATCAAAATAACTTATATAAGATGATGATTTGTTTGCATCATGATTTGCCATATATAAATTATTAATTTGGGAATAGCGTTTGCAAACTTGTGTAAGACCCCCTCTTATACCATTTTCAATAAACAATAACATATCAACATCTGTTAATAATTCAAAATTTACTTTACTATATTTCAACATAGCATCCCAGGAAAATCCTGGTAAAGTAAAATAATGCGCCGGATCTGCGCCGGATCTGTTTTTAGGTATAAGTCAGAATATTCTCCTAAGTTTTTAATATTAAATTCATGCCATATTGTTTGAGCATGATTGTATTCACTATCAGTTATACTAGATTTATTTAGTTCGTTATAAAAAAAATCTTTTTCTGGCAACATTGAATCTAGAAACTTTTCATGATTATCAATATAATAATAAGGGTAAATTCCTTTTTGTGATAGTAAAATATATTGACTTTCTGTTAAATTTTTAAATTGAGATTTTAAATTCGGAAATTCTTTCAAATTTTTTGATAAACTATCTAAACTACTTCCTAAAAATTTATATGAGTCTATAAATCTAAATTTAATATCACTATTTTCAATATATTTTGTAAAACTTATATATTTCTCCTTATTTAAAGGAAGTAAATCTATCTTACCAATTATTGTTGAGTTCAGTTCTTTTATAATGAAATGAGCGTCATATCCACTTAAATTATGAAATATTACCGGAACATAAAATGAATTTTTATAATTTATGTTGCAACTATTGTGAGTAGCCCCACGGTATTCAGCAGTTAAATGATCGTGATCTTTACATTTAACTTCGTCTGCAGAAAATGGTGCTTCACAAATAAAACAAACATCTGCCCTTTTGAATGCATCTTGTTGTTCTCTAGTTAGTGCATTCATTTTAACAGGTGACTTTAAGTCCGTCTCCAAAAGACAAGCAATCATTTTTAGTTCATTTAAAAACCATTCAATACAATTCTCTCCTCTTAAGAAACGGTATTCTGTATTTCCTATGTAACTTGATTTTATATAATATCCTATAGAACATGCAATATGTTCTTGATAACTATTATTTGAACTACTTTTTTCCAGTATACATTCTATGTCAGCATAGATAACACATGGAACCATTATTTTATTTTTAAAGTTGGTAAATTTAAGAATGTTATTTTCCTTGTTTGGCAGTACAATAGCTGATTTATTCATTTTATCGCAATATATTTTATGATTATTTAATTTTTCATTTGATGAAAAATAATTAAGACATCTTTCACAAAAGTATTTTTTCCTGTTATTTTTGCTAACATCAGCTGAAAGTAATCTTGATATATTTTTAATCAAAACATAATGATATTTAATGTTCTCATCATTTTCAGTATTATTTTCATAATATGTGTTAAATTTTTCTTTTTTATCATAAATATTTTGAATTAATAGAAGATTAGCATGTTTTTCATTTTTTAATTTTGTTAGATAAAATGGTACTACTTTAAATTTATCTTTTTTAATCATCTTTAAACCAAAAACGTTAACGGATATTAAATTTAACTTCTCAAATTTTGAAATATCACTTATTAAAACTGGAAAGCTGATATCTTTAAAATTTAATACATCTCCATATGGTTGATAACTCGATACACGATCAGAATGAACTACGTTTGGATTAAGTAAAGCCATTATACTCCATGCAAAACAAGCATTATCATTATTTTTAATATTAATACATGCTTTTCTTCTTTTGATAGATTTGGGCAAATCTATGTAAGATGATGCTGCAGCAAATGATGCGAAAGAATTTATATTTATAACTAAATTTACTATGGATGATAAAGCCCAACCACTTCCTTTTTCTTGGAAGTCATCAAAATTGATTAGAATTTGTTCTATTAATTTATCATACCATTCATTGTTTCTTTCCATTCTGAGTACAATTAAATTTCCAGTATTCAAATATTTTAAATCATAATCAGCTTCATCTTCATTGTTTTTTGGAGGTAGTAAAAATTCTCCACAAAATACCATATTCACTTTGATTGAATTATATTTTACCAATTTTTCATCTATTTTATTTATTACAATATCTTTGCAATTTATTAAAAATAATTTGGGGTCTGTTTCTGTAACGTTGGTTATGACGCCTGTTTGTATTCGATTTTGGAACGCCGATGATACATTTTTCCATTCTAGCTTGTGATTATCTTCAAATAGTATTTTGTATTTTGTTTTTGTTTTTAATGACTCTAAATGTGCTATTACGGCAGCTATGCATGATTTAAGACCACTTTTAGAGTTTTTATTTTCTTCTAAAATTTTTTCTAAAACTATTAAATCTTTTAATAGTAAAATCATATAAGATTTTATTTCATTTCTATCTTGGTTGCTTTCATTTTTATTAGAAAGCTCAATATGTTTAATTAAAATTTTTTTTGATATTTCGGTCATGATTCTAACTCTTACACGAACAGTGAACTGTTTTATACTAAATAACATTTTTTTTTCAATCTGAAAATAAAATAATTTAATTTCTGTTTAATTCGTATACAGAGTGCTTCAGTAAAGGAAAATTTAATTTCATCAAACAGACTAGGGTATCTGAAAATTTTTAAAGAAATATAAATAAATTAGGGGATCTGAAAATTTTTAAAGAAATATAAAATATAAAGATAATGTAATTTAGTTTTAATTTTTATTTATTTATTTATTTCTTTATTTATTAAATTAATAAATACGAGTATATATTATTGATTAATTGCAAGTTTTCCTTGCAAAAATATTCATCAAACAGACTAGGGCATCTGAAAATTTTAAAAGAAATATAAATAGACTAGGGGATCTGAAAATTTTTAAAGAAATATAAAATAAAAAGATAATATAATTTAGTTTTAATTTTTATTTATTTATTTAATTATTTATTAAATTAATAATACAAGTAGGTATACATTATTGATTAATTGCAAGTTTTTCTTGCGAAAAAATATCTTCCTGAACTAGTCGATATTTTTGTTTGCCTTCGCTTATCATATATATGTTGACTTGATTGTTTAGTTGCACAATTTCATTATCTGCCAGAAAATCCACCATGTATGCTGGTAGAAAGAAAACAACGTTTTCAAACTCCAACAATATCCTTTTTCCATACTGAGTGTTGAGTTTAGTTATTTTTAAAACATGGTACAGTTTTTGTGGTATTACTTCTGCAGCTGGCAAACTCTTTTTAAAATTAGTTTTCTTCTCCACTTTCTCGTTAAATTTGTTCAACAAGCTTGCAACGCTTGTATCTACTTTCCTTTTGTATGGATTGCTAGGCCCGGGTTGAGTATATGTCTTCATATTACTCGTACTAGGTTGATTATAATGATTCATTCCAGTTGCTCCAGACTGGATATAATTAAAGCCACTAAGTCCCTGGTGGTTTGTTGGTGATACTATTTGTATATCTTCAATTATTTGAATATCTTCAGAGCTCATCTTGTTTTAGTTAAATTTTACTTTTTATTTATTTATTTATTAATAATAAGATCTTAATGAAATAAGACTTTCTTTCAATTTAATGAGTTAATTGTAAATTACTCTCCTTTTATATGAAATTTTTAATTTGTGTAGGTGGTTTTAAATAAATTTAATTATTACATATTTTAATAATCACAATTTCCACATTTTTTAAATTACTCGTATTATAGAACTTTTACAAAATTAGGAACTTATATTATAATATGGTTAACATAATTTCTAGATAATATAAACCGATTACCATTTACCACAGAAATTGTTATTAACACACTTAAATTATTTTAATTAAACAAATTTAAAATAATTGTACAGGCGAAACCGCAATTTCCACATTTTAAGTTAATTTCTAGCTAATATAAATCAAAAAACATTGCAGTATTTCATTTCACAATTTTAAAAAATTTGTAAAAAGTTATGATTTAAATTCTGTTACCTATTCAAGTCTTTTTGTATGATAAGAATTTTTTAACGATTACCATTTACCACAAAACTTGTCATTAACACATTTAAATTACTTTAAAATCAAATTTGAAATAATTGTACAGGCAAAACCACAATTTCCATAATTTAAAATAATTTCTAACTAACTTAAATCAAAAAAACATTGCAGTATATACATATTTGGTTTTTTTCTTTTTATTATTTAAACTAAAGGAATCCCCTGTGACGTCATTTTAGATTCTACATTATTCATAATATAATTTAAAAAAATTTGTAAATATATACGATTTCAATTCTTTTACTTATTCCAGTATTTTTTCATGATAAGAATTTTTTCTTCATAGCATAAAAAAAAAAAAAGGAATTCCTCTGACCGCACACGCACACTCAGAATTCTTTCTTCAAACATAAGATTTGAAAATTTCATTAATATAATATAACAACAACAACAACAACATCATTATAATTTACTAAACTTTTTTCTTTGTTAATATAAAACACACTTACCATATGTATATTATAAAAACAATAAAAATTTCTTATCATAGAACTACAAACAAATAAAATTGAAATAATAAAATGTTTTAAATTCTTTATCTAAACAATATGTTCGCCTGGTATTTAAAAATTTAAAAATCTTTTATTATCACTTCTTTTGATCTATGACTCATACTCTTATCTTATCTCTTATCACCACCAATATCTTTACCATCTATGACTCATACTTCTTATCTAAACCGGATGTGACGTCATTTCCTGGTCTAGAACCAGCCTAGCTATACTACTATTCAATACTTGTATTTGTTGTTCCGTTAAAATGCTGACCATATATGCAGGCAAAAAGAAAACCGTACTCTCAAACTCTAGCATGGTTCTTGGACCATACTGAGTATGTAATTTTTGTAATTTTAATATGTGGTAGTATTTACCACGAATGATGTCTCTCGCTGATAAAGTTTTTTTAAACGCTGATTTTTTCTCTACCTCTTCATTAAATTGGTTGAGAATATCTGTCACCTCATCTGCCTTTCTTTTTCTGCTTGTAGAATCTTCTCTATGATTTCTATGGTAGCCATTGTTTGAATGATGAAATAATTAAATTTTTCATTTCTTTTATACAAAATCCCATATTTGCATAGGTGTTTTCTAAAAAAGCATTTTCTATTATTTTAAAGCTTTTCAATCAAAACCGCAACATCCCTAATATTCTTACATTCAATTTGTTTAGCTAGATGATTTCAAAATAGTATTCTCTATTATTTTTAACTTATCAATTTTAGATTGTTTTCAGTCAAAACCGCTACTTCCTTAATGTTCAAATTGTTCTAATATTAATTTGGTGTAACTATGGATGTTTTCCAAATACCATTTTTTATCAAATTTGAAAACTGTAATTATATAGGAGATTCCCTGACGTTAGTATTTTTTATTATTTTTAACTTATCAATTTTAAATTGTTTTCAGTCAAAACCGCAACATTATTCATTTGTTTTTCTCATCTAAAATAAATCAACGCTTTTAAGTTGTATAATAGCAGAACATTTTTAAAATTAATTCATTGCATCTTATCACTATTTCTTTAAATAAAAGAAAACCAAAAAAATAACAACAATAACATCAACATCAACAAAATTTTCAACATTACTCTATAATTACTGTATAGTCATCGAAAAAAAACTTTAATTATATAGGAGATTCCCTGACGTCATATTTTTAAAAAAAAATTTTAAAATACAATATTTCATAAAAAATCACAAAAAGTTCTTATCACCAAAAACATAATATTCAAAGTGAGAAAAGAAAAACTTTAATTATATAGGAGATTCCCTGACGTCATATTTTTTAAAAAAAATTTTAAAATACAATATTTTATAAAAAATCACAAAAAGTTTTTATCACCAAAAACATAATATTCAAAGTGAGAAAAAAAAAACTTTAATTATATAGGAGATTCCCTGACGTCATATTTTTTAAAAAAATTTTTAAAATACAATATGTCATAAAAAATCACAAACAGTTCTTATCACCAAAAACATAATATTCAAAGTGAGAATAAAATTTATAAAAAAGTTTTAATTTAATTCTTTAAAAAATATTTCAAATCTGCGCGCCTGGTATTTTAATTCCAAAATAACTAACTTAACCTAAAATTTATTCGATGAGTCATAGTCCTTATCTTATCTCTTATCATTTCTTTATCGTTAACATCAATCCTTATCTTTAACATCTGTTACGTCATTTCCTGGTCTAGAATCCGCTTAGGTACACTACTTATTATTTCAATTTTGAAGGGTCAAACTAAAAAAAAACAAGTAAAAGTAACAGTAAGTCGATGCAACTGACTTATTTATACCCTACACCGTAAAAATTCAAATTATATTAAAAATCCATAAGTTATTTTAGTTAGGTATTTAATATAAGCTAAAAAATAAATGCTTTTACAACCTTTGTACAAAATTGCAGGTTTCTATCTTTATTTAATTCGAAAATATGCTTGTTAGGTCTTAGAAAGTGTGTGGCAGATACCCGAACAATCATTCCAATTTATCTGAAATTTTAGGCAAATCAAGGATTCAGGAAACAACACCCTCGTATCAAATTTGCAGTCTCTATCTTTATTAATTTCGAAGATATGCTTGTTCGGTTTTTGGGAGTTGTATGGGAGGTACCCGAACAACACCACCAATTCATCTCAAGTTTTAGGCAAATCAAGGATTCAGGAAACAGCACCCTCGTATGAAATTTGAAGTTTCTATCTTTATTAATTTCGAAGATATGCTTGTTCAGTTTTGGGACTCGTGTGGGAGGTATCCGAACAACTCCTCCAATTCAACTCAAATTTTGGACAAATCGGGGATTCAGGAAACAACACCCTAGTACCAAATTTGAAGTTTCTATCTTTATTAATTTCGAATATATGCTTGTTCGGTTTTGGAAGTTGTGTTTGAGATATCCGAACAACCAGTCCAATTCATTTCAAATTTTAGGGATATCAAGGATTCAGGAAAACACACTCTCGTACAAAATTTTAAGTTTCTATCTTTATTAATTTCGAAGATATGCGTATTCGGTTTTGGGAGTTGTATAGGAGGTAGCCGAACCAATGGTCCGATTTCGCCCATTTGCAATCCCCGCCTTACTTTAATCATTGTTAACCTACAGTATAAATTTCATCAAGATAGCATCATATTTTTTGAGTTATCGTGCGTGCGGACGGACATCGCTAAATCGACTCAGGAGGTAATCCTGATTCAGAATATATATACATGTCCATATCTAACTCGCTTCCTTTTGGTGGTTACAAACACCATACCAAAGTTAATATATCCTATATTTTAAGTGTAGGGTATAAAAAGTAAATATTGTATTATTGTTTACATGCGTTTTTGTGTGCGTTTCTTAAAGTTTAAATTTTTAAGAATAATAATTATTGGTAATATTTAATTATTAATAAAATAACTATTTACTATGTTCGAAATTCCAAATAAAATTTCAATATTGTGTATTGAAAAATATATACTTAGAAATATACTACTTTACTAATACTTTAGCTATCACAATCTTGTCAGAAAACTGCTGAATACTGTAATAGTTTTTCTACCTCTTTCTTATTAATAGTTTACTATATTTTGCTCTTTCTTTAAAGACGATAAATCAGATAATTTTTGCATGAAAATCGGCCTTCATACCAAACTAATTGTGCATTAGTTTTTCGAAAAAAAATTCTGCATTAAAAATGTAAACATTTTCAGTTTTTCCTTCAAGTCGTACAGTTCTGCATTTTTTTTATTTTTCAAACGAACAAAAAAAATTCAACATTTATTTTCATGTTACGTACGCTGAGCTGTAATTTGATTTTATTCATAAATATTTTAAAATAAAAGCAGCATGTCGGCTGGAAAGCAATTTTATAAAGATAAATATTAGATAATTATAGGGTGTTCTTCTTTTTTAGTTTAAATTTGTGCTCTGAACAGATATCGAGTACATTAAGTACATTACGTTCTGAATAGGTTAAAAATATTTTATCTCTAAACTGGTAAACTCTGCGAAATAATTTTGAAACACAATAGAGCTGTAACCTGTCAAAAGTGTCAAATCATATAAAAAAAAAAAATTTTTAGATTTAAATTCAAATCCTCTACAATATCTGTAGATTCAAATCGTATATTTAGATACTCTCTCAGATATTTAGATACTCTCTCAGATATTTAGATACTTTACTCTGTTAATTTCGCCATTACTTATATTTACATTCCTATAATCACTACGGTAGCCATTTAAAATCAATGTTTGTGTTTGTCAGTTTCTAGTATAATTCTAGTTTAGGCTTCTATTCCACATCAATGTTTTTATCAATTTAATGGACCATTAATGAATAATTAAATTGATGAGTCACCACACATGTCTATTCAACTTCGTATCCATTTTTTTGACATTTTACAATAACATATTGTAGAAGTGTTCTGAACATATTAATAATTTCAAAACTTGCATGTATGTTTTTTTTCATAATTATAGATATATTAACTAATAGATGAGAAGTTAGATATAGTCGTTTCTTTTCTTCTTATGTGTTTTATCTGATGTGTTTAGAGTATTCAGTCAAAAAAATTCATATACATTTGGTAATATTTGATAACATTTCGTTCACTCAGCTGTTTATATTTATTAAAATAATGTAAAGCAGTTTTTCACAACTAGTTTCATTCAGAGATTTGAAGTTTTTATATTACTTAATAATTGATAAATTTTGTTATTAAAATTAAAATTGAATATAATTAATTATTCAAAATTTTAACTAGTTGTAAAGTAGCAAAATAAGTGATTACATTTTTTTAAAAATTAGAAATGAAATTATTTCACCCTTTAGGAACCTATTTCTGAGGAAACTAAAGCAATACATACGCACGGTTCACTCAGTTGTTTCTCAAAATTGGCTGTAAATATTTTCTTCACTGCCTATCTATTAGTTAATATATGTATTTCTTAATGCTTTCTCTGCCAGGATATTACGATAAGTGTGGACAGGATATTACAGAGCCTTTCTGTTCAGGCGTGGTTGTAAATGTCGTAAGGGGGAATAACTCTTATATTATATATTTATATCATTTTGGAAATATAATTTCTGATTAATGAATTAAAACGTTGTTTATAAACAATAATAAAACAACTAATTTTTATACATTTTTATAATAATGTTTACAATTATTTTATTAATACTTTACTGATACTTAAACGTACATAATAGACAATAATTTAAAAACGTTTTTAGTTTCATAAAAGAAGCAATTCTTGTATTGTCCTCTACCGCTAGTTGTGCTGCACCCTGCTACAATCTTCTGAAGTATAAATATTTTTGGATGTCGTTCTATCACATACTTCTGCTATTCTTCAAAATGTTTATCCATGCCTCATAGTTTTTACCCGTTTCGCCATTAAATTTTTCCAGCGAATCTTCGACATCTTTGAATACAAAATTGTTTGTTTCTGACATTTTTTTAATGTCGTGTTTGACGCTAATCACTGATCAGTACTATTACTTTCACTCTTGCTGTTGCTGCTGCTAATATCAATCGAATTAATCAACTGGGAGATGTTGCCGCAATTCAACTCTTTTGCCCTATAAAACTCTAGTAATCTAGAAAAGATCTTTTTTTAAAGTGTATTTTGTTACTAAATTATTTTCTTCTAATAACGGTTTTAGCTCCTTAATCGTTAGTTTTGATAATTCTTCCATACAATTTTTAATAATCAATATATAGTTACTTTGTACTTTTCCTATATTAGTATATTTCCAATTAATCAGTATGTTTTAATGCAAAAAAAAATTTTTTTTTTTTTTCAGTAAATTTAAAAAAAAATTTATATTATGTAGGCATGTAAAGGTTGTATCAACACAACCAATCGATGAAAAAAATAAATAAATATAGATTTAATTTTAAGAGAAAAAGAATATTGCAACCATTTATTATTGTTAAAAAAAATAAAATAAAATTTAAATTCTAATATTAAATCCTTTCTTATTTTAATTTAAGCAAAACAATATAAATTCTTTTTTTGAGCTTTTCTCTAAATTATTCCTTTTCAGAATTTATAAATACTTTTTTCTTTTCTTTCTTTTTTCATATACAATTCTTATCCTTTACTTATTAACTTTACTGTTACAGAGCGTTTAATACATTTTTGCACCTCTATTTATATTAAGAAAATTAGCTGTGTCAAAGCAATAAAATTAATACATAACATAAAATAGTACATAATCTAATAAATAAGGAAGAAATTCTGTTTGTTTGTTTATTTGTTTGTTTGTTTCTGCCCTTTTCACGTAAAAACCACCAGTCCGATTGCAACCAAATTTTGCAGGAACATTTGCACGACCCCGGAAAGTGTTATAGGCTATATCGCTAAAAATTTTTTTGTTTCCGCTTTATGTCCAATTTTGTATGGTGATTTTATGGTCTAAAAAAAAGTCTGTGACAAATTTTTATGAAGTTCCGGTAACCCGTTTGGGCACGAGAGCCGAACGAAGTTCATTAAATTTTTCTGTTGTCCTGCTTAAACGGATTAATCAATTGATTTAAAAATTCGCAAAATTCTTGCTCTTTGGCAGAAAAGCTCACTAGGTTAATTTGGTTACGATCCATTAACCCGTTTCGACACCAGGGGTCACTGAAGTTTTGTAATTTACTTTGTTGTCGCGCTTAAACGGTTTGACCAATTGAGTTGAAAATTTACAAAAGTATAGCTCTTTACCACAGGAGCTCACTGAATTAATTTGGTTACGATCCAATAACTCGTTTCGACACCAGGGGTCAGTGAAGTTTTGTAATTTACTTTGTTGTCGCACTTTTTTTTTGGGGCTTCGGTAGCCTAGTGGGTAGGCGTGTGGCATATTAACCGAAGGAGTGTGGGTTCGATCCCTGCACAGGCCGTAAGTGTTTTTTTCTTTACATACCCCCCTTACGACCAAATATAATGTAAATATATATAGTATATAATATAAACAAAATAAATAATATTAGTATATAATTTAATAATAGTATAAAAACCTATAATGGCCTTGTTAGCCGATGGTTCAATAATATTGCATTACATTTATGTATGTAATATTAATATAAATAAATAAATAAATAAAATTATTTTTTTCTAATAACGGTTTTAACTCCTTAATCGTTAGTTTTGATAATTCTTCCATACAATTTTTAATAATCAACATGTAGTTGCTTTGTACTTCTCTTACTTTGTACTGTAAAAATATTGCAACCATTTATTATTGTTAAAAAAAATAAAATAAAATTTAAATTATCATATTAAATCCTTTCTTTTTTTTAATTTAAGCAAAAAAAATATAAATTCTTTTTTTCAGCTTTTCTCCAAATTATTCCTTTTCAGACTTTATAAATACTTTTTCTTTTCTTCCGTTTTTCATATTGAATTCTTATCCTTTACTTATTAACTTTACTTTTAGAGTTCGTTTAATACAGTTTTGCGCCTCTATTTTTACTAAGAAAATTAGCTGTATCAAAGCAATAAAATTAATACATAACATAAAATAGTACATAATATAAAAATCGTTAAAAATTCTAAATGCAATTCAAAATATAAAATTAAAACATGGACTTGAAATACAGAACATAGCTGCATTAAAATATAAAAAGTACAAATTGTCTTATTTGTCATTGTGCTTTGACATTGTGCATTAGGAGGGATAAATAAAATGAATAAACAATTATTTTAAATCTACATACGAGTATAATTTTATTTCAGCATTTTCTTTTTCAAAATTTTTTTTTTCGACATTTTATTTTTCAACATTTTTCCTTATTCGACATTTTTTTTTCAACATTTTTTGTATTCAATAATTTTTTTCAACATTTTTAATTCGACAAATAGTTTAATTTAGTTTAAAAATTAAATTGAATTGTTTTTCAACAAATTACCCATAACCATCTAAATTTATATGAGTTTTATATACGTGTGAAATTATTTTATATGTGTGTAAAATTGATTTATATTTAATAATCTTTTTTAATAATTTTAATAATTAATTAACTTAATAATTTTAAGTTAATTAATAAAAGCTAAAATATGAACAAATAAAAATAAAAGTATATTATATATATACAAAAATAATATTTTTCATTAAAACATAAAAATAAAACAAAATTGCTAAAATTAAAAAGCAAAACATTCATTCAAATTATATGGAAGAGAAAGAAATTTAGAAATAATGGAATAAATAGGATTTGAATGGTCGAAAATGAAAAATGACATTACGATGGTTTACAACTACATTTTTGAGTTTCACGTTGACCTTAATCGCGGGAATTCACATCATTTGTGATTTTGCAAAATTCAAATTGAGGAGATTCACGTTCAGTTTTAAATTTAAATTTTGTATCCGTTAAAAAACGTGGGAAAGTGAGACTTTGGTTTTTTTATATTTTGATACTTATACGAATGAACAATTGTAGTTTTGTAGACTTGTAGTTAACGCAAACTAATACATACAAATTACGGTGAGGTGTCATAAAGCCATATCATAAAGAAACTATATATACATAGAGTATTTATCCAGTACAAAATTTTTTAGTCATTTTTTTGTATCTCACATCCACTCAAAAATTATTTCTCAATTTGTTATTGCTTATAAATTGAACAAAATTCATTATAAGCTCATAAAAAAAAAAAAAAATTGTCTTTTTAACTCATTTTTTGAGTATTATATCCTTGTTAATATTAAATATTTCAATTTAGCTTTAAAAAAAAAAAATTTCTAAATAAAATAATTCCAATATACATATGGATTTGTTTTACTTTGCTTTGCTTTGCATCGTATGGAAGTACATATACTATATTAGTATACTATACTATACATATATTTATGTACATGTTTTTATTTATTATTATACTTACAACATCTGGGAATGTTTATCAATAAGACCTTTGTTTTTTAAGATTGCTTTTTTTTAATGCTAGAGTGTTTTTGTATGTATAAGTGCATTTGCATACATAGAATATACTTCATATTTATATTATATCTAATTAATAAGATGATAACTGCAAAATCGTAATTTTTCACAGGCGAGAAAAAACACTGTTTTTACTAGAAAAAATCAAATTAATAATGCAATTTCTAACGAAAATAATATTATATTATTTTTTTATAATATTTGGCGTTATTCTATTAATTTTTGTTATCACGAATAGTTTTAAATGGGCATTTTATATAATTATTGCACTTAACTGGTTATACAAATGTAAATTAAAGTAAACCTTTATTGATAACAAGTAAATGTAACAGTAAGTCGATGCAACCGACTTATTAATACCCTACACCTGAATAATTCGAATTAAATTAAAACTCCATAAGTTTTTTTGGCAGCTGCTTGAACTTCTTCACTTTTCTGTCTTATTCAACTCGAATTTCAGGAAAGTAAAAGAGGCATCCTCTTGGGATATGCTTGACAAAATTTTAAGTTTCTATGTTTATTAATTTTGAAGATTGTTAGTTCTTGGGAGGTGTGTGTCAGGTACCCGAATTGCCACTCCAATTCATCGAATCCATCTCAGGAACATAAAGAAAACATGCCAGAACACCATTGTACTAAATTTAAAGGTTCTATTTTTGTTGGTTTTGGAGATAATATCATTTGCTCTGAGGCTCTTTCGGAAGCTTCCAAAATCCGAGCCCAAGGACCAAATCCTCTCAAATTTCAGAGACCTAAATCAAACATGAAAGAACACCATTCTGCCAAATTTAAAGGTTCTATCTTTGTTGGTTTTGGAGATAATTCGTTTGCTCTGGGGCTCGTTCGGAAGCTTCCAATATACGAATCCATGTTTCAAATTTTTTCAAATGTCAGTTTCCAATTTTATAGAAAAGGAAACATAACAGCACACTCTTGTACTAAAAATAAAGGTTCTATCTTTGTTGGCTGTGGAAATATACTCGTTTGATCTGGGGCTCGTTCGGAAGCTTCCAAGATAAGAACCCATGAACCAAATCCTCTCAAATTTCAGAGACTTAAATAAAACATGAAAGAACACCACTCTGCCAAATTTAAAGGTTATATCTTAGTTGGTTTTGAGATAAACTCATTTGCTCCGGTGCTCGTTCGGAAGCTTCCAAAATCCAAACCCATGGAACAAATCCTCTTAAATTTTAGAGACATAAATCGAACGGGAAGGAACATCATTGTACAAAATTTAAAGGTTCTATTTTTGTTGATTTTGGAGATAATCTCATTTGCTCTGGGGCTCGTTCTGAAGCTTCCAAAATCCAAACCCATGGAACAAATCCTCTCAAATTTCAGAGGCCTACGTCAAACAAGAAAGAACACCATTCTGCAAATTTAAAGGTTATATCTTTGTTGTTTTTGGAGATAATCTCATTTGCTCTGGGTCTCGTTCGGAAGCTTCCAATATCCAAACCCATGGACCATATTCTCTTAAATTTCAGAGACATAAATCAAACGGGAAGGAACATCATTGTAAAAAATTTAAAGGTTCTACCTTTGTTGGTTTTGGAGATAATCTCGTTTGCTCTGGGGCTCGTTCGGAAGCTTCCAATATACGAATCCATGTTTCAAATTTTTTCAAATGTCAGTTTCCAATTTTATAGAAAAGGAAACATAACAGCACACTCTTGTACTAAAAATAAAGGTTATATTTTAGTTGGTTTTGAGATAATCTCATTTGCTCTGATGCTCGTTCGGAAGCTTCCAAAATCCAAACCCATAGACCAAATCCTCTTAAATTTCAGAGACATAAATCGAACGGGAAGGAACATCATTGTACAAAATTTAAAGGTTCTATCTTTGTTGATTTTGGAGATAATCTCGTTTGCTCTGGGGCTCGTTCGAAAGCTTCCAAAATCCGAACCCATGGATCAAATCCTCTCAAGTTTTAGAGACTTAAATAAAACATGAAAGAACACCATTCTGTCAAATTTGAAGGTTATATATTTATTACTTTTGGAGATAATCTCATTTACTCTGGTGCTCGTTCGGAAGCTTCCAAAATCCAAACCCATGGACCAAATCCTATTAAATTTAAGAGACATAAATCGAACGGGAAGGAACATCATTGTACAAAATTTAAAGGTTCTATCTTTATTAGATTTATTGAGTAAAAAATTGTTTTTTATTTATACTTTTTGTCCACAAAATAATATTATTAATATTTTATTTTTTTATAAGTCTTAAAATATTATATTTATTTATTATAAAGCCTATATATATTTCGGCATCACTGCCATCATCAGGGCGAATACAATTTAATACTTGTATTAAAGTATCATACGGGCGAATACAATTTAATACTTGTATTAAAGTATTAAATTGTATTCGCCCTGAAGATGGCAGTGATGCCGAAATATATATAAGCTTTATAATAAATAAATATAATATTTTAAGACTTATATAAGAAAAAAAAAAAATATTAATAAAATTATTTTGTGGACAAAAAGTATAAATAAAAAACAATTTTTTACTCAATAAATCTAATTAAGATGTTCCACAAACTTACGGTTGAAAAAATTCAAGGTTCTATCTTTGTTGGTTTTGGAGATAATATCGTTTGCTCCGGAATCATTCGGAAGCTTCCAGAATCCGAATCGATGGACCAATTTTTCCAGATTCGAACTTAGCCTTCCCTTCGTAATTAGTAACCTACTAAATAAATTTCATCAAGATAGCTTTATTATTTTTTGAGTTATCGTGCGAACGGACGGACGGACATCGTTAAATCGACTCAGGAGGTGATCCTGTTTCAGAATATGTACACATCTCCATAACTAACTCGCTTCCTTTTGGTGGTTACAAACACCATACCAAAGTTAATATAGGGTATAATAAAAATATAAATGCAGATAACATATTATTTTTAGGAAATCGCTCCGTTTAATAAATATGTTATCTGCAGGTAACTGATTATTAAAACAAGTAAATGTAACAGTAAGTCGATGCAACCGACGTATTAATACCCTACACCTGAATAATTCGAATTAAATTAAAAATCCATAAGTTTTTTTGGCAGCTGCTTGAATTTCTTCCCTTTTCTGTCCTATTCAACTCGAATTTCAGGAACGTAAAAGAGGCATTCTCTTGGGATATGCTTGACACCTTTGTAAAAAATTTTAAGTTTTTATCTCTATTAATTTCGAAGATTGTTAGTCATTGGGAGGTGTGTGTCAGGTACCCGAATTGCAACTCCAATTCATCGAATCCATCTCAGGAACATAAAGAAAACGTGCCAAAACACCATTATACTAAATTTAAAGGTTCTACTTTTTTTGGTTTTGGAGATATGCTCGTTGCTCTTGTGCTCGTCCGGAAGTTTCCAAAATACGAACCCATGGTTCAAATTCTTTCAAATGTCAGTTCCCAATTTTACAGAAAAGGAAACATAAGAGAACACCTTTGTACTAAAAATAAAAGTTCTATCTTTGTTGGTTGTGGAGATATACTGGTTTGCTCTGGGGCTCGTCCGGAAGCTTCCAAGATTTGAACCAATGGACCAAATCTTCACAAATTTCAGAAACATAAATCAAACATGAAGGAACACCATTCTGCCGAATTTAAAGGTTATATCTTTGTTACTTTTTGAGATAATATCATTTGCTCTGAGGCTCGTTCGCAAGCTTCCAAAATCCGAAGCCCAGGACCAAATCCTCTCAAATTTCAGAGACCTAAATCAAACATGAAAGAACACCATTCTGCCGAATTTAAAGGTTCTATCTTTGTTTTTTTTGGAGATAATCTCATTTGCTGTGGGGCTCGTTCGGAAGCTTCTAAAATCCAAACCCATGGACCAAATCCTCTTAAATTTCAAAGACATAAATCGAACGTGAAGGAACATCATTGTACAAAATTTAAAGGTTCTATCTATGTTGGTTTTGGAGATAATCTCGTTTGCTCCGGAATCATTCGGAAGCTTCCAGAATCCGAACCCATGGAGCGAATTTGTATAGATTCGAACTTAGCCTTCCTTTCGTAATTAGTAACCTACTATATAAATTTCATCAAGATAGCTTTATTCGTTTTTGAGTTAGCGTGCGAACGGAAGGATGGACGGACATCGTTAAATCGACTCAGGAGGTGATCCTGATTCAGAATATATACCATATCTAACTCGCTTCCTTTTGGTGGTTACAAACACCATACCAAAGTTAATATACCCTATACTTTAGGTGTAGGGTATAAAAAGATAATTTCAATAAAATTTTGGGTTTTTACTAGGCAAAAAAATATAATTATTAAGCTTATTGATTCAAAAAATTTAGACAAAACACAATAAAAAATTCAAGAAATATAAATTGAAAAAGAATTATATTACTTTAATTATAACAAAATTAATTATATATTATAAGATATTTTATTCCTCTGGTGGAATATAAATGGCATCAATAACGTTGTTAACAGCTCTTAAATTTTTATAATAATCATGAAAGACTGGAGGTACAAATTAGAAGATCGTTTTCTTTCTTCAAAGATATTGCGGTACTCTCAGTATGTAATACTGGTGAGAAATTTGCAATTAATTCATTTGTAATTGATGAATTTTTTGTAAATTTTACTTTTAAAATTTCGCCATCATACCTATTTTTGTACGAATAGCTAATGTTCTTTTTGGTATATTGTAATATGCGAATGTTTCTCCAATCAACTTTACCATCATTTATGTTTTTACTGATTTCTTGAAAAAATGTCCGAATGTAGAAGAAAGCCTCAAAAAGTCACTGGATGTCATGCTAATTACCTCAAATGTGCTTGCTTTTCTTGCACATGTTCTTACTAATTGTTCCCAATCATGTGGATGAAATCGTCCACTCCTCGTCCACTTATTGTTTCGTTCCAAAGAAAACAATACGTCTTATTGCTTGTACAATCTCTTATTGTAAAATTAAATGTCCAAAGGCACCTTTTATAAAACGCGACAGAAGTTTGTAAATATGGTGTTGAAAGACACTGCTGTAAATCCATGCATATTACTGTTTTATCTTCATCAGCTTTGCCACTCTTTTTTGTTCCGTATGCTATATTTCAGAGAACTTATGGTGTTCGTCTCTTTCTTCAATCAGCTTCTTTTTTGATTCTTCAGTTTCAGCAACCTTTATTGCCATATCAAATTTATCACATTTTGAACAAGTGTCCAGTTTTGGTTTTTTAAACTTTAAGTTTAATGATTTAAAAACTTCTCTATATTTCCTTAAACTTACTGGATTATGAATATTTTCTTTATAATAATTGTACATCATACTCAAATTTAAATGTTCGCTTAAATACTTTTTGTTAGAATGAGACCTTCCGTAATGTGAAATGTAAGCGGGGAATGATTCAATATGCTCTTTTAAAGCATTTATTTTTTCTTGTGGTAATGTCATACCAATACGTTTACCTCTTTTATCTTCCAAAGATTGTTTTCTAATAATTTTGTCTTGTAAAGTTTTACAAGAATGTCCTTGTTTCTCCAAAAATAATCATAAAACAGTTTTTACAAACTGTAAAAGGCAGGGCATTTATAATTACTTGGTGTTTGAAAGTATAAAGTCTCTCTTTCTTTGGGGAACTTAAATTGGTTATTCTTTTTTTTTACTAGGAATTAGTAGTCGGTTCAAGTAAAATGTTCTAGATAAATAAGTGCCTCCAACCCAGTATTCATCAAAAAGCTTCTTTCTTTCTTCATTATTTATTTTCGTTTTACAATTTAATTTGCAGTCTGCTAATTCTTTACTTATTCTTTTAGGAATAGTTTTTCCACTAAAAAGAGAAACATATTCCTCTCCAGAATTTCTTGGAGGAGGAATAATTTTTTGCTTAAAGTACTTCTTTAGAGATTTTTTTTGGTGCATCTGGAAAAAAAAATTAAAATTAAGAAAAAAGTACATTAATTAGAAATTTTTTCTTACTATTTGGATTCGATTCGAAATTGGTCATATTGTTTTCTTGAAGATTATTTTGATTTGTTGGCAGTTCTAAGTGACTGATTGTAGATAAATCTAAAATAAATCTAAATCTTCAGTAAAAAATAATAATTTAAGGAGATTTAGAACTAATTTTGAAAGACTATCTTACTTTTTTCATTCAAAATAACATTTGTTGTATTTTGTTTTTCTGTATTTGTTTTATTAATATTTTCTTTATCCTCATCTGAAACAGATTTAATCAAAAAATAACTACATATTCCATTTTCAATTATTTTAATATCAAACGTATTAAATTAGAATAATATAGTTATATTCCTAAAATTATATTGAAAACCCATTTACTTACCGTTTTTAACTGAATCTAAGTTAATTAGAATTCTGCCCAATCCTATTTCTTTTGTATCCGAAATTATGATAGTTATTATGGATGTTGGTTCTACAATTTCACAGTACTCGGATTCTTCATTAAGGAAAAATTCCTTGGCCCAGTCATTAGATTCCATTATTATTATTTTATTATGTATGTTATTAAATTTTTATTTCATTAAGTTTATTAGAATTTGAACTAACGTTTGTTTCGTTAACTTTGTATTCACTTATCACTTTTAATTAAAAACGTTTATTATTAGTTCAACTGGTTAAAATTCTTAACTCATTCACTTTCGCTACTAAAATAAGAATGATTTAAATGCAACAAAATAATTATTTTATTTTCTAACAAAAAGATAACTGCAAATAAATAAGTTAAGAATAAACAGTTATTTTGAAGAATTCTATCGGTAATAGTAAAATATAACAAGCAATGTTGAGATAACATGTTTTAAAAAATAATTGGAAAATAATTTGTTTATTTTGTTGCAATAACAAGCAATGTTGAGATAACATGTTTAAAAAAAAAATAATTGGAAAATAATTTGTTTATTTTGTTGGAATAACATTGTATGTTATCTTGGCATTTTATGACGAAAAAATTTGGCTTGTTAATAATAGTATTTAAAATAAACTAAGTATTCAAATTTATAAAGAACTACTTTTTATGTTGAATGGCATTAAAATGTAAAAACTGATAATTTTGCAGTTAACATTTTATTAATTAAAACCATAGATACATATATTATATAGATTTTATTTTTGCATATTTGCATTTTATTTAAAAAAGTTTGAATGAATTAAATAAAAACCTTATTAAATTTAATTTTAAGCCTAAAACTGAGTAAAAATCTAATATTAAGTTCTTTAAGTATAATTAATACAACAATAAATTAACCAATAGAAATAAATAAAAAAAAAAGTTTTGAATGAATTAAATAAAAACCAGCATTAAATTTAATTTTAAGTCTAAAACCACTATATAGATGTTTCAACTTATGGAAAATTTTGTGAGAAAGCTTTTATTTTAAAATTCCCTTCAACGGGGCTATTATTAGAACATAATGTTCTAAATATTTAACTTGTGTACTAATATGAGAATCTATTATGTGTACTAATATGAGAATCTATTATGTTCTAATTATTAGAACATAAGTTAAATAATAAGAACATAAGAAGAAATGTAAGTTTTTTCTTTTTTTTTTAAAATAAAAAAAAGTAAGAATTTGGAATTTCTTAATAGACAATAAATACATATAAGAAAAGAAGAAAAATATTAATTTATTTTTTATATTAGAAATAGATGAATTGCATTGTGCATTATGTTTAAATTTTTGTTCATGTTAATTTTAACTTTTGTCACTTACTTTGTTCGTCGGCTTTAAAATTAAATTAAATTTTTTTTGTTTAAGTCATTAAGAATGTGTTTTTTGTATTAAAAATCATAATTAAGATATATTATGTACATACAAACATACATATTTTAAAAATAACTTATTTTAATATAAGTTAATATTAAATTAAATACAACAGGTTCAATAGGTACAATATGCAACGCTGCAATAAAAACGAGTATAATTATGTGTAGCTGTTATTATGAATATGAGTGTGTATGTAAGTTGGTAAAGACATTCTAATTTGTAGTTGTCTTTATTTATCTACAACCAAAGCGCATTATAACGCTTAAAGAAATAGCATTCCATATAAATTTTTAAACAAACATTTTTTATAGATGGTACCTTTAAAAGAAAGCAAAAATAATAAAAAACATTATTTTATAAATTATCAATGAATTTTAGTTGTTGTTGTTTATTAATACCAATAAGTATAAAAATTATTATTATAAAAGTATAAAATATGAAATAATGTTTATAATATATTATATTTAATAGGTATGATTTTTTTTTTATTTCATATAATTAGAAAAAATTTTAAAAATTATGTCTTTATGTCGTTAAATAGAAAACTATGTAAGTGTTAAAATTACCTTTAGTACAGATTTTACATGTTAATATCACCTTTACTATATATTTTGTATGTATACAATTCTGTTTAAGAATAATATATACATAATATAAGTTTATATCCTTATTTCCACACCACCATGGAGGTAAAGAATAAGGCGCATTTTTTTAATATGGTATCCCAAGAGGCCTAATCCACAAAAACAATTTACAAAAAAAAATTTTAATTTATGTTAAAAAACAAATATTTCGAAAAAAAACAAGTTTAAACCAAATAACAATTCTTAAAAAATAAAAACTGTAACATAAAAAAAACGCTTATTATATTATCCTATGATATATTGGATTAGAGTCTGCCGTCTTATACATGCCTGGGTCAGTGTTCACCACGACTCCTATCCATTTTATCCATTCATAAATTGTTAAACGAAAAAACTGACCCAGGCTCGTTTTCTGTTTTGAATTAGATTAACTAGGTATTATTATTATTATAATTCCATTATTATTATTTATCCTTATTTTTGTTTTAATAATAAATGTTATGTTCAGTTCTAAGTTTTTGGTTATCTAATTTTAACATTTTCATTAAATTGATTTTAATATAAATTCCTTTTGATTTTATTGCATTTTATTTATTGTAAATGAAATTAAATAATCCGAAGATTAAAAATTAATAAAATTTTAAATGTATTTTTAATTGCTTGTTACCTAATTTCTATCACTAATTTTATTAATAAAAAGTAAATGTAACAGTAAGTCGATGCAACCGACTTATTAATACCCAACACCTGAATAATTCGAATTAAATTAAAAATCCATAAGTTTTTTTGGCAGCTGCTTGAACTTATTCCTTTTTCTGTTTTATTCAACTCGAATTTCAGGAACGTAAAAGAAGCATCCTCTTGGGATATTCTTGAAACCTTTGTAAAAAATTTTAAGTTTCTATCTTTATTAATTTCGAAGATCGTTAGTCCTTGGGAGGTGTGTGTCAGGTACCCGAATTGCCACTCCAATTCATCGAATCCATCTCAGAAACATAAAGAAAACATACCAGAACACCATTGTACTAAATTTAAAAGTTCTACTTTTGTTGGTTTTGGAGATATGCTCGTTGCTCTTGTGCTCGTCCGGAAGTACTCGCTCGTCCAAAATACGAACTCATGGTTCAAATTCTTTTAAATGTCAGTTTCCAATATTATAGAAAAGGAAACATAACAGCACACTCTTGTACTAAAAATAAAGGTTCTATCTTTGTTGGTTGTGGAGATATACTCGTTTGCTCTGGGGCTCGTTCGGAAGCTTCCAAGATAAGAACCCATGAACCAAATCTTCTCACATTTAAGAGACTTAAATAAAACATGAAAGAACACCACTCTGCCAAATTTAAAGGTTATATCTTAGTTGGTTTTGGAGATAATCTCGTTTGCTCTGGGGCTCGTTCGGAAGCTTCCAATATACGAATCCATGGTTCAAATTCGTTCAAATGTCAGTTTCCAATTTTATAGAAAAGGAAACATAACAGCACACTCTTGTACTAAAAATAAAGGTTCTATCTTTGTTGGTTGTGGAGATATACTCGTTTGCTCTGGGGCTCGTTCGAAAGCTTCCAAGATCCGAACCCATGGACCAAATCCTCTCAAATTTCAGAGACTTAAATGAAACATGAAAGAACACCACTTTGACAAATTTAAAGGTTATATCTTAGTTGGTTTTGGAGATAATCTCATTTGCTCTGGTGCTCGTTCGGAAGCTTCCAAAATCCAAACCCATGGACCAAATCCTCTTGAATTTCAGAGACATAAATCGAATGGGAAGGAACATCATTGTACAAAATTTAAAGGTTCTATCTTTGTTGATTTTGGAGATAATCTCGTTTGCTCTGGGGCTCGTTCGGAAGCTTCCAAAATCCGAACCCATGTACCAAATCCTCTCAAATTTGAGAAACTTAAATAAAACATGAAGGAACACCACTCTGTCAAATTGGAAGGTTATATCTTTATTGGTTTTGGAGATAATCTCATTTGCTCTGGTGCTCGTTCGGAAGCTTCCAAAATCCAAACCCATGGACCAAATCCTCTTAAATTTCAGAGACATAAATCGAATGGGAAGGAACATCATTCTACAAAATTTAAAGGTTCTATCTTTCTTGGTTTTGAAGATAATCTCGTTTGCTCCGGAATCATTCGGAAGCTTCCAGAATCCGAACCCATGGACCGATTTTGTCCAAATTCGAACTTAGCCTTCCTTTCGTGATTAGTAACCTACTATATAAATTTCATCAAGATAGCTTTATTAGTTTTTGAGTTATCGTGCGAGCGGACGGACGGACATCGTTAAATCGACTCAGGAGGTGATCCTGATTCAGAATATATGTACATGTCCATATCTAACTCTCTTCCTTTTGGTGGTTACAAACACCATACGAAAGTTAATATACCCTATACTTTAGGTGTAGGGTATAAAAATCATAAAAATAAAATTCTGGATTTAATTATTCCTTCAAAACTCTAAGTCTAGGATTATTATAATTATCATTTATTATTTTAGATTTTTGGAAAATCCATAAAGAATTTCTTCTTATTAAAATTAAAAGAAAATAGTCTAAAATTTTAACTCTATGGTCGTAACATTTATGATTTTTATCGAACCATTTTATTAAATCGTTTATGCATTCTATCTTAATTTTAGATAAAATCCCTTCTTTCTGACTTGAAGTTTTCATAACTTTACTAAAAATAATCACATAAAGTTTACAGACTGCAAAATATTCATTTGATGAAGCTTTAAGAGATCCAAAATCGGTATCAGTATTAAAATTTTAAAAAAAAATTAAATATTCATTATTATTAGACATTGAAGCCATTCCAGCATAATATATCCTGCAAAATATCTGGTTGCATTTTCAGATAAGAAATTTTCTATAGTTAAGTTTTCTTCATGTTCAGAATGTAAATTAATATCATTTAATAAGTTAATGTTCTCTTTATTTGACGGATCCTGATTGCCTTTCTTAGGATCACTGTTTGATTCTTCATTGTCATTGTTAGTTTCATCCAATTTTAATATATTTTGCCAATCTATGTCCGGCATATTTTCAGAATCTTGTTGACACTTCGCGAATTTCGAAGAATACGCAAATTTTACACAGATTATTTTAGCTAAAATATATCTCAATTCGGAAGCAGACAGATTTCTTTTTTTAGAACGAACTATACTAAATAAATTTTCTATTATATCCTGATTACATTTATTAGTGCATATATAATACCAGTCAGCATGTTCATTAAACAGCTCATCTGATAATAAAAGAATACCGTTAATAGATTGTCTCAGTCCTTTTAAACAATTAATTTTAATTTTTTTGTGAGGAACCTCAAATTCTACTTTTTTCAAAAATTCGCACATATCCTGAATATAATGCCATACGCAATTATTTTTTTGCAAACCGTTTTTATATGGATTTTTGTCATATAGAGTTTTACTATTTAGACAATCGAATAAATTATTAAATTTTTCTACGCATTTTGCAGTACACAACGCAGATTCTTTATCCTTAAAATCTGATTCGGCGTATGTTCTAATACCAGCACAAGTACTTGAACTAAATACCTGAATAGCAAGTTTCATATTCATTTTTTGGAACGTATTGGGATTTATGTGGCTCTCTGTTAAACGTTGGCATACTCGGATTGATGACTTACTATCTTTTTCATACAGCTGCTTAATAATATTCCATGTCGCATGACCTGATTCTGTTTTTAATGGGTACTTAATTAAATTATTTCTAATTGATTTAAATAAATGTGGTACATCATATAAAAAATAAATTTTTTCTTCATTGTAAATAAAATAAGGTAAATCTTCTGTAACACCAAGTTTTTTACTAAAAGATTGATTTGTTGTTGTTTGATCACAAACTATATTTCGGACTTTTAATTTAAGATCATGGGATAACTTCAAAATTTCCATAACAAGAAAATGAAGTATATAAAAATATGAACAGCCGGCATATTTATAATTAATTGAAAAATATAAATTCAAAGGCAAAAGGAACTAGTTTTTTTGATTTTAAAATTAGTTTTTTTTTAAATGTTATTAAATTGCTGAGATTTTATTTAGAATTAATTAGATTTTTAAATGAATGGGTTTTCTTTGTTTTATTTTTTTATATTTAAATCAAAATTATTAATTCACTTATTACGAGAATTTTTTTAATTTTAGATTGAATAAACATAGACCTTTAAGTATTGAAATAGTATATTAAAAATTTATTATTATTAAATTAAAACACAAAATCACTTATTTAATTAAGCGTTAATTATAAAGTATAAAAAAAATATACAAAAAAAATGTACATACATACATATTTCATAAAAGACTAATCGTCAATCGGTAGTTACTATTAAAATTAAATATAAATCAAAAATCATGCATAAATGTATGTACCTACATTATTATCTTTGCAAAAACTATAGAATCAATAAAGCACTTTATTAGGTACTTTATCAAATGATTTTTTATTGAATGATGCTAAGTAGTTGAAAAAAAAAAAAAAAAATTTAAAATTGCTTTATTATTATGGAAACATATAGAATAGATTATATGTAGATTATTTGGATTATTGATAGATTTGCGTAGATTATAGAATTGGATATATACATATAAAGAAACTATATACATACATATACATGAATATATTTTCTTTATTGTCATACTTATTTATTATATTTCCTTATATAAAAAATATAAAAACATATTATTTCATTTTTTTATATTAGTGTTAAATTTTGTTAGATATGTATTAATTACTTTATAACTATATATCCACAAAGATAATATACATATACATATATATAATTTACATATATATGTAAATTGTAATTGTAATATGTATTCATAATACATATAGTTTTATGTTTGATGGAACATAAATAAAACACAATTTGATTTCTTCTTTTTTTTTTTAATTTGTTAATTTAATTTATCGTTAATTCACTGTTATTTAACTTTAAGTTGTTTATTTATTATTTAATTTTACTCTTATTTAATCTTAGGTTTATTTTAACCTTTTTATTTAGTTTTACTGTTATTTAATTTTAAGTTGTTTATTTATTATTTAATTTTACTCTTATTTAGTCTTAGGTTTATTTTAACCTTTTTATTTAGTTCTACTGTTATTTAATTTTATTCTTATTTATTATTACAAATCTTTTTTATGACCTGACTTCTTGAAGGTTTACAATGAAGTGAAGTTTTTATTTTTAATTAAACGTTGCAATGCCATGCATTGCAAAGTTTAGAAATAATTGAGAATCAAATTACACGCTTTTGGAAAGAGATGATTATGCTTTTTTTTATTTAAAATTAATTTATGAAAAGAATTTTTGTTAGCGTTAGAAGTACAGTTACGCTTTTTTTATTTGAAGTTAATTTATTAATTAAAAGAAAAGAAAAGTAATTAGGTTTTGGATTCATGTTACGATTTGCAAGTGTATGATTATCATGTGCTTTGCTCATGATTACCATGCACTTGTTTTATAATCTTATGTGACACCTCCCCCCTTTAAGATTTTCGGTCTCAGAAAATTTTTAGGGTAACATCATTATCTGATTTTTCGCATTGATTCTCGACTATTTCCAATTTTTTACAGCTTTTTATTTTTCTACAAAAGGCAATTAAAATTATTATTATTATACAAAATATTATTGAAGTGGATACAAATAAAATATTACTTTTAAAACTAGAGTTTGTTTCAATTATTTTTATAATTTCTCTATTTTTTATTGTGTTGAGGTGAATGTCCTCCAATGAGAAATTATTTACAACTTTCGTTATTTGATTACCACTGTTTATAAGTGATGTTACAGTATTATCTTTGTAATTTCTTATTTTATTTATAAAGCTTAATTTATCAATTTTCATTTCACAATTATTAAATTTAATTACATTATTTCCTTTTATTAGGATTTCATGTTTAATACAATTTTGTTTTATCTTTATTTTTGGAAGATTGAAAGTAACAATAGTTTCTTCGTTAAGTTGAATTATTGATTCTAATTTATTTATTTTATATTTACATGTGTTATTATGTTGGAGTAAGTTCCGTATACATTTGTCTTTATGGAGCTTTAAGTTTCGTTTTAGTAAAACGTTTTCGTAATATTCAAAGATATTATTATCGTTGACTATGATTCTTTGGTTATCGTAATCTAACTGTTCGAAATTTGAATTTGGAAATGGGACGATGTAAGCGTCTAAATATGTTTCTTTTGTAAAATTTGGGATCAGAATAATTACGCCTATTATATTGCTTTCAATAATTACACTACTTTTAATGTATGGTAAATTTTCTATTGGAATTTGGAAGTCTGAAATTTCTTCTTCTGTCAAGATGTTGTGAGCTAGTCCTCCGAGTCGACTGAGTAATATTACGTCTTCGATTTCTTCGACATGGTTATTTAACAGGTTGATGTCGGCGTAAACTCGTAGCTCGAATTTATTTCTATGTATGATATTAAACCCGGTTTTTATTATATTGTTTATGTAATTTGTCATTTCTAAAGTTCGTTTGTTAACCTGGTCGGAAATATCTTCCAGCCCTTTGATTAATTTGTTGTTAATGACTACTTGTTTATTGGTTTGTTCTATTATTTGTTTGTTAGAAGTTTCAAGATTTTGTAATCGTTTATAGACTTCGTCAGCGTCTTCGTGATGCATTGTCCCGGCGATAAACTTCATTGACGACCCTAAGAAGTTTATAAGTCCTCTAGGAGGTCGTTTTCTTTTAGTAAGGTCTGGAGTTAAGAATTTTATTTTTTTTTTTAAGTTGTCCAGTTCCCTTTGTAAAAGGTTGTTTTCGTTTCCTTGTCCTTGTTTTATTATATCTATTTGTCCTTGTAGGCCTTCAATTTGTTCATGGTATACGGTTAAATTTATTAGATGAAGTAATTTTGCATAACTTTCGACGATGCGTTTGTCTTTTAATCTTACTATTGAGAATCCGTTGTCGTCATTTATAGGCGTTGTTTGTATCGATTGCATTAATATGGGTGTTATGAGCAACCATAGAAGTTTCCATTCCATTTCCTAAAAAAATTTATAGAAGGTAGTATTAGTTTTGATATTTATACTTTCTTTTTCTTTGTTTCGCGCAATATTTCATTAGTCTTTTATTGCTGGTATCTGTTAGGTAGTTTCCAGTTTTCTGGTATTCTTTTAATTTTTTGTATTTTGGTTTACATTTTCCTACTACACGATTGACTACGATATTTTCTGTGAAGTTTAGGTTTTCAACTATATTTTTATTGTTTTTGTTGATGCGTTTTGCTTTCTCTTCGTCAAATTGTTTTGCTAGTTCGTCAATTTCATTTCTATCGAAGTTTTTATTAAAGAAGTCTAAAGGTCTTAATTTTGTAGTAGAATGAATAGTGCGATTATAGTATGTAATAGCATTATATACTTTATTTTCTATGTCATTGGATTCGGTATTAGTTTTATCGACATCCATTAGCCTTAAATGTTCGTTTAACATGCCGTGTAGGCGTTCTGTCTGAGTTTCCTGTTTTGTTGTTTGGTGTCGTTTTGTGGAACATTATTTCGTTTTCGTTCAGAAATTGTTCGACTGCATTATGTATAATACATTTGTCGTTGTCGGATACTAATTTTCTCATTTTCCCTAAATATTTAATTCTTTCCTTGATGCCCGATAAGATGGAAATCCATGTCCTGTCTTTTAATTTAGAGATCGTAGCGTGTTTGGTAAATTTATCGATCATTGTAGGATACATTATATTGCGACACGGGAACCATATATCCATGTGGACTATTTCGTTAAAGTATTTTGGAGTTTCCGTGTGGTTTAGAGGTAGTTTTATTGGACTCCTATCATGTTTGGCGATATTGCATACATTACAGTTATTTACGAATTTGTGTATTTGTTCAAGCATATTAGGAAAGTAGTAAACGGATTTTAACTCGAGAAACATTTCTGATATTCCTCGATGATTTTTGCTTAGATGTTGTTCTTTAATAACGCTTAGTATTTCGTCTTTATCTGGCAGATCTAGAAGTTTAGTTGGTGACTTAAGTATTTTCAAATTTTTATTTCCAAAGAAATATTGTCTGCATAAGTTTTGGAAGGTTAAGTATAAAGGAATGTTTTCGCAATAAATGCACATAGTGCCTTTTTCTATTAGACATTTTCTCATCATTTCTAGGAGGTTACTATTTTTGGTAACGTGTAAAATATTATGACATTTTTTATTGCAGATTTTCATTAGGAGTTTTACTTTATTTTTTGGATACAGGTAGATTTGGTTTTTAAAAAGATTTACGGGTTTTTCTGTTATTGGAATATACCCTGAATCGTCTTCTTGCGCGCTGTGTATTGTCGCAGAAGTCGACATAATGTCTACATTGTTAGCTTCTTTGTTAATTTCGTTAACGTCGTATTGTTCTTCACATACTAAGTTAATAAGAATGTTTTTCTGCGAATTATTTTCTAAATTATCAGGTATAATTCTGCTTAATCCGTCGGCAACATGGTTATCTTTGCCTTTTACGTAATTTATTGAAAAATCGTACTCATTAAGTCGAATTTTCTAACGCTGCAGCTTCATGTTAGGTTCTTTCAAATTGTTCAACCAGACCAAGGGTCTGTGGTCGGTTTGTACTATAAATTTTCTACCGTATAGGTAAGTATGGAAGTGCTTTATTGACCACACAATAGCGAGAAGTTCCTTCTCTATTGTTGCGTATCTTGTTTCATGTTGGTTTAGCGTACGAGACGCGTAGTAGATTGGGTGGCCGTTTTGGCTTAGAACGGCACCGATTGCAAAATTTGAGGCATCGGCTGTTACTGTAAATGTTTTTTCAAAATTTGGGTTTATTAAAACAGGATCAGTGGTAAGTAATACTTTTAATTTTTCGAATGATTTTTTGTATTCAGAGTTCTGTTTGTCGATTTTTGCGTTCTTTTTTACTACTAGCGTAGTCTTTTATGAATTTCCTATAGTATCCCGTTATCCCCAGGAAGGATTTAATTTCTTTCTGTGTGGAAGGTAATTTAATTTTTTGGATACACAATACTTTTTTGGGGTCAGGTTATATACCACCATCTGTTATAATGTGTCCTAAGTAGTTAGTAGAAGTTTGAGCGAAGTTGCACTTATCCATTTGTATTTTTAAATTTGCTTCTCTTAAACATTGGAGAATTTTTTGCAAATATAATAAGTGCTCTTCTAATGATGAAAAATTAGAATATCGTCTAAATAGACAACACAAATTTTGTTCACGAAGTCCCGTAATACGTAGTTCATCAACCTCTGGAAGGTCGATGGAGAGTTTTTTAACCCAAACGGCATTCTGGTAAACTCATGGTGACCTCATGCCGTTGAGAAGGCAGTTTTCCATCTGTCCTCTTGTTGGACTTCAATCTGGTGGAAGCCCTTAGCCAGATCTACTGTGGAAAAGTACCTACAGTTTCCCAGCTTTGCGAATAAGTCTTCGATGTTCGGTATTGGAAACTTATCGTCGATTGTATTATCGTTCAATTTTCGATAGTCAATGACGATCCTCCATTTTTCTATATTCGGCACAACCCAAATAGGAGCGTTATAAGGTGAGGTACTATTTACTATTATACCTTGCATTAGCATTTCCTTGATTTGTCGGTCTACCTCTTCTCGATGTATTTGGGGGTATCGATAACTTTTTGTATTAGTAGGAACGTCGTTTTTCGTGATTATCCTATGTTTAATTTTACTGGTGAACGAGAGTGTTTTTTCGTCCTTATGGAAGATGTCTTTATAGGAAAGTAGAAGTGATTCCAACTTTTGGATATCTTTCTTAGATAAATGTGGTGCGAAATTGAATTTTACCGGTTGTATTTCATTACTAAAGATGTTCAGAGATTCTTTTAAGTAAGTATTATTGTACAAGAATTCTTCATGATCATTGAGAAAATATGGTATATTAGCTTTTGACGTGACTATCTGTCGGTCTTTGTAATTTATTATTGCGTTTAACGGTACAAGTATGTTGTTGCCAATTATACCGTCAAAATTGTTGTTTAAGGGAATTTCTAGGAATTCCACAAGTTTATCTGTTTCATTAAATATTTCAAATAAAGGAAATTTACATTTGATTTTTGTTGTAACTTTACCGTCTAATACTCTAAGAGTTTGTGGGTTTATTTGATGTTTCCATTTAGGTTGGCATAATTTGGAATTAATTATGCTAAATGCCGCACCAGAATCGATTATAAATTTTAATTTTTTTATTTTTGGCTGTTCGAGCAAAAATTTTGTTCATTACTATTGCTCATGAATACGTCCATAGGTTCTATTTCGTTATAACTACGGTTTGTTCTTCTACTTTGACGTTCGTGGTTATAATTATTATTTATTTGATTAGGTTGGCTATTCACTGGATAGTTTCTATTATAATCGTAATTTCTGATTCCCGAATTATTTTGATTAGAATTAGTATTTTGAAAGCGGTTTGAGTGAGAAATTCTATTTGGGTAATTGTTTTGATTTCTAATTTGTGAATTGTTGGGGTTGAAATTTCTATTGAAATTATTTGAGTTAAAATTTCTACTGAAATTATTTGAGTTGAAATTAGAACAGTTTTTCTTTGGTAAACTCACGAATTGTGAGTATCGATTTGCAACTATAATTTGAAAAGCTTCGTTTAAATTGTTAGGATTCCTATTAATAATTATACCTCTTACAGGTTCTGGTAAGTTGTCTTTAAATACTGTAAGTGCTATTCGGTTATTTGTGGCTATCTGGTTGGGGTTGTTACCACCGCTTAATAGGTACGCGTTGTTTAGTTTGGTTAATATTCTTCTGATTTTATCATGAAATTTTTCAATTGTTGTTGTACAAAGACATAAGGTCAGTTGGTCTAAAATTTCGTTAATAGGTGTTGACTCGCCAAAATCTCTTATTAGAGCTTCTTTGACGTTTAACCATGTTCCTAGATCTGGATTGGAACGCAGGGCAGTTCTCGCGTTTCCGATAATTTTATCTTTAATGCTTCCTAATAATATACTTTTGTAATTATCAGGAATAGTTTCAATTATTGGAATGAGTTCCTCCACCCTTTGTAAAAAGTTAACTAGGTCGTTTATTTTTCCCGAGAAAGGAGAAATATTGGCAATGCACTTTATTAAGGTATTAAATTTTTTTGATTCTCCTAAATTTTCCATTTTAAGTATTAGTCAGTTAATGGGCACAATTTGTAACAAAATTTTGGATTTAATTATAAGGTGCTTAGTTTTAATCAATAATAAATTTAATACACTAAATTTGAAGAAAAAAAAAAAATTATAATTTTAATTAATAAATCAAATTTGTAATGACATTTTGAATTTGTAAATTGATAATTAGAAAAAAATTTATAACAAGATTTGTAGTTTTTTTTTTTTTTTTATATTGAATTCTTTGGGCTTTTCAACACAGAAAGGTTTTTTTTTTTTTATAACAATAATAGTTAAATTGTAGAATTTTTTTTTTTTTTTTATATTTTTTTTATTTTAGCTTATTCATTCATTTGGTTAATAAATTTTAATATTTCAAAAAAAAATTTATGCTATTTTTATTTATTCAAATTATTTAATTAATTAACTTTTTTTTTTTATTGGCCTTGTAGATGTAATTTTGTTGAATTCCCTTTCTTTTTGTTGAATTGATGTTTTTCTTTTTGATGTCTTTTTGTTGAATTCCCTTTGGTTGAGGTTCGTTTGTTACCTTATGTATCGACTTATGGTAATTTCGACTGCGCCAGTTTTATGTTTGATGGAACATAAATAAAACACAATTTGATTTCTTCTTTTTTTTTTTAATTTGTTAATTTAATTTATCGTTAATTCACTGTTATTTAACTTTAAGTTGTTTATTTATTATTTAATTTTACTCTTATTTAATCTTAGGTTTATTTTAATCTTTTTATTTAGTTTTACTGTTATTTAATTTTAAGTTGTTTATTTATTATTTAATTTTACTCTTATTTAATCTTAGGTTTATTTTAACCTTTTTATTTAGTTCTACTGTTATTTAATTTTAAGTTGTTTATTTATTATTTAATTTTGCTCTTATTTAATCTTAGGTTTATTTTAACCTTTTTATTTAGTTCTACTGTTATTTAATTTTATTCTTATTTATTATTACAAGTCTTTTTTATGACCTGACTTCTTGAAGGTTTACAATGAAGTGAAGTTTTTATTTTTAATTAAACGTTGCAATGCCATGCAATGCAAAGTTTAGAAATAATTGAGAATCAGATTACACGGTTTTGGAAAAAGATGATTATGCTTTTTTTTTATTTAAAATTAATTTATGAAAAGAATTTTTGTTAGCGTTAGAAGTACAGTTACGCTTTTTTTATTTGAAGTTAATTTATTAATTAAAAGAAAAGAAAAGTAATTAGGTTTTGGATTCATGTTACGATTTGCAAGTGTATGATTATCATGTGCTTTGCTCATAATTACCATGCACTTGTTTTATAATCTTATGTAACAATATTATCTTTGCTATTCGTTTAGTACACGATGACTATCTGCTGATATTAGAAATTTTATGTTTTAATATTCTTGATTCTATTGAAGATACGTAAAGCTTTTTTTTGTTATTCAGGTATTATGTTATTATCTGATATTCTATTGAAGATACGCAAAGCTTTTTTTTTGTTATAATGTTATTGTTTTTAACAGTTTTTCAATTGAGATTTGAGAATGGAATAAATAAAGCTTTTACAATTTTTTAATAAATTTTAAAGAGCTTGAATTATTAAGGTTTTTATTTTATACAGCTTCGCAACATCTATATAGTATATTATCTTTGCTAAAACTAAGTAAAAATCTAATATTAAGTTTTTTAAATATAATTTATAAAAATAAATTAACCATTTAAGGTTTTTTAAGTAATTAATATATAAATGTGGTTTATTTAATTTGCAATTGCTATAACAAAATTTTTTTTTCATAACAATGTTGTCTTTGCAAATATATGGATAAATTGAAAACTTTAAACATAGAAACGCTGATAAAAATTTTATCATTTGAAAATTTACCTACCGGGTATAATCGAAAGGTAGAACTAATTATACGATTACACAAGCATTATAAAAAAAAATCTCTATCAGAAAAAGCCATATGCTCGAAAATCGGAAGCGTGTTATTACAACTAAATGGTACGGAAACGCAATCTGTTACAAACGATACGAGTAACGTGAAATTAGATACGGATACGGTCGAAAACGATAAAAATGCAGTTCTAAACGATAAAGATACGGTAAACGGCGACATGCCAGATACGAAAGAAACGAAGGATACAAGCACGGTATTTGTTTTTCGAGATGTTGAAGAATCTCTTGAAAAATTTAACGGAGGTACAGGTAAGAATTTTGCTTTATGGGTTAAAGAATTTGAGGAAATTGCAGAAGTGTGTAATTGGAACAAAATTCAGAAGTATTTATATGCCAGACGATTATTAGTTGGTGCTGCGAAATTATCTGTAGTCTGTAGAAGCTAGTTCAGAAATATCAACGTGGGCCAAGCTAAAAGAGTTATTAAAAAGCGAATTCGACTGAACACCATGTACAAAAGAAATAATTAAACAGCTTCAGAATAGAAAAAAGATACCGAACGAGAGCTTTCTAGAATATCTGTATGTAATGTAAAGCATAGCGAACAGAGGTACGATGGATGAAGAATCAGTAATAGCTTATATTGTAAAAGGAATTCCGGACAGTGTAATGAACAAAATGTCATTATATGAAGCAACAACAATTAACGAGTTTAAAATCAAACTTCAAAGCTATGCGAAATTGAAAAGCTCTATGGATGAATACATTAAGAATAAATACATGCAAAACCGATATAGATACATGCAAAACGAACATAATCAAACCCAAAAAATATAATACAACAAAACTCAGCAAAATGTAAAAACTGGGGATCTTTATCTCATTATCATCAAAATTGCCCAGATAGAGATAAGGGATCACGATGCTTCTATTGCAACAACTTCGGACATCTTTCACGAAATTGTCCAGAAAGAAATAAACGTGTTTCACAACCAACGTATAACACAAATATTTCTGGAAAAGGGGAAATACCCTGATTTTGTAACCAACTATAAAAACCCTCCTCAATATCACATAAATTATAAAATATTTTCAAAAGGTTTCAAACAATTCTCTATCAGTCTCGTGGCGGCCTTCGCGGTTCTTTCTTCGGGCCACTCTTCACCGCTCCCTCAGTCCTTCCTTCTTCTCTTCGCACTTCCCTTGAACGATTGGGACCTGCTGCCTCTGAAAGCGGGTGCGCGATCAAACGGTGCCGTGGCACGCGAACGGGGTGCCGTGGCACGCGAACGGGGTGCCGGGGCAGCGGCGCTCATTTCACTTGTTTTTGTTTTTCAAATGTCTAAATTTTTTTTTAATGTGTTTTTTTTACCCCTATGATTTCAAATTTTTTTTTCTGTAAAAACGAAGTACAAAAATTATTACAAAATAAAGGTTGCCTTTTTCCTGGCTCTGCCTATATATGTATCTATTTGGAGGAATCTTATTGTCGGTTACGAAACCAGGATTGTCCCCTTTTCCAGGATCTATATATATATTCTGGAAAAAGTGAATATGCTGATTTTGTAACCAACTGTAAAATTGTTCATAAGTATTTTCTTTCATACATATTTTAGCGCCAAAGTTTTTGCAAACATTTTTCAACATCAATCAAACAACAATTATACAAAAACAATTATATTTGAATCAGGGAATAATTTAATTATGGCTTTATGACACAAAATATGACCTTATAACCATTCAAATGAGTCATAAAGCCATATTTCCTTATAACTTTAAGACTCAGTTGAATGGGTTATAGAGCCATATTCGTGAAATATGGCTTTATGACACCCCAACACAAATGGCAATAGCTATATGACCTATTTCAATATTAATGTTTCATTTGCCGAGCTAAAAAACAATTTACGGGAATTGCCGACAAATGTGCATTTGATTTACTATTGCTACACAATAAATTCGTTTCTCAGTGCGAATAGAACATTTTTAATTTGGTTTGGTATACAGGGTTCAATTGGATAATACTTATTATAATACATAATAAACCAGTTTATCTTAACAAATTAATGCAAGTTAGAAATCAGGGTTAAATTCAACAAAAAAAAAAAAAGGAACGAACAAAAATAAAATGTTGTAAAAATTAAAATTTAGCTATCTTGCAATTTTTATTTATTTGTTTATTTTTGATTTTTGTTTGTTATATTTTTATATATTTATGTTAATTTTAATTAAAATTAATTAATATTGAATTGATTCAAATTTTAAACATTTGATAAAATCTCAACAACAGATTATTTAATACAAGTAAATTATAAGATCAGACAGTTTTAAGCTAAGATCACAAAAAATTATTTTTACATTGTATTAACAAATTTTTTTTTTTATGCTGTATGAAATTAATAAAGAAAAAAAACAAAAAAAAACTTAAAAATATAACAAATAATTTGATGGTAAATATGGAATTATAAATTATTAAAATTAAAATAATTATAAATTATAGACTTTGCGAGTAAAAATTTATAAATAATATAAATTTTAATTAGAAACAACATGGAAGAAGATAAATTGCAAAAAATGGTAGATGATATTTTTGCATCTGATAATGAAAGTTTATATAATGATAGAGATAGCTGGAACGGTTCAAATGAGAGTGATAATTTTAGTGATGTAGATGATTCATCAGAATCTGAATTCGAAAATAATGAAAGTGATCCAAATTTTAGTAATGGTGAAGATAATAACAATGGCCGTTATTACACTGTATTATTTACAACGTCATAAGAACAACAGCTCGTTATTAGACTTGTATTCTTTATAGCAGTTGTAAATTTGAATGTGTGCGTGAACATTTTATTTTAAAAACATTTTCGAAAAGGGAATATCAATATATTTCGTATATTACATAAAAAATGCCTGTACCATGTCTGTACCCACAAACATTTTTTATTCTTTTGTATGTATTTGTATTTAACGAAGAGAATCAGCTAAAATTGTGTATTCAAAAGTAACAACAGTAGATAGGATATGGGATTTCTGGGGCTGTCAGATGACATCACAATATTTTGACAGTTGTTATTTTGAATCTAGTGTTCGTTATTTTGAAAGTTTTTGAATATAGTGTTCGTTAATTTGAAAGTGAGAATTAAGTGTAAGGTATAATGAAATAGGTTTTAGGATTAGAAGGTTGAATGATTCAATAAAATGAGAGAATGTTATTTGTTGAAGTTGTAGTGCCTAGAGCTGCCGATGCAGACGCAGTTGTTGATATTGGAAGTATTAGGTTTTGAAATGGTAGTTGAAATTGGGTAGAGTGGGAGGAAGCTAGAAACTTCAGTAGAGATGGTATATGGTATGTATCCGTCGAAGTTGTTGATAAGTGAAGCCGTCGAAGTTGTTGGAAGCATGTATTGTGTTTTGAATAGATTATATTATAAATGTAAAGACGTAGTGAAATTATAAAAACACCCTATAGTATGTAGTGAATATTTGTGGTTTTGTGATAAGAGTTTAAAATTTAAAATTTAGAATTTTGTTTTGCTGTTTTAATTGTTTTATTATTTAAATGGGGGGTGAAGAATGGATGTTTGTATGATTGTGTCAGCAAAATAGAAATTTTATGCAAAGTATTTGTAAAAAGAACGATTTTGAAATAGAAAAATGAAAAAATTAAAAATTGCGGTTTTAATTTTTTTTAAGTTCTTATTGGTCTTATATGAATGATATTATATGAAGCAATTGTGAAAAATTAAAATTGTGCTGATAAGAAAATAAAAAATTTTTTTTCTCTTCTCTCAACTTAAATTAATTGTACTGATAAGAAAATAAAAAATTTTAAGAAGTAGTAGTTCTTCATTAAAAAAATCAGAATTTACGTCAGGGAATTCCTTTGATTAAAACAATTTAAAGAAAAAGCAACGAGATGTATACTACAAAATTTTTTTATTTATTTTTAATGTTTTTCGATATTTACATTTTTTTTCTTGAAACTTCTTTACAATTTTACCTAATCGTAATAGGGATATCTTAGGAAATTTAATTGAATTCTGAGTAAGTAAATCCGTCCATTTATCATCTTTATCTTCTCTCAATGAATTGAATTGGATCTATGTTGACTCAGCATAATTTCCTAAAAAATTTATATGATATTGAATTTCAAGTCTATATTTCCTTCTAAATTTTTTTTTATTTTCAAGAAAAAATTTATTAAATACGATAATTGTTCTTGCAAACTCCTTGAAAACTAAAGAAAACTAATTAAGCCATTAATTTAAAAATAAAATATGAAAATATTGAGACGTTCTATAATAGAGGCTTTTAATATGCTAAATGTTGAATAATGGTTTATATGATATTTATCCATTAAATTTTTGAATATTTTATTGAAGAATTCTTTTCCATCATCAGTTTGCAAATTTTGTTGATGTCTTTTAGAAGTTTGAAAAATATTTTGCATTGCTTTTGTGACGTTCTCTGCAATTTTTGTTTTTATGAGAATTGCCCAAGCATACTTGGAAAAGGTATCAATTACAGTTAGTAAAAATTGAAAACCTTTGTTCTCTGTAGCATATGAACCCATTTCTACTAAATCAGCTTGCCAAAGATCATCAAATCCTTTAATTATCTACGTCGTTTGAAATTTCTCCGTGCAGGCTTATGCAGCTCTTCAACAACTTTTCTTTTACTCATGTTTAAACAAAATAAAAATAGATGTACTTAATTACTATGTATAACTAATTAGAAAATCTTTGATTGAAAATGAATTTCCGGTGATTACTATCTAGAATCTTAGAAATAATATCATCAGTATTTTGAATTCGTTGACTAAATCTGTAGCGATCAAGTGCTATAATTTCCCAATATTTTTGTCGAGCTAATTTATATGCTGTATTCCATTTGTATAATATATGTATTTGAGGCTTTAACATAAATTTGACTCTCTTTTTTACTTTTTTTCATCATTATAATCCTCTTCCTCATGGCTCTCTTCAAATGAATCTGAAATATCGTCAGAAGCAACTGAAATATCATCTCCTTTTCGTCACTCTCATCAGATGAATTTGAAGCATCAAGCCAATCGAAAAAATCTACAACTTCATCCTTACTCATCTTGCAAATTACTAATTAAAATATACCTCTCTTTTACTCATTTATAAATAAAATAAATAAAGCAAACATTAAATTTTCAAATTATAAAATTCATATTCTTTATTCTATATATTGTAGTTTACAAGTATGTATATTTTTATTATAACCTATTTTCTATTCTTTTATATAATTCTATTAGTTTGGTACAGTGTAACTTACATTGTTCTGCTGAATGACACGAGCAAGTATCTGGAAAACTTTCAATATTGTCTGATGTATAGGGGCATATATCCCAATGAAATCCATTCTCCTTAGTTTCAATTTGTAGAGAATTTTTAAATAACTTTAAAAATTTTAAATGATCTTTTAACTGTTCATAATGTTCCTCCAATAAAATATCTTCATATTTATTTAGAAAAATATTTAAAGAATATCCTATTTGATGTATATTCATTTTGAAAGTTGAATGAAAACTAATCACAATTAATTCCTTGAATTATTAATTAAATCTAACGCTGATTGAGCTTTAGCTTCAGCGTTTTGTAGTCGTGCATTAATAAATCCAATAGGTTTTTTAACTTGAAATTCAACAAAGTCATTCATTTTTGAAAATTTTTCATTTAACATAGCATAAAATTTGATGTGCATATTCTCTAGTTATCTTGCATTTTTTCTTCTAAAATTCTTAATTTTTCTTCTGCTAATTTAAGTTCTATAGACATTGCTGTCTCTGTATGATTAAACATTTCTCCTATGTAGTTTTTTATTAATTCTTTGTGAAAGAAAATTTGGTTATTCACAAATGTTTGTGTTGCTGCATCATTTCCGCTAACTGGATCTTGAAGATTTGATAAAATTTTATTATCTAAATCATAATTTCCTTCAGAAGTTAATTTGAAACCTATACCTGGAGGACCTTGAGTATGTAGTTTTCTAGAAGAAGAAGAAGCTGTACGACGTCCAAACTTATCAAGTGGCATTATGATTTTTACTGATTGATAATTTAAAATATTATTGAATTATATTTGCTTCTCTCAATTCTTCAATTATATATACAATTTCATTGTGATGATTATTGTTACCAGCTGATTGTGAACTAATTAAAATTCTTAATCTGTCAACTAACTCATTAGGATCATCCCAATAAACAAACTGATTTGATTGATTTGTATAATTTAAATATGTTTCTGGTATAGGAGATTTGTGTAAAAACGTTCTAAAAAATGTTTTTTTTGAATAACCTGAACCAGATTTTTTATACCTAGTGTTGTAATCATGTTCATAATATTTTCTTAATATGTTCTTGTATTTATAACCTTTGTTTTCTTTTATTTGCCCTAAACTATTATAATTTCTTCTATGTGCATTCGTTTTGTTAAGTATTTGATAATATATACTTAAATCACTTTCAGTATAGTTTAAAGGTTTTTTTTAAAATATTAAATCATATAGGCCATCAGTTCCCTTAAATTCTTCATCATCAATCACTATATTTTTAGTATTTTCATCTATTTCAAAATTAGCATTACCAAGTTTTCGAATATTTAATGATTTATCAAAACGTGGTCCATATGTTCTATCAAGTTCTGATTTGGTGAGAGCAGGAAATTGTGAAATTGATGATTCATCACTATTACAGAATTTTGGCGTTGAAGTTTTTGAAATTGGTGATTCATCATTATAGAATTTTAAAGTATCGGCGTTGAAGTTTTAAATTCATTGTATGTACTAGCCTTGTTGCTAGGTGTTTTAACTTCCGATGTAAATGACGGCATTGATTTAAACCTATTATCATCATCCGCAGCCCATTTAATTTCCGGTTTGATAATATTATCTGAAAATTGTTGTTGTTGTTGTTTGACATTTGTTAATTCTTTCAATAGTTTTATAATTGGAGTAAAAGCTTCCTCTCGATTACGGTCTTCCGATAACTTTTAAAGATTGAATATAGCATATAGCTGAATAACATATAGCTGATAAAATATTGGCAGAGAAAGCTTGGCAAAGAACAAAAGCATGTATGAAATTAATAAAGAAAAAAAACAAAAAAAAACTTAAAAATATAACAAATAATTTGATGGTAAATATGGAATTATAAATTATTAAAATTAAAATAATTATAAATTATAGACTTTGCGAGTAAAAATTTATAAATAATATAAATTTTAATTAGAAACAACATGGAAGAAGATAAATTGCAAAAAATGGTAGATGATATTTTTGCATCTGATAATGAAAGTTTATATAATGATAGAGATAGCTGGAACGGTTCAAATGAGAGTGATAATTTTAGTGATGTAGATGATCCATCAGAATCTGAATTCGAAAATAATGAAAGTGATCCAAATTTTAGTAATGGTGAAGATAATAACAATGGCCGTTATTACACTGTATTATTTACAACGTCATAAGAACAACAGCTCGTTATTAGACTTGTATTCTTTATAGCAGTTGTAAATTTGAATGTGTGCGTGAACATTTTATTTTAAAAACATTTTCGAAAAGGGAATATCAATATATTTCGTATATTACATAAAAAATGCCTGTACCATGTCTGTACCCACAAACATTTTTTATTCTTTTGTATGTATTTGTATTTAACGAAGAGAATCAGCTAAAATTGTGTATTCAAAAGTAACAACAGTAGATAGGATATGGGATTTCTGGGGCTGTCAGATGACATCACAATATTTTGACAGTTGTTATTTTGAATCTAGTGTTCGTTATTTTGAAAGTTTTTGAATATAGTGTTCGTTAATTTGAAAGTGAGAATTAAGTGTAAGGTATAATGAAATAGGTTTTAGGATTAGAAGGTTGAATGATTCAATAAAATGAGAGAATGTTATTTGTTGAAGTTGTAGTGCCTAGAGCTGCCGATGCAGACGCAGTTGTTGATATTTGAAGTATTAGGTTTTGAAATGGTAGTTGAAATTGGGTAGAGTGGGAGGAAGCTAGAAACTTCAGTAGAGATGGTATATGGTATGTATCCGTCGAAGTTGTTGATAAGTGAAGCCGTCGAAGTTGTTGGAAGCATGTATTGTGTTTTGAATAGATTATATTATAAATGTAAAGACGTAGTGAAATTATAAAAACACCCTATAGTATGTAGTGAATATTTGTGGTTTTGTGATAAGAGTTTAAAATTTAAAATTTAGAATTTTGTTTTGCTGTTTTAATTGTTTTATTATTTAAATGGGGGGTGAAGAATGGATGTTTGTATGATTGTGTCAGCAAAATAGAAATTTTATGCAAAGTATTTGTAAAAAGAACGATTTTGAAATAGAAAAATGAAAAAATTAAAAATTGCGGTTTTAATTTTTTTTAAGTTCTTATTGGTCTTATATGAATGATATTATATGAAGCAATTGTGAAAAATTAAAATTGTGCTGATAAGAAAATAAAAAATTTTTTTTCTCTTCTCTCAACTTAAATTAATTGTACTGATAAGAAAATAAAAAATTTTAAGAAGTAGTAGTTCTTCATTAAAAAAATCAGAATTTACGTCAGGGAATTGGTTTAAAATTATTGATTAAAACAATTTAAAGAAAAAGCAACGAGATGTATACTACAAAATTTTTTTATTTATTTTTAATGTTTTTCGATATTTACATTTTTTTTCTTGAAACTTCTTTACAATTTTACCTAATCGTAATAGGGATATCTTAGGAAATTTAATTTAATTCTGAGTAAGTAAATCCGTCCATTTATCATCTTTATCTTCTCTCAATGAATTGAATTGGATCTATGTTGACTCAGCATAATTTCCTAAAAAATTTATATGATATTGAATTTCAAGCCTATATTTCCTTCTAAATTTATTTTTATTTTCAAGAAAAAATTTATTAAATACAATAATTGTTCGTGCAAACTCCTTGAAAACTAAAGAAAACTAATTAAGCCATTAATTTAAAAATAAAATATGAAAATATTGAGACGTTCTATAATAGAGGCTTTTAATATGCTAAATGTTGAATAATGGTTTATATGATATTTATCCATTAAATTTTTGAATATTTTATTGAAGAATTCTTTTCCATCATCAGTTTGCAAATTTTGTTGATGTCTTTTAGAAGTTTGAAAAATATTTTGCATTGCTTTTGTGACGTTCTCTGCAATTTTTGTTTTTATGAGAATTGCCCAAGCATACTTGGAAAAGGTATCAATTACAGTTAGTAAAAATTGAAAACCTTTGTTCTCTGTAGCATATGAACCCATTTCTACTAAATCAGCTTGCCAAAGATCATCAAATCCTTTAATTATCTACGTCGTTTGAAATTTCTCCGTGCAGGCTTATGCAGCTCTTCAACAACTTTTCTTTTACTCATGTTTAAACAAAATAAAAATAGATGTACTTAATTACTATGTATAACTAATTAGAAAATCTTTGATTGAAAATGAATTTCCGGTGATTACTATCTAGAATCTTAGAAATAATATCATCAGTATTTTGAATTCGTTGACTAAATCTGTAGCGATCAAGTGCTATAATTTCCCAATATTTTTGTCGAGCTAATTTATATGCTGTATTCCATTTGTATAATATATGTATTTGAGACTTTAACATAAATTTGACTCTCTTTTTTACTTTTTTTCATCATTATAATCCTCTTCCTCATGGCTCTCTTCAAATGAATCTGAAATATCGTCAGAAGCAACTGAAATATCATCTCCTTTTCGTCACTCTCATCAGATGAATTTGAAGCATCAAGCCAATCGAAAAAATCTACAACTTCATCCTTACTCATCTTGCAAATTACTAATTAAAATATACCTCTCTTTTACTCATTTATAAATAAAATAAATAAAGCAAACATTAAATTTTCAAATTATAAAATTCATATTCTTTATTCTATATATTGTAGTTTACAAGTATGTATATTTTTATTATAACCTATTTTCTATTCTTTTATATAATTCTATTAGTTTGGTACAGTGTAACTTACATTGTTCTGCTGAATGACACGAGCAAGTATCTGGAAAACTTTCAATATTGTCTGATGTATAGGGGCATATATGCCAATGAAATCCATTCTTCTTAGTTTCAATTTGTAGAGAATTTTTAAATAACTTTAAAAATAAATGATCTTTTAACTGTTCATAATGTTCCTCCAATAAAATATCTTCATATTTATTTAAAAAAATATTTAAAGAATATCCTATTTGATGTATATTCATTTTGAAAGTTGAATGAAAACTAATCACAATTAATTCCTTGAATTATTAATTAAATCTAACGCTGATTGAGCTTTAGCTTCAGCGTTTTGTAGTCGTGCATTAATAAATCCAATAGGTTTTTTAACTTGAAATTCAACAAAGTCATTCATTTTTGAAAATTTTTCATTTAACATAGCATAAAATTTGATGTGCATATTCTCTAGTTATCTTGCATTTTTTCTTCTAAAATTCTTAATTTTTCTTCTGCTAATTTAAGTTCTATAGACATTGCTGTCTCTGTATGATTAAACATTTCTCCTATGTAGTTTTTTATTAATTCTTTGTGAAAGAAAATTTGGTTATTCACAAATGTTTGTGTTGCTGCATCATTTCCGCTAACTGGATCTTGAAGATTTGATAAAATTTTATTATCTAAATCATAATTTCCTTCAGAAGTTAATTTGAAACCTATACCTGGAGGACCTTGAGTATGTAGTTTTCTAGAAGAAGAAGAAGCTGTACGACGTCCAAACTTATCAAGTGGCATTATGATTTTTACTGATTGATAATTTAAAATATTATTGAATTATATTTGCTTCTCTCAATTCTTCAATTATAGATACAATTTCATTGTGATGATTATTGTTACCAGCTGATTGTGAACTAATTAAAATTCTTAATCTGTCAACTAACTCATTAGGATCATCCCAATAAACAAACTGATTTGATTGATTTGTATAATTTAAATATGTTTCTGGTATAGGAGATTTGTGTAAAAACGTTCTAAAAAATGTTTTTTTTGAATAACCTGAACCAGATTTTTTATACCTAGTGTTGTAATCATGTTCATAATATTTTCTTAATATGTTCTTGTATTTATAACCTTTGTTTTCTTTTATTTGCCCTAAACTATTATAATTTCTTCTATGTGCATTCGTTTTGTTAAGTATTTGATAATATATACTTAAATCACTTTCAGTATAGTTTAAAGGTTTTTTTTAAAATATTAAATCATATAGGCCATCAGTTCCCTTAAATTCTTCATCATCAATCACTATATTTTTAGTATTTTCATCTATTTCAAAATTAGCATTACCAAGTTTTCGAATATTTAATGATTTATCAAAACGTGGTCCATATGTTCTATCAAGTTCTGATTTGGTGAGAGCAGGAAATTGTGAAATTGATGATTCATCACTATTACAGAATTTTGGCGTTGAAGTTTTTGAAATTGATGATTCATCATTATAGAATTTTAAAGTATCGGCGTTGAAGTTTTAAATTCATTGTATGTACTAGCCTTGTTGCTAGGTGTTTTAACTTCCGATGTAAATGACGGCATTGATTTAAACCTATTATCATCATCCGCAGCCCATTTAATTTCCGGTTTGATAATATTATCTGAAAATTGTTGTTGTTGTTGTTTGACATTTGTTAATTCTTTCAATAGTTTTATAATTGGAGTAAAAGCTTCCTCTCGATTACGGTCTTCCGATAACTTTTAAAGATTGAAATTTACTTTTTAAATTTTTACGAGTTTTAATTAAATCTTTCATGAGTTGTTCATCCATTTTTTAAATGAGGATTAGTTAAAGTATTAACTGTAAATTATCGACTGAACTGTTCTCCTGCTAACTGCTAACTGATAATCGCAAACTGCTAACTGGTAACTGCTATCTGCTAATAGCCAACAGCTAACTGCAAATTGCTAACTGCTAAATAACACCGTTCAGTTAGTAACTGTTGAACGATTCGTTCAGCTAATAACTGCTTACTGTGGTAGATCTCTTGTTAACTAAAATTTAGCAAATGCATCAACATTTTTTTGATAACATCCATTATTTAAACTGCTATCTTTATTGATTAATAGAAAACCATAATTATCATTCCAGTAGCATGCACTCAATTTTTTAAAATCGTTATAAGACATCAGAATTTACATGATCATTATATATATGTTTTAAATTTAAATTATCCTGCTTGAATATAATCAAAAAATTAGCATTATCTCTAACTAAGTGCTGTGGAATTCTTGTATAAGACTGGCATAAATAAAAGCTATCTACTTCTTGATGACGCCCCATACAAAAATAGGCCCTTATACTATCTTGCTTATCACAAGCTACATCATCAAAAATAAATATTGAATTTGGTTGTGAGGCCGACGGTTCAATTACATCAACGTTATTTGAAAATTCGTTATATCCCATTGCTTTGATTGGTTTTATTAATTTTTTTAAATATTCATATTTAGGTTGATGTAATGATTTCGAGTAAATGTATATGTTTTGAAATTTAAGCCCTTTAGGATCTAAAAGCATACTTATCATAGCATTAGTTTTACCGCAATTTGAAGGTCCTACTATTAATCCTCTTATACTATCTGGAAAACATTCACCATGTCTTTTTATTTTCTTTTTTGGATTTTGATCAAAATTTTTAACTTTAACTGCATTATCTAGTTTTATAAATTTCATTTTATAAAGGTGATTAGTATTTGAGTGACTTTCTTAAACTAAACAACTTAATATTATGCCACTTTATAATAAATATTCAATCAGTAACCAAAAAATCGTTAATGGAAAAGGTGTAGTTAATTCTCTAAATAATTAACTGTCATTTGAAGCACATTTACCTGGTTATAATTATTGTGGTCCTGGGACAAAACTAGCAAAACGATTAGCACGAGGTGATAAAAGAATTAATGGTTTAGATGAGGCTTGTCGAGAGCATGATATAGCATATTCTCAAAATACTGATCAAAAACAACGTCATATAGCTGATGAAATATTGGCAGAGAAAGCTTGGCAAAGAACAAAAGCTAAAGACTCAAGTTTTGGTGAACGGTTAAATTCATATCTAGTTACAAACACAATGAAAGCGAAAATTAAACTAGGTATGGGTTTAAAAAAAAACAAAGAAAACTAAAAGAAAAAAAAAAAACCTTTGAAAAATGTCATAAAAGAAGCTAGAACAGCAGTTAAAACTATAAAAAAACCTATGAATGAAAAAAATACTATAAGAATAGCGTTGTAAGCAGCTCGAAAATTTTCTAGGGGGCAGAAAAAAATAATCGATATTCCTAGAATAATTCCAGTACCAAAAATTGGTGGAGTTCTACCTTTAATTCCAATTTTTGCGGGTCTTTCAGCTATTGGAGCATTATCAGGTGGTGCTGCTGGGATAGCTAAGGCTGTAAGCGATGCTAAAAATGCACACAAACAGTTACATGAAAGTGAGCGTCATAATAAATTGATGGAAGCTATTGCATTAAAAGGAGGAAAGGGATTACACTTAAAACCGTATAAGAAAGGATTAGGCCTTTATTTAAATCCAAATGCCATTAAATGAGCTACGCAAAAGAGCACTTACTAATTATGATTTAGAAGAATTTGGAAAAAAATACTTAAAACATTTCCGTGGAGTTTTTATGCGAGATAATTTACCAACACGCAAAGCTTTGAAATACGAATGTGGTATATTAAATTTAGATAATTCTATTGGAAATGGAACGCATTGGGTAGCTTATTACAAAAGTCCTCAATTCATACAATATTTTGACAGCTTTGGAAATTTGCAACCTCCATTAGAAGTAATTAAATATTTAGGAAATAAGCTTGTATATAACTACAATAAATATCAAAACTTTAATTCATATAATTGTGGTCATTTATGTTTAAGGTTCAAGGTTAAGTTCAAGGTTATTTTCTCTATTAAAAGAACCGAAAAAATTAACTGATAAAGAATAATTTGAATTTAGTTGTTGAGAAATTAAAAGAACAAAAAAAATAGAATTAGAATATATTATGAAGTATGCATTGTTTTTCAGTATGTTAATGATTAAGATGGATTAACCTTTAAAATCTATAAAAGCAATATACTCTTCTGAAATATCTCATTATTATTTGAGTAAAAGATATGTCAATAACATTAACTTTAAACGGAAACTCAATGAAAATATGGAATAACAAATAATTATTTTCCTCCTATAGATCTAAAAGGAAGAGAATATACGTGTGGTTTAGTAGATTTCCAAACATATAATTCAATACCAAATATAGATGAAGAAAATAATAAATTTATTATTGATGATAAAACCTACAAAATTCAAACAGGTTCATACGAAATTGAAGATATTGAAACATTTCTTAGAAAAACATTGAATTTAGCTAAAACAGATAAGGAAAAATTGATTATAAGAGCAAATAATAACACATTAAAGTGCGAAAGTTTTGCCGATAAAGAAATTGATTTTGAAAGAGAAAATACTATCGGTGAATTATTAGGTTTTAGTAGAAAAAGGTTATTACCAAACAAATGGTATACTTCAGATCTTTTTGTTGACATTAATAAAATAAACATAGTAAGAGTAGAATGTAATATTATTTCTGGAACTTATATTAATGGAAAAGAAGCTCACATTTTACACGAATTCTCTATAAACGTCAGTCCAGGATATAAAATAGTTGAAGTTCCTACGAATGTAATTTATTTACCTATAACTATTAATCAGATAGTTAATGATAGTATTTCAAGATAGCCTCAAAATGATAGATAGCCTAAATCAGATAGCCTCAAAATGATAGTATTTAATCAAAATCATCAATCTAATATAAATTTGCAGAACGATATACACCGGCTTAATTCATCAAAGCTAGTCAAAGGAGGAGGATCTCAGCATTTAAAATATAAAAAACGTTTATCATTTAAAAATAAGGAATATCTAAAATCACTTGGCTATTTACTAAACACAAATTAAAATGGAACTTTTTAATGACCCCATTTTTGATGAAAGTATAATTAGCGCTCAATGGTATTCATATTCACCATTTCTAAATTCGTTTGGATTAAGTGATATTATTCGAATACAAATACAAAATCAGAATTTAAATATATTACCATCTACAAGTGAAATTTATATAGAAAGATATGTAACAAAACATGATGGATCAGCTGTTACACATACTAAACTAGTTAATAATGCTATACCATTTCTATTTGATGAAATTCGCTATGAACTTAATGGGAAAGAAATTGATCATAATCGTAATGTTGGAATAACTTCAACATTAAAAAACTATATTTCACTCAATCAAAATGAAAGTACCGCTTTATATAATGGAAGTTGGTGTCCTGAAAATTCAATTAAAATGAATTAACTTCATTTCAATTTTTGTGTACCCTTAAAGAGATTATTAGGATTGGCGGAAGATTATAAAAATATTATTCCAAATGCAAAACATGAATTGATATTAACTCGCTCTCGAACAAATGATAATTCATTATTATGTAGTGTTGTTAATGCTAGCGAAAATCCGAAAATTACTATCACAAAAGTACATTGGAAGGTTCAACATATTAACTTAAACGATAGGCTTAAATTAAATTTATACAAAAGCATTGAAAATGGTTCGGTTATAAAAATTCCTTTTAGAAACTGGGAACTGCACGAGTATCCTGCATTACCAACAGGAACTACACATCATATTTGGAAGGTTAAAACAGCTTCACAACTTGAAAAAGCTCGTTTTATTATTTTTGCTTTACAAACTGGTAAACAAAATAAACTGGATGAAGATCCTTCAACTTTTGATTATTGTGATATTGAAAATATAAAAGTATATTTAAATTCAGAATCATATCCATATGAAGATATGAATTTAGATTTCGTAAAAAATCGTTATGCTTTAGCATATGAAGCATATTCGAATTTTAGAAGCTTTTATTATAATAACTCAATATCAGAATCTTTAGTTTTATGGGAAAACTTTAAAACCAATTCTCCTATCTTCATAATTGATACTCGTTTTCAAAATGAAAATCTAAAAATGGGGCCAGTTGATGTCAAAATTGAATTAAAGACTTTAAAAAAAATTCCAGACAATACTACAGCTTATTGTCTTATTTTGCATGACCGGTTAGTTGATTTTAAACCATTAACAGGAGAAGTTACCAAAATTGTCTAAATTTATGTATGAAAATAAATGATTAAATGAATAAATAATAATAATAAATTCATTTTAAAAGAAATTGCTATTCTTTCATCAAATGAGAAAGTTCATCATTTTATAATAAAATGACCTTATGGTTATCAAAATTTAGATGTAAAAGCAAAATGCACAAATAAATGGTTCACTAAAAATCATCATGGTTTACAATGGTCTGATGGTAAAACACATTTTTGTGATGTTATAAATTTTTTAAAATGTTTTGTATACAATTTTAAAATTATTTATGTAAAAGGAAAAGAGAAAAAAAATGGGCTTGAAAAAATTTTAAAAATTAAAAATGTGTTTGATTTAGATGAACACGATTCAACAAGTATAAAATCATTACAAAGTCAGCATAATTTATTGAGAAAATGTATTTTCATTCATATTGGTTATTGTGCATTCCAAAATGTTTATTTATTAAAAAAGCTGATTTAACGAAAATATTCATACATAATCTTCACTCAAGCATAGAAAGAAAATTCATAATATCAACATCAAAAGCAAAAGTACATTTCATCTTACAATTATACAAAAAAAATATTATCAGTAAATAAAGCATAATAAAAAATAAAAAATTTTTTTTGTTTTATTCTTAGTCTAGCTTTATTTAAACTTTTAAGTTCAAGGTTATTCCTCTATATTTGAACATAAATGAAATAAAAAAACTAACTGATAAAGAATAATTAGAATTTAGTTATAAGAAGAGAAATTTAAACGAAAGATTTTTTGTATGTATGTATGTTATATTATTATTGTATGTAAAGACAATCAAAATAAATTTTTGCTAAAAGAGATTGCAGTTCTAAATTCAAATGAAGAACTAAAAATCATTTTGGATTCAAATGGCGGGATGAAGAATCTGAAATCTGAACTCCAGATTTCAAGTCTCTAAAGAAGCTATAAAACAAAAAACCTAATTAAATGAAAAGAAAATTATTATTTTTATATATTTTTAATATTTTTATTTTTATTTTTTTGTTTTATAATATTTTTTATTTAGGTAGACTAGTTTTTATAGTCCGCTTCAGCAACCTCCTGCTCCTGGTCCCAGTCTTCATCGGACAGGAGCTCCTCCATCACATATTTAGCAATTTTTAGGCTGTACAGCCTATTTGCATTCTTCCCAAGATTAATTATTGAGAAATTCCCACTATTTAGTTCCTTAAGCTCCTCTGCATTTATATTGATAAACATCTTCGGTAAATAGAGCAATCGCGTGTTGCTCAATCTTAATACAAGCCGTTCACCATATCTAGTGTTTGTTAAGTTTGCATTTAAAATGTTATAATTTTTATTAATTGTCATTTGAGTCAATTTTAATATTGTCTCAGGACAAAATTTTTGATTGAATTGATTGATGAAGTCCATATTATTATTTCGTTACTATACTTTTTGAATGATGTATTTATGAAATTTTGTGGGCTATTTATACTGAATTGTGGGGAATATTTGGGGTTTTTTTTTTTGTTACATTTGCATATTTGTAAAAAAGTTGATATTCAAATTTAAAGGATGTTTGTGGTTTTATGGTGAAAAGATTTTAAAAAGAAATAGAAGTGAAATTAAATATCATATAAAATTTCTGAGGAATTATGCTGACTCAACATTAATTCAGTTCAATTCATTCAAAGAAGTTCAAGACGATAAATGGACAGATTTATTTAGTAGAACAAACATACATAAAAAGTGGTAAATAACGATCTCTCCCATCTGAAAAAGCTTCCATGTAATCCAAATACTCCTCTTTTAAACTTTCAAGTAATTTTCTTATATTAGTTAACATATCCCCAATTTTTGATTTATTATTTTTTTCATTATATGTATTCTCTATTGATGATATAAATATAATTCCATCATCAATTCGTTTCCTTATTATAGATTTTTTCATTTCATTTTGATTATCTTCATATTCATTTGTTTTCATCGAAAATGATTGAATATGTTCTGAAATTCTTTTATTCTTATCTTTTGATAATACATTTGAAATATTTTTCTCAATCAACTCCCAATCATCTTCTTCAGCAAAAGGACAATCGCCACCAAAACTGTTCGTTACTTGATTTTTGATTGACGATTGTCTGATTGTGCCAATAATGGAAATATCACCGCCATATACTTCTATTTTAATATGTTGCCAATCCAATGGAGATAAAAATAATTTATTATTTATTGACTCACCATTTCTAATTTTTAAAACACATGCCTTTTCCAACCCTTCTGATGTTAGATATATCTCCAAAAAATCATGGAATATTTTCCAATTAATATCTTGATTGAAGTCCATTTCCGACCACAAATACAATATTTATAACCATGTAAAATGTTATCAACCCAAAACATTTTGATGTTTTCAGTTGCTAAACTTACCGTCTTATAACACTTTTTAATCTTAAAATTAACCTTTTATACAATTTTGAATAAATATAAGATTATTAAAAAAAACACATCTTCTCTGGATAAGATCATAGGATTGCTATCGAATCTAAACATAATACATTCATAAACTTACCTAATAGATTTCTATACTAAAAATAAATGTATACTACAAAAATTTTGTAGTATACATCTCGTTGCTTTTTCTTTAAATTGTTTTAATCAGAGGAATTCCTTGACGTAATTTCTGATTTTTTTAATGAAGAACTACTACTTCTTAAAATTTTTTATTTTCTTATCGGTACAATTAATTTAAGTTGAGAGAAGAGAAAAAAAATTTTTTATTTTCTTATCAGCACAATTTTAATTTTTCACAATTGCTTCATATAATATCATTCATATAAGACCAATAAGAACTTAAAAAAAATTAAAACCGCAATTTTTAATTTTTTCATTTTTCTATTTCAAAATCGTTCTTTTTACAAATACTTTGCATAAAATTTCTATTTTGCTGACACAATCATACAAACATCCATTCTTCACCCCCCATTTAAATAATAAAACAATTAAAACAGCAAAACAGAATTCTAAATTTTAAATTTTAAACTCTTATCACAAAACCACAAACATTCACTACATACTATAGGGTATTTTTATAATTTCACTACGTCTTTACATTTATAATATAATCTATTCAAAACCCAATACATGCTTCCAATAACTTCGACGGATACATACCATATACCATCTCTACTGAAGTTTCTAGCTTCCTCCCACTCTACCCAATTTCAACTACCATTTCAAAACCTAATACTTCCGATATAACAACTGCGTCTGCATCGGCAGCTCTAAGCACTACAACTTCAACAAATAACATTCTCTCATTTTATTGAATCATTCAACCTTCTAATCCTAAAATCTATTTCATTATACCTTACACTTAATTCTCACTTTCAAATTAACGAACACTATATTCAAAAACTTTCAAAATAACGAACACTAGATTCAAAATAACAACTGTCAAAATATTGTGCTGTCATGTGACAGCCCCAGAAACCCCATATCCTATCTACTAACAACGATTATGGTGCAAATTTATATAATAACAAGTAAATGTAACAGTAAGTTGATGCAACCAACTTATTTATACCCTACACCTAAAAAATTCAAATTAAATTAAAAATCCATAAGTTAGGTATTTAGTTATATTAGTTAGGTATTTCATATAAGCTAAAAAATAAATGCTTTTACAACTTTTGAACAAAATTTCAAGTTTCTATCTTTATTAAATTCGAAGATATGCTTGTACAGTCTTCGGAAGTGTGTGAGGGCACCCGGACCACCACCCCAATTCATCTCAAATTTTAGAGACATCATCAGAACAGGGTAGAACACTGTTATATCAAATCTTTATATTTATCAAGTTACTTATATTTACTCAAGTTTTTATATTTATTAATTATAAGTTTTTATATCCTGATTCAGAATATATTTACATGTCCATATCTAACTCGCTTCCTTTTGGTGGTTACATACACCATACCAAAGTTAATATACCCTATACTTTAGATGTAGCGTATAATAACAGGCCTTCAATCAGAAGATGACCTTGAAAAAACTTTGAAAATGTTTCAGAGAATGATGTTCAACCATTTTTTCGTTTAAGCTTATTACAGGCCCAAATTAAAAATCCCACAATCAGAAAACTTTTTACTAAAATGCACTGCATTACCATCATATATTTGGAGCAACTATGTCAGGCAGACGGTATCAGGAAATTTTAAGCTGTTTTAGTTGCCACGCACCGGAAAATCAAGACTGTATATTATTAAATTAAATAAGATTACCTCGCTATAAGCAGTTTATTAATAAGAAATTTCGTGAAAGTATACTCTCCATATAAAGATTTATCTTTAGATGTATGGCTTCTCTTAGTTAGGGAAAGGTTGGAAATATGCCGGCATCTGAAAGGGAAACGTGCCAGAAATTGTATGGTAAGCTGTACGAGGTAACAACAAACGATGGTTATATTCTGAATGGAATGGTATATGGGTGAAAGGAATCTGGCACTAAAACTAAAGATGTTGTGATAAAATTGATGGACCTGTTTCTTAACAGAGCTCGTCATGTTTTTATGGACAATTTTTACAACTCAGTTGATATATCCAATTTATTATTGCAATTTAAAACCCATACTACTGGAATTTTTAGTACTAATAGAAAAAAAAATTCCAAAGCTGTTATTAAAAAAAAGTTGTGGAAGGATGAAATAATATGGAGAAGAAGTAAAAACATATATGTCACAAAATGGAAGGATAAACGTGATGTCTTAACCAACACTACGGCACACCATCCCCAATTAATATAAACGACTAATAGAAGAGGTATAAAAAAAATAAAACCAATTGATGTCGCCTGTTATGACCACATGTCAGGTATTGATCGAGCCGATCAGATTCTCTCGTATTATTCATGTCCACGGAAAACTGTCAGGTGGTACAAAAAGTTCTGTTTCATTTTCTGGATATAACAGCGTGGAACTCATTTTATATATATAAAATTTTCACCCAAAATCAAGTTTTCTAGAATTTCAAGAAAAACTTGTTACAGATTTAATAAATTTGTCAGTTAATATAACCCAAGGTAAAGACTTCGATGAAGGAACAAAAACAAATGTTTTCACAAAGAGTGTACAAAAACAAAACATGGTAAGCCGGTTATCTCATGACTTACCTTTGCGAAAAGTTTAATAGCAGCCTTCATCATTCTGGTGAGTTTGATGTAGTGGCTTTGCATATTTCTAAAGCTTCTGACCGAGTCTGGTATGATGCTTTATTAGCAAAATGCAAAGCGTAAGGATTAGGTAGAGTCTTTTCGGGTACTTGTCAATGGTTATTCATCTGACAATTTTATAATTAATGCTGGTGTCCTTCAGGGATCGGCTTTCTTTCCCACTCTTTCGGCTTTCTTCTTAATATTTATCAATGACCTACTTTCGATAACCTCCCATCCAATCCATAGTTTCAAATTTCGAATTTAGTTTAAATTCTTTTAGATATATAATTTTTCCCAAAATAAGATCTTTTTACAATAATTACCTCAATTTTTGTTTTACCTTTAATACAGTAAATCGTAATATCAAAAAAAAGGTTTTTTTCTACAGGCAAAAGCTGGTTATTACTCTATTCGTCGACAATTATAGCAAGAGTGCTTTTTTTTAATTAGTTCAATTCAAATGTGCATGTCATCTGTTTACGACATCTGTTTAATTAAAATGGCAAAACTAGAGTGATCAGCGGGCAAATTTCAACATATGTACATACATATAAATATTCCAAAAAAAAGCGTATAACCCGATTTTCAATTCAACTCTAAAATCCCTCCTAATTCAGAATCTCACATTCACATATACATATATAAATATTCTGGAAAAAGCTTACAACCCTGATTTTTGAACAAGCCCTAAAATCCCAACTAATTCAGAATCTCGCATATACATAAGTATATATATGTAAATATTCTGTAAAAAGCGAATAACCCAGATTTTGTAACCAACTATAAAATCTCTCCTAATTGTGGATCCACATTTTCTGTAAAAAGAGAATATCCTTATTTCGAATCCAACTCTAAAGTCTCTCATAATTCAGAATTTTGAATATACACTTGTATAAATATTCTGGAAAAGGGGAATACCCTGTAATACTCTGATTGGTTTATTTTGAATCCAACTCTTAAACTCTTTCTTATTATTTTTATTACATATACAATTTAATAACAAAGCACTTATAACAGTGGGAGTTTTTGCTCCAGTCCCCCATTAAACATAGTATTGAAACTCTTATATTGTATACGTACATATTTCGTAAATGATAAAAGTTGATTTGTGTAACTAGCTTTAAAATATACTACTTTAAAAAAATGTCGAATTTTTAAAACATAATATAAAAATTTAATAATAATACATAATATAATAATAAATAGTATTTTAAAATTTTTTTCATACAAAAATGCACTTTTTGTTATAAAAATAATGGTCGATTGACATTTTGACGTCTTAATCTATTCTTATTACTTTATTAAAATATATCCTATTAAAAAAACCCATCATACGACGGGTATAAGTAAAAAAAAGTAACTTTTGTGTAACTTTTTTCCTTAGTTTTATGAACAATTTAATTTTAGTAAATTTATTCAAATACATAGGGTAATGCATCACTTTTGGCCACCTATAAGCGGTTTTATTATTTGATATTTAGTTGAATTACTTATTAATTGAATCGGCGGACACAGTAAACCATGATGTAATTGTTCAATATTTCTTTTTTAAGTTAGTTTATACAACAAAATACTATAATATTACTTATTTATTAAAAATTACAAAATAAATTTTCAATACCGACATCGGCCAATAACCGTTTAATTATTGAAATATCGATCAATAACATGTTTCAATTATTGGTCTATATAAAAACGAGGAAGAATACAGTTGCCTTTGTCAACTCTTAGATACCCGTACGAACCGTTAGCATGTTAACAGCCTGTCACTCTGCTTACAATATTATTTTTTTAATATTTTAGTATTTTAAAATAATTTGGGTGAATTTTATAATTTCTAGTACTATGGGTTGTACATATATTCAAACTATATGTTTATATGTACATTCTTCAAAAGCAGATTCTAACCTTCCACATAACGATTATCAATCCAAAACTTTTTCAAATATTCTATAGTACCATTTAATACTAAGCGGTAAATGTATATTAAATTTACTAAGTACAAAACAGTAAATATAATTTTAAATATTATATTATATTATATTTAAATATTCCATTGACAGAATAATTTCTTATAAGTACAATAAAATACATATATGTATGTATGTAAATACGGCGCTATATAATATACATATATACTCTTATCATTCATTCACTAGTGACATATACGATATGTAAATAAACATGATATTATATAAGTATGTATATATATATCAATATCATATAAATAAAAATTCTTCAAGCAACCGTTATGTTGTTCATTTATTTACATTTTTTAATACTACGCATTATACTACGTACTACGCATTATATCCTCAACAATTTCAAATTATCGAGTAAAACAAATGCAAAAAATTTGTTGAAGAAATTTGTTAGAAAATTTGAAAAAATCAAGTAACACTTTCGTCAATTATAAAGTAACCCTATATTATTAAAAAAAGTTGTTAACAGAAATAAGAGTATAATGATGAAGGTTTAATTTTTGTGTATTACTTCAAAAAAATTTTAACAGGTGTTCAAGTTACAGCTGTTAAAAAATAGGAAATTTTCAGTTTTTGACCTCTTACAGCTCCTAAACTGGGGGTGATACAAAAAAAATGGCTGAAATGACTCATACTTATTTTCAAAGATCTAACTTCTGTCAACATTCAAGTTTCCAACTTAAACCGTTTAGAAGATAGAAGGGTTAAAGAATTTTGCAAAATTTGAGTTTCACATAACGGTAAATTAAGACACCGTATGCCACAATTATATATTTATTGTATATATACTTTTAAAGCTAATAAAAGTAGTAATCGTTTGGCGTTTTCAAAATGAAGATATATCTTATACAACTTGTGCTATAACAATTTAAATATAGAGCTTTTTTGAACCTTTACTCCGTAAAGGGTGGAGCTACAAAAAAAAGTTATTAAAAATAAAATTAATATTTCAAATTAATTTCAAAAAAAATGTGAGGATCTAAAAGTTAGGTGTTCGAGAGCTACCCTAAGTTTTGGTCCAAACTCAACCAAAAAAAATAGGGAACCTACAAATTACTCCCAGAATATTTTGTGTAAATTTCAACATTCTAGCTTTCTTAGTTTTTGAGTTAGCGTGCTGACGGGCGGACGGACGGACGGACGGACATGGCTCAAACGTCTTAGAATTTTTTTCTGATCCAATCCATACCTTTGAAGGTATATCTAGCTCGCTTATTTCGAGGTGTTACAAACGGAGGAGTAATTTTATTATACCCGATCCTATCGTACGGGTATAAAAAGGTTTATTTTTCCTATAGTACATATAGTATGTATAAATATAGTATATATCTCCTATATCCTATATATATCCTATAGTACATATAGTATTTCCTATAGTATGTATAAATACATACATATACATGCATATATGCACATATATTCCAACTTAGTTAAACTAATTAACATTAATCCTATATATGTTAATTAATAATTTTATACATTTAAATTTATAAAGTAAAAATTTAAATCCTTCCTCATATATTATTATAGTCAATACAGTTTACTTCAATTTATTGAAACGACGAATTATTGGTTATTTATAATAACACTAATAACACATTCTAAATAACACATTTTTATATACTCTTTAACTTATTTTGCAAAAAAAAAAAAAAATATATATTTAAATACACAAATTGTCTGTGACAAATCAAGAAATCTCATGTATATTTTTTTTTTCGTAGATCTAGAAAAAAAAACTTCATTTTATTTAAAAAATGAAAACCATACAATCTGACAACGTAGCTAATTGTTAACTTAACATTATATTTAATATACATTCTCGTTTATTCGGTTTATAACACATACAGCACAGCATGCAGATAACTAATCTTTTCTTTGTATGTTAAAAATTTGTTTTATTGTATAACATTTGTAAATTTTATGTTAATCTATTTTAATATTATATAACTAGAATAAATAAAATTTATTTAAAACTAATAATCGAATCTAAATTACTTACAAAAACCTATATTAAATTACCAGTATTCAAATTATTATCTGTCCTAGTTATCTATTGCTATACGAAGTTATAATGTTCATACACACCAATTTATTTTATTTAGAAAACTTTTTTTTTTTATTCAAGGTTAAATTGTATATGATTGTATATCAAAGAAAAGAATGAAAAACGTTTATGTATATTTAAAATTAAAAAAAAACGAACTTAGTATAACATAAAATAAATGATGATGAATAAATTTCATATTATTTTCTATACTAAAAAATTTGTTCTACTTGGAATGTCTTATATACATATGTATAGTCTTTGCTACAGTTTATTTAAGAAATAGAAATTTATTACCTATAACCATAGATATATTAGTACTTTAGATTGGCTATATAAAAGAAAAATTCAGTCAATTTTGAGTCAGCTGTTTATTGGTGCTTTTTTTTGTGTAAATTTAAATTTAGTTTCCCCTGGAAACAGTGTCCGCTAAAAATGGAAATTTTGCGCCAAAATTCTTTGAAGTAAAATTTTTTATAAGGAGTTTTTAAATGTCAAAATGAAGTAAAAATAAAACAAGTGTTAAAAAATGAAAAAGAAAATAATAAATATAAAATAAAAAGTTAGTGTTAAAAACTGAATAGTTACATAAAATAAAAAATAAAACTAAAAATTTATTATAAAATATTATAAAAGTTAATATAAAATAAAACTAAAAAACATGTACAATTCTCGTCAATCTTGTTGTGTAAAGGGATGTTTAAATACATATTATAAATTTAAGAACATTGCTTTTCACAAGTTTCCAAACGACGAGGATTTAAAAAATAAGAGGATTTTTCATATTAAATATTTAAATAAACAAAGTGAAGTGAATCCAGATAGATCCTGTGTTTGTATCAAACATTTCAGTGAGGAATGTCTGTTAAAGCCATTCAGCTTTAGTACGACCAAATTAAAAGAAAAATTAATTCTTTCAAGATTTCCACATTTAGATTTATCTGAAACGTAAGTACAAAAAATTTCTAAAAATACATATAGACATCACGCTAGTTATGAAAATTTGCATGATTATAAAATTAATTTTCCCTTTTAATTTTAAAATATAGTTCTCAACTTGAAATTTTATGTGATGAAGTTCAAGTGAATCTAAGTAGTTTTGAGGATGAAGATTTATAGAATAATGTAGTTGTAAAATCTAATTTTAGTTTAAGTAGTAATTTAAATAATGTATCTGCAAAAACCAGCAAAAATCTTAATTTAGTAACTACGAATTTAGCATCGCCTGAAAAAGTTATTAGTAAAGTTGAATTACCGTTAGGAAAATTAACTCCCCGCACAGCTAAATTTAAATTGAATGTTCATAAATTAAAAAAAAAATTATTTGCCAAAAAATTAAAAGTTAAGAAATTACAGAATAATAAATTTTACTCAAAATAAAAATTGCATCGTTAAAAAATATTATTTTGGATATGAAAAAACGGTGTTTAATATCAGAAAATGCACCTGATATATTACAATCGACAATAGAATCAGATGACACAGAAAAAATGCTGGAAGCAATAAAAATTGGAAAACATGGTACTAAGTACCCACCTGTTTTAAGATCTTTTGCAATAACTTTACATTTTTATTCTCCTAGGGCGTATAATTATTTAAGAACAGTATTTAAAAATAAATTACCATCTCCAAGGACATTAAGACAATGGTATTCGTCTATTGATGGTGAACCGGGATTTTTTGAAGAAGCTTTAAATGCTATAAAAATGAAAACCCAAGAAAAAAAAAATTACTGCTGCTTACTGATGGATGAAATGTCTATAAGAAAACATGTGCAGTATGATAAAATTAAAAAAAAATTTATAGGAAGTTGACTGTAATTTCAAAAGACAATTAGATGATTCTTTCCCTATAGCAACTGAAGTTTTGTTTTGATGATTAACGCAATAAACGATAGATGAAAAATTCCTATTGGATACTTTGCAGTTAATGGATTGAACGGTTCAGAAAAGGCAAATATAATAAAAGAAGCCTTAATTTTTTAAAAAGATATTTGCATCTTGAAATAATTAATCTAACTTTTGATAGTCCACCCAGCAATATAGCAATGGCTGCAGAATTGGGAGCTAATTTAAAACCCGAGAATATGAAACCGTTCTTTTTAAATCCGCTAACTAATAAAAAAATATTTATATTACTTGATATTGATCATATGCTTAAGTTGATCAGAAATACATTAGCTACTAAAGAATTGATGTACAATAAAAATGGTGATAAAATAGAGTGGAAATTTATTGAAAATTAGTATGATTTGCAAACCACAGAAGGAATACATTTGGCTAATAAAATAACTCAAAAGCATATCGAATGGCAAAATCAGAAAATGAAAGTAAAACTAGCTGCACAAACATTTAGTAAAAGTGTAGCAGATGCGTTACAATATTTATCCGAAACAAAGCATAAATCATTTATTTAATGTAAAGCTAGAATTTATTAGGATATTAAATGATTTATTTGATATTTTTAATTCAAAAACAAAATTCGGAAAAGCATATAAAAACGCTATAGGGGAAATAAATAAAGAAGATTACTTTAATTTTTTTAAAAACGCCCCACATTATTTAATGAATTTAAGAACAACTGCTGATATTCAAGGAGCGAAAATAATAGATTTGCGAGTAAAAACAGGATTTTTAGGTTTTATCTTGGCTAGTCACACTTTTGAACAAATGTACAAAGAATATTTTGAAACAAATGATAATTTACACTAATTTGTACCCTTAAATTTAGTCAAAACCATTTGGAAACTTTTTTTTCAGCTATAAGAAGCCGCGGATACTGGAACAATAATCCTACAGAAGCGCAATTTATGTCAGCTTACAAAAGGCTTTTAATTAAAAATGAAATAAAATCCTCAGCAGAAGCAAATTGTTTGGAACAAATGGATATTAAAATATTAACGGTCTCATCCAGAAGAACATTTGACAAAATTAATTCAAATTCATTTCAATTCTGGAAAATCATAGATATTTTCTAATAAAATTTATAGCAGAAAATTATTTAAATGTAAAACTTTTTCATTTGGCAAAATTGAAAACACAACTTTTAAATCAATCTAAATTTAGTAGGCAAAAATTAAAAAAATTAATATTATTTGCTGGTTTGTAAAATACCTGAATTATCTTTTAAATTTATATTTAAATATTTCATATTTTTCACATTTTGTAAATAATTTTAAATTTTTTTCATAATTCTTTGTAAATAAACACAACATATTATCATTTCATGCATTTTCTATTATGTACCTAACATACTACATATTATGTATATTAGCTTTTCATTCATTTTATTTTTGTCCTGTTAATTACTTTTTGTGAACTGAATTAAAACTTTATTATTTTATGCTTGTTATTTATTTTTTGTTAAATGTTGAATTTTGTATTATTTTATGCATGTTATTTGTTATACTGAATTTTCAATTATTTTTGTTTTTTGTTATTTTATTACCTTTGTTTAAATATTTATTTTTTCTGTAAAGTGGAATAGGCCTCCTGGGGAACCACTAAAAAAAAAACGCACCTTTTTCTTTACCCGATAGGTGGTGTGGAAAAAAGAAAATTTATTTTACAATAACATTAATATTTTATTTTATATTTTATCACTTTAATACAGCTCGTGCTCATCGTTTGATCCTAAAATTAAAAATATGGTTCATAAAAAATAAATATTATAGCCAAATACTTGCTTATCGTCGTTCCAGTGACTAAAAACATGAAGTTTATATAAATTAAAAAAGAAAGCAATATTCAAATAATATATGTACCTTGGACAAAGTTTTCCAATCGATAAATACGATACGATAAATTTTCTCTGCAATTCTTTAATTTGAAATTTTCTTGTTTGTTATTCTTGTATATTCTCTTCAAATTTAGAATTTAAATTCATTAGACTTTTCTTCCACAGCGGAAGTTCCACTCCATTCAATTGAATTCGAATAATTTAAACTAAATAATTTAAGTTTTCAACTTTTCTTTTATATTCAATATTCGTTAATTTTAAATATACAATATAAAAAATATCTAAATTTATACATCCAAATCTATCAATATCTATGAGAGAAACTGTACTGCGATTTTATAATAATTTTAATGAAATTTTATGATTTAAAAACAGCTGGCATCCAACTTACGTCAAATGAACGACATTACTTAGATGTCATATGTTTTATTTTTGACTGAAATTTCTTGTATAGGAAAATACATTAGAGTGAAAGAGAAAGTGCCAATCTAAAGTACTATTATATCTATGCCTATAACATAGAACATTCTGAATTTTTTTTGTTCGTTTATGTTTACCGTTCATGCATATATCATCATCATCATCATTATATAAATACGCCAGCATTGTTTTTTGGCTCCCTTTTCAGAGAAAACTACTGGACCGATTTACATGGTTTATGCATCATTAAAAAGAATGATGGGAGGAAAAACAAAATTTGTTTTTACCTTTTTGATCGCGGTGGTAGTTTAGGAATATATAATATACATCTATACTCTTATCATTCATTCATCAGTGACTTATATGATTTGTAAATAAACATGATATTATATAAGTATGTATATATATCAATATCATATAAATAAAAATTCTTCAAGCAACCGTTATGTTGTTTATTTATTTACATTTTTTTGTACTACGCATTGTATCCTCAACAATTTCAAATTATCGAGTAAAACAAATGCAAAAAATTTGTTGAAGAAATTTGTTAGAAAATTTGAAAAAATCAAGTAACACTTTCGTCAATTATAAAGTAACCCTATATTATTAAAAAAAGTTGTTAACAGAAATAAGAGTATAATGTTGAAGGTTTAATTTTTGTGTATTACTTCAAAAAACTTCAAGTTACAGGTGTTTAAAAATAGGAAATTTTAAGTTTTTGACCCCTTACAGCACCTAAACGGGGGGTGATACAAAAAATATTTCTGAAATGGCTCTTACTTATTTTTAAGGTCTAACTTCTGTCAAAATTTCAAGTTTCCAACTTAAACCGTTTAGAAGATAGAAGGGTTAAAGAATTTTGCAAAATTTGAATTTCACATAACGGTAAATTAAGACACCGTATGCCACAATTATATATTTATTGTATATACACTTTTAAAGCTAATAAAAGTAGTAATCGTTTGGCGTTTTCAAAATGAAGATATACCTTATACAACTTGTGCTATAACAATTTAAATATAGAGCTTTTTTGAACCTTTGGGGAGCTGTAGCTCCGTAAAGGGTGGGGCTACAAAAAAAAGTTATTAAAAATAAAATTAATATTTTTGTGAGATCTATCAGCAGTTAAAATTTCATAGCTCTATTTCAAAACAAATGTGAGGATCTAAAAGTTAGGTGTTCGAGAGCTACCCTAAGTTTTTGTCCAAACTTAACCAAAAAAAATAGGGAACCTACAAATTACTCCTAAAATATTTTGTGTAAATTTGAAGATTCTAGCTTTCTTAGTTTTTGAGTTAGCATGCTGACGGACGGACGGACGGACATGGCTCAAACGTCTTAGAATTTTTTTCTGATCCGATCTATACCTTTGAAGGTATATCTAGCTCGCTTATTTCGAGGTGTTACAAACGGAGGAGTAATTTTATTATACCCAATACTATCGTACGGGTATAATTATAATTAATAATTTCAAAAATAAAAATTAGTTCTAATTTAAACTATAATTAAAAAACAATAAATTAATTAAAGGCAACAACGAATTAACAAATCTTATATAATAAATCAAAACTAAGAATTTAATAATATTATAAGTTAATAAAAAAATAATAATAAATTAGAGTAGCTAGGATAAGGGGGTTCTATTCCAAAGAGCGATGAGCAGTGAGGCTTCTATTCCAAAGAGTGATGTGGGTTAGCAATGTGGGTTCTATTCCAATGAGCGATGAGCAGTGGAGATTTTTTTATTTTTTTTGTTTTGACTTTTTATTTATTCCTTCTGTTTCTGTTTACCTCCACCGATTAATATCATTGGCAAATCCAATAAGGAAATCAGTAATCACATGGAAACACTAAATTTTAAAAATTATTTAATAAAAAACACTAGTGTCTACACTAAAATTATAACAAATTCCATTGAAGATTTCAAAACTTTATTTGGAGCACTGGCTGATTTCAATAAAAAACAAACGGATCAAAATAGAGTGTGGAGATTTTTTACACATGCAAATCGTGCAGACAAATCCACAAAATTTGTTCTATATGGCCTTGATTCATCTATTCAACCAGAGGATGTTTCTGCAGCAATTGCTCTGGAGGGTGTTAGCTGTATTGAAGTCAAACCAATGCAAATGAAAACATCGCGATATTTCCAGCATCAAAATTTTATTATTCACATTAAAAAAAATAACATTAAATTAGCGGAAATTAGAACTCGTATTAAAGCCCTTTTTAACAGATTTATCAAATGGGATTATTATACTTACAGGAAAAGCGGTCACATATTATGTTACAACTGCCAAACCTATGGTCACGGTGCGTCTTTTTGCCATCATAACACAATATGTGGAATTTGTGCCGGTTCACATAATACAAAAAACTGTGAAGAAGTGAATAAACCGACCGATCAACAAAAATTAAAATGTGCCAACTGTAAAAGTCCACACAAAACTAATTTCTCGCTTTGCCCTGAAAGATTAAATACAACCAAATTATACAGTCAATTAGAGAAAAAAATAATACAAAAATAATACAAAATACAAGAATGTCAGAAAACCACGTTTTCACAACATTAACACTAACGATGTATCAGCCTTTTCTTTTCTTCCAAATACAACTAAGAATTCTACAACACAAAAGAGAACACCTATTTACAGTTTATTCACAAACATGGGAACTTCAAATGATCTCTCATACGCAAGTATTTTACAATCAACTAAAACAAATAACAATAGTTTAAGTAATAATTTTAACATTAACACTAACAATAATGTAAATGTAAATAGTGATTTGTTCTCGTATAATGAGTTACTCTCAATCTCACAAGAGCTTTTAAACAAACTTTCAAGCTGCAAAACTAAACTAGAACAAATCAATATATTATTCGAAATCACTTTAAAATATGTATGTAATAATGTCAGTAATTAATTACAACAATATTAAAGTTTTATATTGGAATGCCAGAAGCATCTCCAATAAAAAAATTGAATTTCTAAGTTTACTGAGGAAAGATAAAATAGATATAGCAGTTCTCACTGAAACTTGGTTAAAAAATAGTTCTTTTTCCGATGCTCTATTTGATGTATATGTATGTAACAGGGCATATGCAAGGGGCGGAGGTGTAGCGATTTTAGTTAGGAAAAATATCAAACACACACTATTGTCAAAGATTAAAACGAAAGTTTTCGAAACTATTGCTGTAAAGATTGAAACTAACTTAGGTGAAATTTCAATAATAGGAGCTTATTTCCGCGGTGAAAATAGCAACAAACAATTATTAAATGATTTTAATAATGACTTAAATTTATTTAATAATTTACAAAATAATTATTGTATTATAGGTGACTTTAACTGTAGACATTTAGCTTGGAACTGTCTTAAAAATAATATTTGGGGTAAAACTTTGCATAAAAAACTTCACCACAGTAATTTTCAGCTATTATATCCACCATCTCCAACTTATGTTCCAATAAACCAAAGACACAAACCATCAACATTAGATTTAATTCTCACCAATATTAGTAATTATTTAGATAGTCCAATTACCATAAATGAATTAAACTCAGACCACCTTCCGGTAGTTTTTAACATTAACCAATCTTTTTTTAATAAAGAACTTCCTAAAACATTTTTATTTAAAAAAACAAACTAGAAGACATTTAACAAAATTCTTAAAAGGAAATTAACCACGTTAGTGTTTCCTGAATCAGTATATCACACTGAAATTGATACTATTATTGAAAATTTTCATAGAAAGTTACAAGAAACCATAGATCACATTGTTCCAAAAAAAGTAATGCAACAAAAAGACTGGTTGCCAAAAATTTCAGAGGCCTTAAAGAACTTAATTACTCTACGAAACAATGAAAGGCGTAAATGGCAACGAATTAGAAATCCAATTCATAAAATACTAGTCAAAAGATTTAACCGTATCATTAAAAGTAAAATTATGGAACTTAAAAATAACTCATGGAATAACTTCCTTTCATCTTTAAATAAAGGCTCAAAACCCTTTTGGAACTTATCCAAAGTTCTGAATAAAAAAAGAACTAAAATTCCAGCCTTATTTGTTAACAACGAAACTTTAACCACTGATAAAGAAAAAGCTATAAAACTAGCAGAGTTTTTTGCTAATCAAAACTCCCTGACTTGTAACTATAGCGACATTAATACTACTATTATGGTTGAAAATTCTATCATCTCACTAAATGCAGACATTAGCTACAACAATTGTCCAAGATTTTCTGTAAATGACGTTTTACAAATAACCCAATCATTAAAAACGAGAAAAGCTGCCGGACAAGATAAGATACCCAACATTGTGCTTAAAAATCTTTCAAGATCAAATTACAAGATTCTCAATAAGATTTTCAACGAATGTCTGAGACTAAGCTATTTTCCCAGAAGTTGGAAAATAGCTATAGTGGCTTGCATTCCCAAAATGGGTAAAGATGCTTCAAAAAATTAAAGTTACCGTCCAATCAGTCTACTAAATACAACCGGTAAGATATTTGAAAAACTTCTAAAAAATAAAATCGAAAATTTTTTGGAAGATTCAAATATCCTCTTAAATGAACAATTCGGTTTCAGAAGGAAGCATAATACTTCGCAACAAATCTGCAGAATAAAGAAATTAATCAAAAAAGAACTTGATAATAAAAATTCAGTGGGAATGATAACGTTAGATATTCAAAAAGCCTTTGACTCTGTTTGGCACAAGGCGTTAATCCATAAAATGATAAGCTATAGATTCCCTAAATACCTAACTAAAATTATTCACAGTTTCTTAAATGATAGAACTTTTGCGGTTAAAATCGGTTCAATCCAATCGGACAACAAAAGAATTAGCGCAGGAGTACCCCAAGGCTCCGCGCTATCACCAGTTCTCTATAACATTTACATTTCAGACATCCCAAAACCCCCGAATTGTGAAATTTCTTTGTATGCAGACGACACCGCGGTATTAGCATCCTCACCAAACCCTGCCGATATTATTAGGTATTTAGAGAATGGTTTCTCCAGAATCAGAGACTATTACTATAAGTGGAAAATTAAAATTAACGGTCAGAAAACAAAAACGATCTTCTTTACCAGAAAAAGAAAACCAAGTCACTTGCCAAACAGAAATTTAATACTAGTTAATAATGAAACCAACTGGGAGAATGAATATCTAGGCATTAATTTACACATATCTAGGCTTTTTTGTACACAAAATTTTTTTTTTTTAAGGCTTAATAAAATAAATAAAAAATAAATTTGAAAAAATCAAGTAACACTTTCGTCAATTATAAAGTAACCCTATATTTTAAAAAAAAGTTGTTAACAGAAATAAGAGTATAATGTTGAAGCTTTAATTTTTGTGAATTACTTCAAAAAAATTTTAACAGGTGTTTAAAAATAGAAAATTTTCAGTTTTTGACCCCTTACAGCTCCTAAACGGGGGGTGATACAAAAAAAATTTCTGAAATGACTCATACTTATTTTTAAAGATCTAACTTCTGTTAAAATTTTAAGTTTCCAACTTAAACCGTTTAGAAGATAGAAGGGTTAAAGGATTTTGCAAAATTTGAGTTTCGCATAACTAAATTAAGACACCGTATGCCACAAATATATATTTATTGTATAAATACTTTTAAAGCTAATAACAGTAGTAATCGTTTGGCGTTTTCAGAATGAAGATATACCTTATACAACTTGTGCTATAACAATTTAAATATAGAGCTTTTTTGAACCTTTGGGGAGCTGTAGCTCCGTAAAGGGTGGGGCTACAAAAAAAAGTTATTAAAAATAAAATTAATATTTTTGTGAGATCTATCAGCAGTTAAAATTTCATAGCTCTATTTCAAAAAAAATGTGAGGATCTAAAAGTTAGGTGTTCGAGAGCTACCCTAAGTTTTTGTCCAAACTTAACCAAAAAAAATAGGGAACCTACAAATTACTCCTAAAATATTTTGTGTAAATTTGAAGATTCTAGCTTTCTTAGTTTTTCAGTTAGCATGCTGACGGACGGACGGACGGACATGGCTCAAACGTCTTAGAATTTTTTTTCTGATCCGATCTATACCGTTGAAGGTATATCTAGCTCGCTTGTTTCGAGGTGTTACAAACGGAGGAGTAATTTTATTATACCCAATACTATCGTACGGGTATAATTATAATTAATAATTTCAAAAATAAAAATCAGTTCTAATTTAAACTATAATTAAAAAACAACAAATTAATTAAAGGCAACAACGAATTAACAAATCTTATATAATAAATCAAAACTAAGAATTTTATAATATCATAAGTTAATAAAAAAATAATAATAAATTAGAGTAGTTAGGATAAGGGGGTTCTATTCCAAAGAGCGATGAGCAGTGAGGGTTCTATTCCAAAGAGTGATGTGGGTTAGCAATGTGGGTTCTATTCCAATGAGCGATGAGCAGTGGAGATTTTTTTATTTTTTTTGTTTTGACTTTTTATTTATTCCTTCTGTTTCTGTTTACCTCCACCGATTAATATCATTGGCAAATCCAATAAGGAAATCAGTAATCACATGGAAACACTAAATTTTAAAAATTATTTAATAAAAAACACTAGTGTCTACACTAAAATTATAACAAATTCCATTGAAGATTTCAAAACTTTATTTGGAGCACTGGCTGATTTCAATAAAAAACAAACGGATCAAAATAGAGTGTGGAGATTTTTTACACATGCAAATCGTGCAGACAAACCCATAAAATTTGTTCTATATGGCCTTGATTCATCTATTCAACCAGAGGATGTTTCTGCAGCAATTGCTCTGGAGGGTGTTAGCTGTATTAAAGTCAAACCAATGCAAATGAAAACATCGCGATATTTCCAGCATCAAAATTTTATTATCCACATTAAAAAAAATACAATTAAATTAGCGGAAATTAGAACTCGTATTAAAGCCCTTTTTAACAGAGTTATCAAATGGGATTATTATACTTACAGGAAAAGCGGTCACATATTATGTTACAACTGCCAAACCTATGGTCACGGTGCGTCTTTTTGCCATCATAACACAATATGTGGAATTTGTGCCGGTTCACATAATACAAAAAACTGTGAAGAAGTAAACCGACCGATCAACAAAAATTAAAATGTGCCAACTGTAAAGGTCCACACAAAACTAATTTCTCGCTTTGCCCTGAAAGATTAAATACAACCAAATTATACAGTCAATTAGAGAAAAAAATAATACAAAAAACCAGAATGTCAGAAAACCACGTTTTCACAACATTAACACTAACGATGTATCAGCCTTTTCTTTTCTTCCAAATACAACTAAGAATTCTACAACACAAAAGAGAACACCTATTTACAGTTTATTCACAAACATGGGAACTTCAAATGATCTCTCATACGCAAGTATTTTACAATCAACTAAAACAAATAACAATAGTTTAAGTAATAATTTTAACATTAACACTAACAATAATGTAAATGTAAATAGTGATTTGTTCTCGTATAATGAGTTACTCTCAATCTCACAAGAGCTTTTAAACAAACTTTCAAGCTGCAAAACTAAACTAGAACAAATCAATATATTATTCGAAATCACTTTAAAATATGTATGTAATAATGTCAGTAATTAATTACAACAATATTAAAGTTTTATATTGGAATGCCAGAAGCATCTCCAATAAAAAAATTGAATTTCTAAGTTTACTGAGGAAAGATAAAATAGATATAGCAGTTCTCACTGAAACTTGGTTAAAAAATAGTTCTTTTTCCGATGCTCTATTTGATGTATATGTATGTAACAGGGCATATGCAAGGGGCGGAGGTGTAGCGATTTTAGTTAGGAAAAATATCAAACACACACTATTGTCAAAGATTAAAACGAAAGTTTTCGAAACTATTGCTGTAAAGATTGAAACTAACTTAGGTGAAATTTCAATAATAGGAGCTTATTTCCGCGGTGAAAATAGCAACAAACAATTATTAAATGATTTTAATAATGACTTAAATTTATTTAATAATTTACAAAATAATTATTGTATTATAGGTGACTTTAACTGTAGACATTTAGCTTGGAACTGTCTTAAAAATAATATTTGGGGTAAAACTTTGCATAAAAAACTTCACCACAGTAATTTTCAGCTATTATATCCACCATCTCCAACTTATGTTCCAATAAACCAAAGACACAAACCATCAACATTAGATTTAATTCTCACCAATATTAGTAATTATTTAGATAGTCCAATTACCATAAATGAATTAAACTCAGACCACCTTCCGGTAGTTTTTAACATTAACCAATCTTTTTTTAATAAAGAACTTCCTAAAACATTTTTATTTAAAAAAACAAACTAGAAGACATTTAACAAAATTCTTAAAAGGAAATTAACCACGTTAGTGTTTCCTGAATCAGTATATCACACTGAAATTGATACTATTATTGAAAATTTTCATAGAAAGTTACAAGAAACCATAGATCACATTGTTCCAAAAAAAGTAATGCAACAAAAAGACTGGTTGCCAAAAATTTCAGAGGCCTTAAAGAACTTAATTACTCTACGAAACAATGAAAGGCGTAAATGGCAACGAATTAGAAATCCAATTCATAAAATACTAGTCAAAAGATTTAACCGTATCATTAAAAGTAAAATTATGGAACTTAAAAATAACTCATGGAATAACTTCCTTTCATCTTTAAATAAAGGCTCAAAACCCTTTTGGAACTTATCCAAAGTTCTGAATAAAAAAAGAACTAAAATTCCAGCCTTATTTGTTAACAACGAAACTTTAACCACTGATAAAGAAAAAGCTATAAAACTAGCAGAGTTTTTTGCTAATCAAAACTCCCTGACTTGTAACTATAGCGACATTAATACTACTATTATGGTTGAAAATTCTATCATCTCACTAAATGCAGACATTAGCTACAACAATTGTCCAAGATTTTCTGTAAATGACGTTTTACAAATAACCCAATCATTAAAAACGAGAAAAGCTGCCGGACAAGATAAGATACCCAACATTGTGCTTAAAAATCTTTCAAGATCAAATTACAAGATTCTCAATAAGATTTTCAACGAATGTCTGAGACTAAGCTATTTTCCCAGAAGTTGGAAAATAGCTATAGTGGCTTGCATTCCCAAAATGGGTAAAGATGCTTCAAAAAATTAAAGTTACCGTCCAATCAGTCTACTAAATACAACCGGTAAGATATTTGAAAAACTTCTAAAAAATAAAATCGAAAATTTTTTGGAAGATTCAAATATCCTCTTAAATGAACAATTCGGTTTCAGAAGGAAGCATAATACTTCGCAACAAATCTGCAGAATAAAGAAATTAATCAAAAAAGAACTTGATAATAAAAATTCAGTGGGAATGATAACGTTAGATATTCAAAAAGCCTTTGACTCTGTTTGGCACAAGGCGTTAATCCATAAAATGATAAGCTATAGATTCCCTAAATACCTAACTAAAATTATTCACAGTTTCTTAAATGATAGAACTTTTGCGGTTAAAATCGGTTCAATCCAATCGGACAACAAAAGAATTAGCGCAGGAGTACCCCAAGGCTCCGCGCTATCACCAGTTCTCTATAACATTTACATTTCAGACATCCCAAAACCCCCGAATTGTGAAATTTCTTTGTATGCAGACGACACCGCGGTATTAGCATCCTCACCAAACCCTGCCGATATTATTAGGTATTTAGAGAATGGTTTCTCCAGAATCAGAGACTATTACTATAAGTGGAAAATTAAAATTAACGGTCAGAAAACAAAAACGATCTTCTTTACCAGAAAAAGAAAACCAAGTCACTTGCCAAACAGAAATTTAATACTAGTTAATAATGAAACCAACTGGGAGAATGAATATCTAGGCATTAATTTACACATATCTAGGCTTTTTTGTACACAAAATTTTTTTTTTTTAAGGCTTAATAAAATAAATAAAAAATAAATTTGAAAAAATCAAGTAACACTTTCGTCAATTATAAAGTAACCCTATATTTTAAAAAAAAGTTGTTAACAGAAATAAGAGTATAATGTTGAAGCTTTAATTTTTGTGAATTACTTCAAAAAAATTTTAACAGGTGTTTAAAAATAGAAAATTTTCAGTTTTTGACCCCTTACAGCTCCTAAACGGGGGGTGATACAAAAAAAATTTCTGAAATGACTCATACTTATTTTTAAAGATCTAACTTCTGTTAAAATTTCAAGTTTCCAACTTAAACCGTTTAGAAGATAGAAGGGTTAAAGGATTTTGCAAAATTTGAGTTTCGCATAACTAAATTAAGACACCGTATGCCACAAATATATATTTATTGTATAAATACTTTTAAAGCTAATAACAGTAGTAATCGTTTGGCGTTTTCAGAATGAAGATATACCTTATACAACTTGTGCTATAACAATTTAAATATAGAGCTTTTTTGAACCTTTGGGGAGCTGTAGCTCCGTAAAGGGTGGGGCTACAAAAAAAAGTTATTAAAAATAAAATTAATATTTTTGTGAGATCTATCAGCAGTTAAAATTTCATAGCTCTATTTCAAAAAAAATGTGAGGATCTAAAAGTTAGGTGTTCGAGAGCTACCCTAAGTTTTTGTCCAAACTTAACTTAAAAGGGAACCTACAAATTACTCCTAAAATATTTTGTGTAAATTTGAAGATTCTAGCTTTCTTAGTTTTTCAGTTAGCATGCTGACGGACGGACGGACGGACATGGCTCAAACGTCTTAGAATTTTTTTTCTGATCCGATCTATACCGTTGAAGGTATATCTAGCTCGCTTGTTTCGAGGTGTTACAAACGGAGGAGTAATTTTATTATACCCAATACTATCGTACGGGTATAATTATAATTAATAATTTCAAAAATAAAAATCAGTTCTAATTTAAACTATAATTAAAAAACAACAAATTAATTAAAGGCAACAACGAATTAACAAATCTTATATAATAAATCAAAACTAAGAATTTTATAATATCATAAGTTAATAAAAAAATAATAATAAATTAGAGTAGTTAGGATAAGGGGGTTCTATTCCAAAGAGCGATGAGCAGTGAGGGTTCTATTCCAAAGAGTGATGTGGGTTAGCAATGTGGGTTCTATTCCAATGAGCGATGAGCAGTGGAGATTTTTTTATTTTTTTTGTTTTGACTTTTTATTTATTCCTTCTGTTTCTGTTTACCTCCACCGATTAATATCATTGGCAAATCCAATAAGGAAATCAGTAATCACATGGAAACACTAAATTTTAAAAATTATTTAATAAAAAACACTAGTGTCTACACTAAAATTATAACAAATTCCATTGAAGATTTCAAAACTTTATTTGGAGCACTGGCTGATTTCAATAAAAAACAAACGGATCAAAATAGAGTGTGGAGATTTTTTACACATGCAAATCGTGCAGACAAACCCATAAAATTTGTTCTATATGGCCTTGATTCATCTATTCAACCAGAGGATGTTTCTGCAGCAATTGCTCTGGAGGGTGTTAGCTGTATTAAAGTCAAACCAATGCAAATGAAAACATCGCGATATTTCCAGCATCAAAATTTTATTATCCACATTAAAAAAAATACAATTAAATTAGCGGAAATTAGAACTCGTATTAAAGCCCTTTTTAACAGAGTTATCAAATGGGATTATTATACTTACAGGAAAAGCGGTCACATATTATGTTACAACTGCCAAACCTATGGTCACGGTGCGTCTTTTTGCCATCATAACACAATATGTGGAATTTGTGCCGGTTCACATAATACAAAAAACTGTGAAGAAGTAAACCGACCGATCAACAAAAATTAAAATGTGCCAACTGTAAAGGTCCACACAAAACTAATTTCTCGCTTTGCCCTGAAAGATTAAATACAACCAAATTATACAGTCAATTAGAGAAAAAAATAATACAAAAAACCAGAATGTCAGAAAACCACGTTTTCACAACATTAACACTAACGATGTATCAGCCTTTTCTTTTCTTCCAAATACAACTAAGAATTCTACAACACAAAAGAGAACACCTATTTACAGTTTATTCACAAACATGGGAACTTCAAATGATCTCTCATACGCAAGTATTTTACAATCAACTAAAACAAATAACAATAGTTTAAGTAATAATTTTAACATTAACACTAACAATAATGTAAATGTAAATAGTGATTTGTTCTCGTATAATGAGTTACTCTCAATCTCACAAGAGCTTTTAAACAAACTTTCAAGCTGCAAAACTAAACTAGAACAAATCAATATATTATTCGAAATCACTTTAAAATATGTATGTAATAATGTCAGTAATTAATTACAACAATATTAAAGTTTTATATTGGAATGCCAGAAGCATCTCCAATAAAAAAATTGAATTTCTAAGTTTACTGAGGAAAGATAAAATAGATATAGCAGTTCTCACTGAAACTTGGTTAAAAAATAGTTCTTTTTCCGATGCTCTATTTGATGTATATGTATGTAACAGGGCATATGCAAGGGGCGGAGGTGTAGCGATTTTAGTTAGGAAAAATATCAAACACACACTATTGTCAAAGATTAAAACGAAAGTTTTCGAAACTATTGCTGTAAAGATTGAAACTAACTTAGGTGAAATTTCAATAATAGGAGCTTATTTCCGCGGTGGAAATAGCAACAAACAATTATTAAATGATTTTAATAATGACTTAAATTTATTTAATAATTTACAAAATAATTATTGTATTATAGGTGACTTTAGCTGTAGACATTTAGCTTGGAACTGTCTTAAAAATAATATTTGGGGTAAAACTTTGCATAAAAAACTTCACCACAGTAATTTTCAGCTATTATATCCACCATCTCCAACTTATGTTCCAATAAACCAAAGACACAAACCATCAACATTAGATTTAATTCTCACCAATATTAGTAATTATTTAGATAGTCCAATTACCATAAATGAATTAAACTCAGACCACCTTCCGGTAGTTTTTAACATTAACCAATCTTTTTTTAATAAAGAACTTCCTAAAACATTTTTATTTAAAAAAACAAACTAGAAGACATTTAACAAACTTCTTAAAAGGAAATTAACCACGTTAGTGTTTCCTGAATCAGTATATCACACTGAAATTGATACTATTATTGAAAATTTTCATAGAAAGTTACAAGAAACCATAGATCACGTTGTTCCAAAAAAAGTAATGCAACAAAAAGACTGGTTGCCAAAAATTTCAGAGGCCTTAAAGAACTTAATTACTCTACGAAACAATGAAAGGCGTAAATGGCAACGAATTAGAAATCCAATTCATAAAATACTAGTCAAAAGATTTAACCGTATCATTAAAAGTAAAATTATGGAACTTAAAAATAACTCATGGAATAACTTCCTTTCATCTTTAAATAAAGGCTCAAAACCCTTTTGGAACTTATCCAAAGTTCTGAATAAAAAAAGAACTAAAATTCCAGCCTTATTTGTTAACAACGAAACTTTAACCACTGATAAAGAAAAAGCTATAAAACTAGCAGAGTTTTTTGCTAATCAAAACTCCCTGACTTGTAACTATAGCGACATTAATACTACTATTATGGTTGAAAATTCTATCATCTCACTAAATGCAGACATTAGCTACAACAATTGTCCAAGATTTTCTGTAAATGACGTTTTACAAATAACCCAATCATTAAAAACGAGAAAAGCTGCCGGACAAGATAAGATACCCAACATTGTGCTTAAAAATCTTTCAAGATCAAATTACAAGATTCTCAATAAGATTTTCAACGAATGTCTGAGACTAGGCTATTTTCCCAGAAGTTGGAAAATAGCTATAGTGGCTTGCATTCCCAAAATGGGTAAAGATGCTTCAGAAAATTAAAGTTACCGTCCAATCAGTCTACTAAATACAACCGGTAAGATATTTGAAAAACTTCTAAAAAATAAAATCGAATTTTTTGGAAGATTCAAATATCCTCTTAAATGAACAATTCGGTTTCAGAAGGAAGCATAATACTTCGCAACAAATCTGCAGAATAAAGAAAATAATCAAAAAAGAACTTGATAATAAAAATTCAGTGGGAATGATAACGTTAGATATTCAAAAAGCCTTTGACTCTGTTTGGCACAAGGCGTTAATCCATAAAATGATAAGCTATAGATTCCCTAAATACCTAACTAAAATTATTCACAGTTTCTTAAATGATAGAACTTTTCCGGTTAAAATCGGTTCAATCCAATCGGACAACAAAAGAATTAGCGCAGGAGTAGCCCAAGGCTCCGCGCTATCACCAGTTCTCTATAACATTTACATTTCAGACATCCCAAAACCCCCGAATTGTGAAATTTCTTTGTATGCAGACGACACCGCGGTATTAGCATCCTCATCAAACCCTGCCGATATTATTAGGTATTTAGAGAATGGTTTCTCCAGAATCAGAGACTATTACTATAAGTGGAAAATTAAAATTAACGGTGAGAAAACAAAAACGATCTTCTTTACCAGAAAAAGAAAACCAAGTCACTTGCCAAACAGAAATTTAATACTAGTTAATAATGAAACCAACTGGGAGAATGAATATCTAGGCATTAATTTACACATATCTAGGCTTTTTTGTACACAAAATTTTTTTTTTTTAAGGCTTAATAAAATAAATAAAAAATAAATTTGAAAAAATCAAGTAACACTTTCGTCAATTATAAAGTAACCCTATATTTTAAAAAAAAGTTGTTAACAGAAATAAGAGTATAATGTTGAAGCTTTAATTTTTGTGAATTACTTCAAAAAAATTTTAACAGGTGTTTAAAAATAGAAAATTTTCAGTTTTTGACCCCTTACAGCTCCTAAACGGGGGGTGATACAAAAAAAATTTCTGAAATGACTCATACTTATTTTTAAAGATCTAACTTCTGTTAAAATTTCAAGTTTCCAACTTAAACCGTTTAGAAGATAGAAGGGTTAAAGGATTTTGCAAAATTTGAGTTTCGCATAACTAAATTAAGACACCGTATGCCACAAATATATATTTATTGTATAAATACTTTTAAAGCTAATAACAGTAGTAATCGTTTGGCGTTTTCAGAATGAAGATATACCTTATACAACTTGTGCTATAACAATTTAAATATAGAGCTTTTTTGAACCTTTGGGGAGCTGTAGCTCCGTAAAGGGTGGGGCTACAAAAAAAAGTTATTAAAAATAAAATTAATATTTTTGTGAGATCTATCAGCAGTTAAAATTTCATAGCTCTATTTCAAAAAAAATGTGAGGATCTAAAAGTTAGGTGTTCGAGAGCTACCCTAAGTTTTTGTCCAAACTTAACCAAAAAAAATAGGGAACCTACAAATTACTCCTAAAATATTTTGTGTAAATTTGAAGATTCTAGCTTTCTTAGTTTTTCAGTTAGCATGCTGACGGACGGACGGACGGACATGGCTCAAACGTCTTAGAATTTTTTTCTGATCCGATCTATACCTTTGAAGGTATATCTAGCTCGCTTATTTCGAGGTGTTACAAACGGAGGAGTAATTTTATTATACCCAATACTATCGTACGGGTATAATTATAATTAATAATTTCAAAAATAAAAATCAGTTCTAATTTAAACTATAATTAAAAAACAACAAATTAATTAAAGGCAACAACGAATTAACAAATCTTATATAATAAATCAAAACTAAGAATTTTATAATATCATAAGTTAATAAAAAAATAATAATAAATTAGAGTAGTTAGGATAAGGGGGTTCTATTCCAAAGAGCGATGAGCAGTGAGGGTTCTATTCCAAAGAGTGATGTGGGTTAGCAATGTGGGTTCTATTCCAATGAGCGATGAGCAGTGGAGATTTTTTTATTTTTTTTGTTTTGACTTTTTATTTATTCCTTCTGTTTCTGTTTACCTCCACCGATTAATATCATTGGCAAATCCAATAAGGAAATCAGTAATCACATGGAAACACTAAATTTTAAAAATTATTTAATAAAAAACACTAGTGTCTACACTAAAATTATAACAAATTCCATTGAAGATTTCAAAATTTTATTTGGAGCACTGGCTGATTTCAATAAAAAACAAACGGATCAAAATAGAGTGTGGAGATTTTTTACACATGCAAATCGTGCAGACAAATCCACAAAATTTGTTCTATATGGCCTTGATTCATCTATTCAACCAGAGGATGTTTCTGCAGCAATTGCTCTGGAGGGTGTTAGCTGTATTGAAGTCAAACCAATGCAAATGAAAACATCGCGATATTTCCAGCATCAAAATTTTATTATTCACATTAAAAAAAATAACATTAAATTAGCGGAAATTAGAACTCGTATTAAAGCCCTTTTTAACAGATTTATCAAATGGGATTATTATACTTACAGGAAAAGCGGTCACATATTATGTTACAACTGCCAAACCTATGGTCACGGTGCGTCTTTTTGCCATCATAACACAATATGTGGAATTTGTGCCGGTTCACATAATACAAAAAACTGTGAAGAAGTGAATAAACCGACCGATCAACAAAAATTAAAATGTGCCAACTGTAAAAGTCCACACAAAACTAATTTCTCGCTTTGCCCTGAAAGATTAAATACAACCAAATTATACAGTCAATTAGAGAAAAAAATAATACAAAAAACCAGAATGTCAGAAAACCACGTTTTCACAACATTAACACTAACGATGTATCAGCCTTTTCTTTTCTTCCAAATACAACTAAGAATTCTACAACACAAAAGAGAACACCTATTTACAGTTTATTCACAAACATGGGAACTTCAAATGATCTCTCATACGCAAGTATTTTACAATCAACTAAAACAAATAACAATAGTTTAAGTAATAATTTTAACATTAACACTAACAATAATGTAAATGTAAATAGTGATTTATTCTCGTATAATGAGTTACTCTCAATCTCACAAGAGCTTTTAAACAAACTTTCAAGCTGCAAAACTAAACTAGAACAAATCAATATATTATTCGAAATCACTTTAAAATATGTATGTAATAATGTCAGTAATTAATTACAACAATATTAAAGTTTTATATTGGAATGCCAGAAGCATCTCCAATAAAAAAATTGAATTTCTAAGTTTACTGAGGAAAGATAAAATAGATATAGCAGTTCTCACTGAAACTTGGTTAAAAAATAGTTCTTTTTCCGATGCTCTATTTGATGTATATGTATGTAACTGGGCATATGCAAGGGGCGGAGGTGTAGCGATTTTAGTTAGGAAAAATATCAAACACACACTATTGTCAAAGATTAAAACGAAAGTTTTCGAAACTATTGCTGTAAAGATTGAAACTAACTTAGGTGAAATTTCAATAATAGGAGCTTATTTCCGCGGTGAAAATAGCAACAAACAATTATTAAATGATTTTAATAATGACTTAAATTTATTTAATAATTTACAAAATAATTATTGTATTATAGGTGACTTTAACTGTAGACATTTAGCTTGGAACTGTCTTAAAAATAATATTTGGGGTAAAACTTTGCATAAAAAACTTCACCACAGTAATTTTCAGCTATTATATCCACCATCTCCAACTTATGTTCCAATAAACCAAAGACACAAACCATCAACATTAGATTTAATTCTCACCAATATTAGTAATTATTTAGATAGTCCAATTACCATAAATGAATTAAACTCAGACCACCTTCCGGTAGTTTTTAACATTAACCAATCTTTTTTTAATAAAGAACTTCCTAAAACATTTTTATTTAAAAAAACAAACTAGAAGACATTTAACAAAATTCTTAAAAGGAAATTAACCACGTTAGTGTTTCCTGAATCAGTATATCACACTGAAATTGATACTATTATTGAAAATTTTCATAGAAAGTTACAAGAAACCATAGATCACATTGTTCCAAAAAAAGTAATGCAACAAAAAGACTGGTTGCCAAAAATTTCAGAGGCCTTAAAGAACTTAATTACTCTACGAAACAATGAAAGGCGTAAATGGCAACGAATTAGAAATCCAATTCATAAAATACTAGTCAAAAGATTTAACCGTATCATTAAAAGTAAAATTATGGAACTTAAAAATAACTCATGGAATAACTTCCTTTCATCTTTAAATAAAGGCTCAAAACCCTTTTGGAACTTATCCAAAGTTCTGAATAAAAAAAGAACTAAAATTCCAGCCTTATTTGTTAACAACGAAACTTTAACCACTGATAAAGAAAAAGCTATAAAACTAGCAGAGTTTTTTGCTAATCAAAACTCCCTGACTTGTAACTATAGCGACATTAATACTACTATTATGGTTGAAAATTCTATCATCTCACTAAATGCAGACATTAGCTACAACAATTGTCCAAGATTTTCTGTAAATGACGTTTTACAAATAACCCAATCATTAAAAACGAGAAAAGCTGCCGGACAAGATAAGATACCCAACATTGTGCTTAAAAATCTTTCAAGATCAAATTACAAGATTCTCAATAAGATTTTCAACGAATGTCTGAGACTAGGCTATTTTCCCAGAAGTTGGAAAATAGCTATAGTGGCTTGCATTCTCAAAATGGGTAAAGATGCTTCAAAAAATTAAAGTTACCGTCCAATCAGTCTACTAAATACAACCGGTAAGATATTTGAAAAACTTCTAAAAAATAAAATCGAAAATTTTTTGGAAGATTCAAATATCCTCTTAAATGAACAATTCGGTTTCAGAAGGAAGCATAATACTTCGCAACAAATCTGCAGAATAAAGAAATTAATCAAAAAAGAACTTGATAATAAAAATTCAGTGGGAATGATAACGTTAGATATTCAAAAAGCCTTTGACTCTGTTTGGCACAAGGCGTTAATCCATAAAATGATAAGCTATAGATTCCCTAAATACCTAACTAAAATTATTCACAGTTTCTTAAATGATAGAACTTTTGCGGTTAAAATCGGTTCAATCCAATCGGACAACAAAAGAATTAGCGCAGGAGTACCCCAAGGCTCCGCGCTATCACCAGTTCTCTATAACATTTACATTTCAGACATCCCAAAACCCCCGAATTGTGAAATTTCTTTGTATGCAGACGACACCGCGGTATTAGCATCCTCACCAAACCCTGCCGATATTATTAGGTATTTAGAGAATGGTTTCTCCAGAATCAGAGACTATTACTATAAGTGGAAAATTAAAATTAACGGTCAGAAAACAAAAACGATCTTCTTTACCAGAAAAAGAAAACCAAGTCACTTGCCAAACAGAAATTTAATACTAGTTAATAATGAAACCAACTGGGAGAATGAATATCTAGGCATTAATTTACACATATCTAGGCTTTTTTGTACACAAAATTTTTTTTTTTTAAGGCTTAATAAAATAAATAAAAAATAAATTTGAAAAAATCAAGTAACACTTTCGTCAATTATAAAGTAACCCTATATTTTAAAAAAAAGTTGTTAACAGAAATAAGAGTATAATGTTGAAGCTTTAATTTTTGTGAATTACTTCAAAAAAATTTTAACAGGTGTTTAAAAATAGAAAATTTTCAGTTTTTGACCCCTTACAGCTCCTAAACGGGGGGTGATACAAAAAAAATTTCTGAAATGACTCATACTTATTTTTAAAGATCTAACTTCTGTTAAAATTTCAAGTTTCCAACTTAAACCGTTTAGAAGATAGAAGGGTTAAAGGATTTTGCAAAATTTGAGTTTCGCATAACTAAATTAAGACACCGTATGCCACAAATATATATTTATTGTATAAATACTTTTAAAGCTAATAACAGTAGTAATCGTTTGGCGTTTTCAGAATGAAGATATACCTTATACAACTTGTGCTATAACAATTTAAATATAGAGCTTTTTTGAACCTTTGGGGAGCTGTAGCTCCGTAAAGGGTGGGGCTACAAAAAAAAGTTATTAAAAATAAAATTAATATTTTTGTGAGATCTATCAGCAGTTAAAATTTCATAGCTCTATTTCAAAAAAAATGTGAGGATCTAAAAGTTAGGTGTTCGAGAGCTACCCTAAGTTTTTGTCCAAACTTAACCAAAAAAAATAGGGAACCTACAAATTACTCCTAAAATATTTTGTGTAAATTTGAAGATTCTAGCTTTCTTAGTTTTTCAGTTAGCATGCTGACGGACGGACGGACGGACATGGCTCAAACGTCTTAGAATTTTTTTTCTGATCCGATCTATACCGTTGAAGGTATATCTAGCTCGCTTGTTTCGAGGTGTTACAAACGGAGGAGTAATTTTATTATACCCAATACTATCGTACGGGTATAATTATAATTAATAATTTCAAAAATAAAAATCAGTTCTAATTTAAACTATAATTAAAAAACAACAAATTAATTAAAGGCAACAACGAATTAACAAATCTTATATAATAAATCAAAACTAAGAATTTTATAATATCATAAGTTAATAAAAAAATAATAATAAATTAGAGTAGTTAGGATAAGGGGGTTCTATTCCAAAGAGCGATGAGCAGTGAGGGTTCTATTCCAAAGAGTGATGTGGGTTAGCAATGTGGGTTCTATTCCAATGAGCGATGAGCAGTGGAGATTTTTTTATTTTTTTTGTTTTGACTTTTTATTTATTCCTTCTGTTTCTGTTTACCTCCACCGATTAATATCATTGGCAAATCCAATAAGGAAATCAGTAATCACATGGAAACACTAAATTTTAAAAATTATTTAATAAAAAACACTAGTGTCTACACTAAAATTATAACAAATTCCATTGAAGATTTCAAAACTTTATTTGGAGCACTGGCTGATTTCAATAAAAAACAAACGGATCAAAATAGAGTGTGGAGATTTTTTACACATGCAAATCGTGCAGACAAATCCACAAAATTTGTTCTATATGGCCTTGATTCATCTATTCAACCAGAGGATGTTTCTGCAGCAATTGCTCTGGAGGGTGTTAGCTGTATTGAAGTCAAACCAATGCAAATGAAAACATCGCGATATTTCCAGCATCAAAATTTTATTATTCACATTAAAAAAAATAACATTAAATTAGCGGAAATTAGAACTCGTATTAAAGCCCTTTTTAACAGATTTATCAAATGGGATTATTATACTTACAGGAAAAGCGGTCACATATTATGTTACAACTGCCAAACCTATGGTCACGGTGCGTCTTTTTGCCATCATAACACAATATGTGGAATTTGTGCCGGTTCACATAATACAAAAAACTGTGAAGAAGTGAATAAACCGACCGATCAACAAAAATTAAAATGTGCCAACTGTAAAAGTCCACACAAAACTAATTTCTCGCTTTGCCCTGAAAGATTAAATACAACCAAATTATACAGTCAATTAGAGAAAAAAATAATACAAAAAACCAGAATGTCAGAAAACCACGTTTTCACAACATTAACACTAACGATGTATCAGCCTTTTCTTTTCTTCCAAATACAACTAAGAATTCTACAACACAAAAGAGAACACCTATTTACAGTTTATTCACAAACATGGGAACTTCAAATGATCTCTCATACGCAAGTATTTTACAATCAACTAAAACAAATAACAATAGTTTAAGTAATAATTTTAACATTAACACTAACAATAATGTAAATGTAAATAGTGATTTATTCTCGTATAATGAGTTACTCTCAATCTCACAAGAGCTTTTAAACAAACTTTCAAGCTGCAAAACTAAACTAGAACAAATCAATATATTATTCGAAATCACTTTAAAATATGTATGTAATAATGTCAGTAATTAATTACAACAATATTAAAGTTTTATATTGGAATGCCAGAAGCATCTCCAATAAAAAAATTGAATTTCTAAGTTTACTGAGGAAAGATAAAATAGATATAGCAGTTCTCACTGAAACTTGGTTAAAAAATAGTTCTTTTTCCGATGCTCTATTTGATGTATATGTATGTAACTGGGCATATGCAAGGGGCGGAGGTGTAGCGATTTTAGTTAGGAAAAATATCAAACACACACTATTGTCAAAGATTAAAACGAAAGTTTTCGAAACTATTGCTGTAAAGATTGAAACTAACTTAGGTGAAATTTCAATAATAGGAGCTTATTTCCGCGGTGAAAATAGCAACAAACAATTATTAAATGATTTTAATAATGACTTAAATTTATTTAATAATTTACAAAATAATTATTGTATTATAGGTGACTTTAACTGTAGACATTTAGCTTGGAACTGTCTTAAAAATAATATTTGGGGTAAAACTTTGCATAAAAAACTTCACCACAGTAATTTTCAGCTATTATATCCACCATCTCCAACTTATATTCCAATAAACCAAAGACACAAACCATCAACATTAGATTTAATTCTCACCAATATTAGTAATTATTTAGATAGTCCAATTACCATAAATGAATTAAACTCAGACCACCTTCCGGTAGTTTTTAACATTAACCAATCTTTTTTTAATAAAGAACTTCCTAAAACATTTTTATTTAAAATAACAAACTAGAAGACATTTAACAAAATTCTTAAAAGGAAATTAACCACGTTAGTGTTTCCTGAATCAGTATATCACACTGAAATTGATACTATTATTGAAAATTTTCATAGAAAGTTACAAGAAACCATAGATCACATTGTTCCAAAAAAAGTAATGCAACAAAAAGACTGGTTGCCAAAAATTTCAGAGGCCTTAAAGAACTTAATTACTCTACGAAACAATGAAAGGCGTAAATGGCAACGAATTAGAAATCCAATTCATAAAATACTAGTCAAAAGATTTAACCGTATCATTAAAAGTAAAATTATGGAACTTAAAAATAACTCATGGAATAACTTCCTTTCATCTTTAAATAAAGGCTCAAAACCCTTTTGGAACTTATCCAAAGTTCTGAATAAAAAAAGAACTAAAATTCCAGCCTTATTTGTTAACAACGAAACTTTAACCACTGATAAAGAAAAAGCTATAAAACTAGCAGAGTTTTTTGCTAATCAAAACTCCCTGACTTGTAACTATAGCGACATTAATACTACTATTATGGTTGAAAATTCTATCATCTCACTAAATGCAGACATTAGCTACAACAATTGTCCAAGATTTTCTGTAAATGACGTTTTACAAATAACCCAATCATTAAAAACGAGAAAAGCTGCCGGACAAGATAAGATACCCAACATTGTGCTTAAAAATCTTTCAAGATCAAATTACAAGATTCTCAATAAGATTTTCAACGAATGTCTGAGACTAGGCTATTTTCCCAGAAGTTGGAAAATAGCTATAGTGGCTTGCATTCTCAAAATGGGTAAAGATGCTTCAGAAAATTAAAGTTACCGTCCAATCAGTCTACTAAATACAACCGGTAAGATATTTGAAAAACTTCTAAAAAATAAAATCGAAAATTTTTTGGAAGATTCAAATATCCTCTTAAATGAACAATTCGGTTTCAGAAGGAAGCATAATACTTCGCAACAAATCTGCAGAATAAAGAAATTAATCAAAAAAGAACTTGATAATAAAAATTCAGTGGGAATGATAACGTTAGATATTCAAAAAGCCTTTGACTCTGTTTGGCACAAGGCGTTAATCCATAAAATGATAAGCTATAGATTCCCTAAATACCTAACTAAAATTATTCACAGTTTCTTAAATGATAGAACTTTTGCGGTTAAAATCGGTTCAATCCAATCGGACAACAAAAGAATTAGCGCAGGAGTACCCCAAGGCTCCGCGCTATCACCAGTTCTCTATAACATTTACATTTCAGACATCCCAAAACCCCCGAATTGTGAAATTTCTTTGTATGCAGACGACACCGCGGTATTAGCATCCTCACCAAACCCTGCCGATATTATTAGGTATTTAGAGAATGGTTTCTCCAGAATCAGAGACTATTACTATAAGTGGAAAATTAAAATTAACGGTCAGAAAACAAAAACGATCTTCTTTACCAGAAAAAGAAAACCAAGTCACTTGCCAAACAGAAATTTAATACTAGTTAATAATGAAACCAACTGGGAGAATGAATATCTAGGCATTAATTTACACATATCTAGGCTTTTTTGTACACAAAATTTTTTTTTTTTAAGGCTTAATAAAATAAATAAAAAATAAATTTGAAAAAATCAAGTAACACTTTCGTCAATTATAAAGTAACCCTATATTTTAAAAAAAAGTTGTTAACAGAAATAAGAGTATAATGTTGAAGCTTTAATTTTTGTGAATTACTTCAAAAAAATTTTAACAGGTGTTTAAAAATAGAAAATTTTCAGTTTTTGACCCCTTACAGCTCCTAAACGGGGGGTGATACAAAAAAAATTTCTGAAATGACTCATACTTATTTTTAAAGATCTAACTTCTGTTAAAATTTCAAGTTTCCAACTTAAACCGTTTAGAAGATAGAAGGGTTAAAGGATTTTGCAAAATTTGAGTTTCGCATAACTAAATTAAGACACCGTATGCCACAAATATATATTTATTGTATAAATACTTTTAAAGCTAATAACAGTAGTAATCGTTTGGCGTTTTCAGAATGAAGATATACCTTATACAACTTGTGCTATAACAATTTAAATATAGAGCTTTTTTGAACCTTTGGGGAGCTGTAGCTCCGTAAAGGGTGGGGCTACAAAAAAAAGTTATTAAAAATAAAATTAATATTTTTGTGAGATCTATCAGCAGTTAAAATTTCATAGCTCTATTTCAAAAAAAATGTGAGGATCTAAAAGTTAGGTGTTCGAGAGCTACCCTAAGTTTTTGTCCAAACTTAACCAAAAAAAATAGGGAACCTACAAATTACTCCTAAAATATTTTGTGTAAATTTGAAGATTCTAGCTTTCTTAGTTTTTCAGTTAGCATGCTGACGGACGGACGGACGGACATGGCTCAAACGTCTTAGAATTTTTTTTCTGATCCGATCTATACCGTTGAAGGTATATCTAGCTCGCTTGTTTCGAGGTGTTACAAACGGAGGAGTAATTTTATTATACCCAATACTATCGTACGGGTATAATTATAATTAATAATTTCAAAAATAAAAATCAGTTCTAATTTAAACTATAATTAAAAAACAACAAATTAATTAAAGGCAACAACGAATTAACAAATCTTATATAATAAATCAAAACTAAGAATTTTATAATATCATAAGTTAATAAAAAAATAATAATAAATTAGAGTAGTTAGGATAAGGGGGTTCTATTCCAAAGAGCGATGAGCAGTGAGGGTTCTATTCCAAAGAGTGATGTGGGTTAGCAATGTGGGTTCTATTCCAATGAGCGATGAGCAGTGGAGATTTTTTTATTTTTTTTGTTTTGACTTTTTATTTATTCCTTCTGTTTCTGTTTACCTCCACCGATTAATATCATTGGCAAATCCAATAAGGAAATCAGTAATCACATGGAAACACTAAATTTTAAAAATTATTTAATAAAAAACACTAGTGTCTACACTAAAATTATAACAAATTCCATTGAAGATTTCAAAACTTTATTTGGAGCACTGGCTGATTTCAATAAAAAACAAACGGATCAAAATAGAGTGTGGAGATTTTTTACACATGCAAATCGTGCAGACAAACCCATAAAATTTGTTCTATATGGCCTTGATTCATCTATTCAACCAGAGGATGTTTCTGCAGCAATTGCTCTGGAGGGTGTTAGCTGTATTAAAGTCAAACCAATGCAAATGAAAACATCGCGATATTTCCAGCATCAAAATTTTATTATCCACATTAAAAAAAATACAATTAAATTAGCGGAAATTAGAACTCGTATTAAAGCCCTTTTTAACAGAGTTATCAAATGGGATTATTATACTTACAGGAAAAGCGGTCACATATTATGTTACAACTGCCAAACCTATGGTCACGGTGCGTCTTTTTGCCATCATAACACAATATGTGGAATTTGTGCCGGTTCACATAATACAAAAAACTGTGAAGAAGTAAACCGACCGATCAACAAAAATTAAAATGTGCCAACTGTAAAGGTCCACACAAAACTAATTTCTCGCTTTGCCCTGAAAGATTAAATACAACCAAATTATACAGTCAATTAGAGAAAAAAATAATACAAAAAACCAGAATGTCAGAAAACCACGTTTTCACAACATTAACACTAACGATGTATCAGCCTTTTCTTTTCTTCCAAATACAACTAAGAATTCTACAACACAAAAGAGAACACCTATTTACAGTTTATTCACAAACATGGGAACTTCAAATGATCTCTCATACGCAAGTATTTTACAATCAACTAAAACAAATAACAATAGTTTAAGTAATAATTTTAACACTAACACTAACAATAATGTAAATGTAAATAGTGATTTGTTCTCGTATAATGAGTTACTCTCAATCTCACAAGAGCTTTTAAACAAACTTTCAAGCTGCAAAACTAAACTAGAACAAATCAATATATTATTCGAAATCACTTTAAAATATGTATGTAATAATGTCAGTAATTAATTACAACAATATTAAAGTTTTATATTGGAATGCCAGAAGCATCTCCAATAAAAAAATTGAATTTCTAAGTTTACTGAGGAAAGATAAAATAGATATAGCAGTTCTCACTGAAACTTGGTTAAAAAATAGTTCTTTTTCCGATGCTCTATTTGTTGTATATGTATGTAACAGGGCATATGCAAGGGGCGGAGGTGTAGCGATTTTAGTTAGGAAAAATATCAAACACACATTATTGTCAAAGATTAAAACGAAAGTTTTCGAAACTATTGCTGTAAAGATTGAAACTAACTTAGGTGAAATTTCAATAATAGGAGCTTATTTCCGCGGTGGAAATAGCAACAAACAATTATTAAATGATTTTAATAATGACTTAAATTTATTTAATAATTTACAAAATAATTATTGTATTATAGGTGACTTTAACTGTAGACATTTAGCTTGGAACTGTCTTAAAAATAATATTTGGGGTAAAACTTTGCATAAAAAACTTCACCACAGTAATTTTCAGCTATTATATCCACCATCTCCAACTTATGTTCCAATAAACCAAAGACACAAACCATCAACATTAGATTTAATTCTCACCAATATTAGTAATTATTTAGATAGTCCAATTACCATAAATGAATTAAACTCAGACCACCTTCCGGTAGTTTTTAACATTAACCAATCTTTTTTTAATAAAGAACTTCCTAAAACATTTTTATTTAAAAAAACAAACTAGAAGACATTTAACAAACTTCTTAAAAGGAAATTAACCACGTTAGTGTTTCCTGAATCAGTATATCACACTGAAATTGATACTATTATTGAAAATTTTCATAGAAAGTTACAAGAAACCATAGATCACGTTGTTCCAAAAAAAGTAATGCAACAAAAAGACTGGTTGCCAAAAATTTCAGAGGCCTTAAAGAACTTAATTACTCTACGAAACAATGAAAGGCGTAAATGGCAACGAATTAGAAATCCAATTCATAAAATACTAGTCAAAAGATTTAACCGTATCATTAAAAGTAAAATTATGGAACTTAAAAATAACTCATGGAATAACTTCCTTTCATCTTTAAATAAAGGCTCAAAACCCTTTTGGAACTTATCCAAAGTTCTGAATAAAAAAAGAACTAAAATTCCAGCCTTATTTGTTAACAACGAAACTTTAACCACTGATAAAGAAAAAGCTATAAAACTAGCAGAGTTTTTTGCTAATCAAAACTCCCTGACTTGTAACTATAGCGACATTAATACTACTATTATGGTTGAAAACTCTATCATCTCACTAAATGCAGACATTAGCTACAACAATTGTCCAAGATTTTCTGTAAATGACGTTTTACAAATAACCCAATCATTAAAAACGAGAAAAGCTGCCGGACAAGATAAGATACCCAACATTGTGCTTAAAAATCTTTCAAGATCAAATTACAAGATTCTCAATAAGATTTTCAACGAATGTCTGAGACTAGGCTATTTTCCCAGAAGTTGGAAAATAGCTATAGTGGCTTGCATTCCCAAAATGGGTAAAGATGCTTCAGAAAATTAAAGTTACCGTCCAATCAGTCTACTAAATACAACCGGTAAGATATTTGAAAAACTTCTAAAAAATAAAATCGAATTTTTTGGAAGATTCAAATATCCTCTTAAATGAACAATTCGGTTTCAGAAGGAAGCATAATACTTCGCAACAAATCTGCAGAATAAAGAAAATAATCAAAAAAGAACTTGATAATAAAAATTCAGTGGGAATGATAACGTTAGATATTCAAAAAGCCTTTGACTCTGTTTGGCACAAGGCGTTAATCCATAAAATGATAAGCTATAGATTCCCTAAATACCTAACTAAAATTATTCACAGTTTCTTAAATGATAGAACTTTTCCGGTTAAAATCGGTTCAATCCAATCGGACAACAAAAGAATTAGCGCAGGAGTACCCCAAGGCTCCGCGCTATCACCAGTTCTCTATAACATTTACATTTCAGACATCCCAAAACCCCCGAATTGTGAAATTTCTTTGTATGCAGACGACACCGCGGTATTAGCATCGTCACCAAACCCTGCCGATATTATTAGGTATTTAGAGAATGGTTTCACCAGAATCAGAGACTATTACTATAAGTGGAAAATTAAAATTAACGGTGAGAAAACAAAAACGATCTTCTTTACCAGAAAAAGAAAACCAAGTCACTTGCCAAACAGAAATTTAATACTAGTTAATAATGAAACCAACTGGGAGAATGAATATCTAGGCTTTTTTGTACACAAAATTTTTTTTTTTTAAGGCTTAATAAAATAACTAAAAAATAAATTTGAAAAAATCAAGTAACACTTTCGTCAATTATAAAGTAACCCTATATTTTAAAAAAAAGTTGTTAACAGAAATAAGAGTATAATGTTGAAGCTTTAATTTTTGTGAATTACTTCAAAAAAATTTTAACAGGTGTTTAAAAATAGAAAATTTTCAGTTTTTGACCCCTTACAGCTCCTAAACGGGGGGTGATACAAAAAAAATTTCTGAAATGACTCATACTTATTTTTAAAGATCTAACTTCTGTTAAAATTTCAAGTTTCCAACTTAAACCGTTTAGAAGATAGAAGGGTTAAAGGATTTTGCAAAATTTGAGTTTCGCATAACTAAATTAAGACACCGTATACCACAAATATATATTTATTGTATAAATACTTTTAAAGCTAATAACAGTAGTAATCGTTTGGCGTTTTCAGAATGAAGATATACCTTATACAACTTGTGCTATAACAATTTAAATATAGAGCTTTTTTGAACCTTTGGGGAGCTGTAGCTCCGTAAAGGGTGGGGCTACAAAAAAAAGTTATTAAAAATAAAATTAATATTTTTGTGAGATCTATCAGCAGTTAAAATTTCATAGCTCTATTTCAAAAAAAATGTGAGGATCTAAAAGTTAGGTGTTCGAGAGCTACCCTAAGTTTTTGTCCAAACTTAACCAAAAAAAATAGGGAACCTACAAATTACTCCTAAAATATTTTGTGTAAATTTGAAGATTCTAGCTTTCTTAGTTTTTCAGTTAGCATGCTGACGGACGGACGGACGGACATGGCTCAAACGTCTTAGAATTTTTTTCTGATCCGATCTATACCTTTGAAGGTATATCTAGCTCGCTTATTTCGAGGTGTTACAAACGGAGGAGTAATTTTATTATACCCAATACTATCGTACGGGTATAATTATAATTAATAATTTCAAAAATAAAAATCAGTTCTAATTTAAACTATAATTAAAAAACAACAAATTAATTAAAGGCAACAACGAATTAACAAATCTTATATAATAAATCAAAACTAAGAATTTTATAATATCATAAGTTAATAAAAAAATAATAATAAATTAGAGTAGTTAGGATAAGGGGGTTCTATTCCAAAGAGCGATGAGCAGTGAGGGTTCTATTCCAAAGAGTGATGTGGGTTAGCAATGTGGGTTCTATTCCAATGAGCGATGAGCAGTGGAGATTTTTTTATTTTTTTTGTTTTGACTTTTTATTTATTCCTTCTGTTTCTGTTTACCTCCACCGATTAATATCATTGGCAAATCCAATAAGGAAATCAGTAATCACATGGAAACACTAAATTTTAAAAATTATTTAATAAAAAACACTAGTGTCTACACTAAAATTATAACAAATTCCATTGAAGATTTCAAAACTTTATTTGGAGCACTGGCTGATTTCAATAAAAAACAAACGGATCAAAATAGAGTGTGGAGATTTTTTACACATGCAAATCGTGCAGACAAATCCACAAAATTTGTTCTATATGGCCTTGATTCATCTATTCAACCAGAGGATGTTTCTGCAGCAATTGCTCTGGAGGGTGTTAGCTGTATTGAAGTCAAACCAATGCAAATGAAAACATCGCGATATTTCCAGCATCAAAATTTTATTATTCACATTAAAAAAAATAACATTAAATTAGCGGAAATTAGAACTCGTATTAAAGCCCTTTTTAACAGATTTATCAAATGGGATTATTATACTTACAGGAAAAGCGGTCACATATTATGTTACAACTGCCAAACCTATGGTCACGGTGCGTCTTTTTGCCATCATAACACAATATGTGGAATTTGTGCCGGTTCACATAATACAAAAAACTGTGAAGAAGTGAATAAACCGACCGATCAACAAAAATTAAAATGTGCCAACTGTAAAAGTCCACACAAAACTAATTTCTCGCTTTGCCCTGAAAGATTAAATACAACCAAATTATACAGTCAATTAGAGAAAAAAATAATACAAAAAACCAGAATGTCAGAAAACCACGTTTTCACAACATTAACACTAACGATGTATCAGCCTTTTCTTTTCTTCCAAATACAACTAAGAATTCTACAACACAAAAGAGAACACCTATTTACAGTTTATTCACAAACATGGGAACTTCAAATGATCTCTCATACGCAAGTATTTTACAATCAACTAAAACAAATAACAATAGTTTAAGTAATAATTTTAACATTAACACTAACAATAATGTAAATGTAAATAGTGATTTGTTCTCGTATAATGAGTTACTCTCAATCTCACAAGAGCTTTTAAACAAACTTTCAAGCTGCAAAACTAAACTAGAACAAATCAATATATTATTCGAAATCACTTTAAAATATGTATGTAATAATGTCAGTAATTAATTACAACAATATTAAAGTTTTATATTGGAATGCCAGAAGCATCTCCAATAAAAAAATTGAATTTCTAAGTTTACTGAGGAAAGATAAAATAGATATAGCAGTTCTCACTGAAACTTGGTTAAAAAATAGTTCTTTTTCCGATGCTCTATTTGATGTATATGTATGTAACAGGGCATATGCAAGGGGCGGAGATGTAGCGATTTTAGTTAGGAAAAATATCAAACACACACTATTGTCAAAGATTAAAACGAAAGTTTTCGAAACTATTGCTGTAAAGATTGAAACTAACTTAGGTGAAATTTCAATAATAGGAGCTTATTTCCGCGGTGAAAATAGCAACAAACAATTATTAAATGATTTTAATAATGACTTAAATTTATTTAATAATTTACAAAATAATTATTGTATTATAGGTGACTTTAACTGTAGACATTTAGCTTGGAACTGTCTTAAAAATAATATTTGGGGTAAAACTTTGCATAAAAAACTTCACCACAGTAATTTTCAGCTATTATATCCACCATCTCCAACTTATGTTCCAATAAACCAAAGACACAAACCATCAACATTAGATTTAATTCTCACCAATATTAGTAATTATTTAGATAGTCCAATTACCATAAATGAATTAAACTCAGACCACCTTCCGGTAGTTTTTAACATTAACCAATCTTTTTTTAATAAAGAACTTCCTAAAACATTTTTATTTAAAAAAACAAACTAGAAGACATTTAACAAAATTCTTAAAAGGAAATTAACCACGTTAGTGTTTCCTGAATCAGTATATCACACTGAAATTGATACTATTATTGAAAATTTTCATAGAAAGTTACAAGAAACCATAGATCACATTGTTCCAAAAAAAGTAATGCAACAAAAAGACTGGTTGCCAAAAATTTCAGAGGCCTTAAAGAACTTAATTACTCTACGAAACAATGAAAGGCGTAAATGGCAACGAATTAGAAATCCAATTCATAAAATACTAGTCAAAAGATTTAACCGTATCATTAAAAGTAAAATTATGGAACTTAAAAATAACTCATGGAATAACTTCCTTTCATCTTTAAATAAAGGCTCAAAACCCTTTTGGAACTTATCCAAAGTTCTGAATAAAAAAAGAACTAAAATTCCAGCCTTATTTGTTAACAACGAAACTTTAACCACTGATAAAGAAAAAGCTATAAAACTAGCAGAGTTTTTTGCTAATCAAAACTCCCTGACTTGTAACTATAGCGACATTAATACTACTATTATGGTTGAAAATTCTATCATCTCACTAAATGCAGACATTAGCTACAACAATTGTCCAAGATTTTCTGTAAATGACGTTTTACAAATAACCCAATCATTAAAAACGAGAAAAGCTGCCGGACAAGATAAGATACCCAACATTGTGCTTAAAAATCTTTCAAGATCAAATTACAAGATTCTCAATAAGATTTTCAACGAATGTCTGAGACTAGGCTATTTTCCCAGAAGTTGGAAAATAGCTATAGTGGCTTGCATTCCCAAAATGGGTAAAGATGCTTCAAAAAATTAAAGTTACCGTCCAATCAGTCTACTAAATACAACCGGTAAGATATTTGAAAAACTTCTAAAAAATAAAATCGAAAATTTTTTGGAAGATTCAAATATCCTCTTAAATGAACAATTCGGTTTCAGAAGGAAGCATAATACTTCGCAACAAATCTGCAGAATAAAGAAATTAATCAAAAAAGAACTTGATAATAAAAATTCAGTGGGAATGATAACGTTAGATATTCAAAAAGCCTTTGACTCTGTTTGGCACAAGGCGTTAATCCATAAAATGATAAGCTATAGATTCCCTAAATACCTAACTAAAATTATTCACAGTTTCTTAAATGATAGAACTTTTGCGGTTAAAATCGGTTCAATCCAATCGGACAACAAAAGAATTAGCGCAGGAGTACCCCAAGGCTCCGCGCTATCACCAGTTCTCTATAACATTTACATTTCAGACATCCCAAAACCCCCGAATTGTGAAATTTCTTTGTATGCAGACGACACCGCGGTATTAGCATCCTCATCAAACCCTGCCGATATTATTAGGTATTTAGAGAATGGTTTCTCCAGAATCAGAGACTATTACTATAAGTGGAAAATTAAAATTAACGGTGAGAAAACAAAAACGATCTTCTTTACCAGAAAAAGAAAACCAAGTCACTTGCCAAACAGAAATTTAATACTAGTTAATAATGAAACCAACTGGGAGAATGAATATCTAGGCATTAATTTACACATATCTAGGCTTTTTTGTACACAAAATTTTTTTTTTTTAAGGCTTAATAAAATAAATAAAAAATAAATTTGAAAAAATCAAGTAACACTTTCGTCAATTATAAAGTAACCCTATATTTTAAAAAAAAGTTGTTAACAGAAATAAGAGTATAATGTTGAAGCTTTAATTTTTGTGAATTACTTCAAAAAAATTTTAACAGGTGTTTAAAAATAGAAAATTTTCAGTTTTTGACCCCTTACAGCTCCTAAACGGGGGGTGATACAAAAAAAATTTCTGAAATGACTCATACTTATTTTTAAAGATCTAACTTCTGTTAAAATTTCAAGTTTCCAACTTAAACCGTTTAGAAGATAAAAGGGTTAAAGGATTTTGCAAAATTTGAGTTTCGCATAACTAAATTAAGACACCGTATACCACAAATATATATTTATTGTATAAATACTTTTAAAGCTAATAACAGTAGTAATCGTTTGGCGTTTTCAGAATGAAGATATACCTTATACAACTTGTGCTATAACAATTTAAATATAGAGCTTTTTTGAACCTTTGGGGAGCTGTAGCTCCGTAAAGGGTGGGGCTACAAAAAAAAGTTATTAAAAATAAAATTAATATTTTTGTGAGATCTATCAGCAGTTAAAATTTCATAGCTCTATTTCAAAAAAAATGTGAGGATCTAAAAGTTAGGTGTTCGAGAGCTACCCTAAGTTTTTGTCCAAACTTAACCAAAAAAAATAGAGAACCTACAAATTACTCCTAAAACATTTTGTGTAAATTTGAAGATTCTAGCTTTCTTAGTTTTTGAGTTAGCATGCTGACGGACGGACGGACGGACGGACATGGCTCAAACGTCTCAGAATTTTTTTCTGATCCGATCTATACCGTTGAAGGTATATCTAGCTCGCTTGTTTCGAGGTGTTACAAACGGAGGAGTAATTTTATTATACCCAATACTATCGTACGGGTATAATTATAATTAATAATTTCAAAAATAAAAATCAGTTCTAATTTAAACTATAATTAAAAAACAATAAATTAATTAAAGGCAACAACGAATTAACAAATCTTATATAATAAATCAAAACTAAGAATTTTATAATATCATAAGTTAATAAAAAAATAATAATAAATTATTATAGTAGTTAGGATAAGGGGGTTCTATTCCAAAGAGCGATGAGCAGTGAGGGTTCTATTCCAAAGAGTGATGTGGGTTAGCAATGTGGGTTCTATTCCAATGAGCGATGAGCAGTGGAGATTTTTTTATTTTTTTTGTTTTGACTTTTTATTTATTCCTTCTGTTTCTGTTTACCTCCACCGATTAATATCATTGGCAAATCCAATAAGGAAATCAGTAATCACATGGAAACACTAAATTTTAAAAATTATTTAATAAAAAACACTAGTGTCTACACTAAAATTATAACAAATTCCATTGAAGATTTCAAAACTTTATTTGGAGCACTGGCTGATTTCAATAAAAAACAAACGGATCAAAATAGAGTGTGGAGATTTTTTACACATGCAAATCGTGCAGACAAACCCATAAAATTTGTTCTATATGGCCTTGATTCATCTATTCAACCAGAGGATGTTTCTGCAGCAATTGCTCTGGAGGGTGTTAGCTGTATTGAAGTCAAACCAATGCAAATGAAAACATCGCGTTATTTCCAGCATCAAAATTTTATTATCCACATTAAAAAAAATACAATTAAATTAGCGGAAATTAGAACTCGTATTAAAGCCCTTTTTAACAGAGTTATCAAATGGGATTATTATACTTACAGGAAAAGCGGTCACATATTATGTTACAACTGCCAAACCTATGGTCACGGTGCGTCTTTTTGCCATCATAACACAATATGTGGAATTTGTGCCGGTTCACATAATACAAAAAACTGTGAAGAAGTAAACCGACCGATCAACAAAAATTAAAATGTGCCAACTGTAAAGGTCCACACAAAACTAATTTCTCGCTTTGCCCTGAAAGATTAAATACAACCAAATTATACAGTCAATTAGAGAAAAAAATAATACAAAAAACCAGAATGTCAGAAAACCACGTTTTCACAACATTAACACTAACGATGTATCAGCCTTTTCTTTTCTTCCAAATACAACTAAGAATTCTACAACACAAAAGAGAACACCTATTTACAGTTTATTCACAAACATGGGAACTTCAAATGATCTCTCATACGCAAGTATTTTACAATCAACTAAAACAAATAACAATAGTTTAAGTAATAATTTTAACATTAACACTAACAATAATGTAAATGTAAATAGTGATTTGTTCTCGTATAATGAGTTACTCTCAATCTCACAAGAGCTTTTAAACAAACTTTCAAGCTGCAAAACTAAACTAGAACAAATCAATATATTATTCGAAATCACTTTAAAATATGTATGTAATAATGTCAGTAATTAATTACAACAATATTAAAGTTTTATATTGGAATGCCAGAAGCATCTCCAATAAAAAAATTGAATTTCTAAGTTTACTGAGGAAAGATAAAATAGATATAGCAGTTCTCACTGAAACTTGGTTAAAAAATAGTTCTTTTTCCGATGCTCTATTTGATGTATATGTATGTAACAGGGCATATGCAAGGGGCGGAGGTGTAGCGATTTTAGTTAGGAAAAATATCAAACACACACTATTGTCAAAGATTAAAACGAAAGTTTTCGAAACTATTGCTGTAAAGATTGAAACTAACTTAGGTGAAATTTCAATAATAGGAGCTTATTTCCGCGGTGAAAATAGCAACAAACAATTATTAAATGATTTTAATAATGACTTAAATTTATTTAATAATTTACAAAATAATTATTGTATTATAGGTGACTTTAACTGTAGACATTTAGCTTGGAACTGTATTAAAAATAATATTTGGGGTAAAACTTTGCATAAAAAACTTCACCACAGTAATTTTCAGCTATTATATCCACCATCTCCAACTTATGTTCCAATAAACCAAAGACACAAACCATCAACATTAGATTTAATTCTCACCAATATTAGTAATTATTTAGATAGTCCAATTACCATAAATGAATTAAACTCAGACCACCTTCCGGTAGTTTTTAACATTAACCAATCTTTTTTTAATAAAGAACTTCCTAAAACATTTTTATTTAAAAAAACAAACTAGAAGACATTTAACAAAATTCTTAAAAGGAAATTAACCACGTTAGTGTTTCCTGAATCAGTATATCACACTGAAATTGATACTATTATTGAAAATTTTCATAGAAAGTTACAAGAAACCATAGATCACATTGTTCCAAAAAAAGTAATGCAACAAAAAGACTGGTTGCCAAAAATTTCAGAGGCCTTAAAGAACTTAATTACTCTACGAAACAATGAAAGGCGTAAATGGCAACGAATTAGAAATCCAATTCATAAAATACTAGTCAAAAGATTTAACCGTATCATTAAAAGTAAAATTATGGAACTTAAAAATAACTCATGGAATAACTTCCTTTCATCTTTAAATAAAGGCTCAAAACCCTTTTGGAACTTATCCAAAGTTCTGAATAAAAAAAGAACTAAAATTCCAGCCTTATTTGTTAACAACGAAACTTTAACCACTGATAAAGAAAAAGCTATAAAACTAGCAGAGTTTTTTGCTAATCAAAACTCCCTGACTTGTAACTATAGCGACATTAATACTACTATTATGGTTGAAAATTCTATCATCTCACTAAATGCAGACATTAGCTACAACAATTGTCCAAGATTTTCTGTAAATGACGTTTTACAAATAACCCAATCATTAAAAACGAGAAAAGCTGCCGGACAAGATAAGATACCCAACATTGTGCTTAAAAATCTTTCAAGATCAAATTACAAGATTCTCAATAAGATTTTCAACGAATGTCTGAGACTAGGCTATTTTCCCAGAAGTTGGAAAATAGCTATAGTGGCTTGCATTCCCAAAATGGGTAAAGATGCTTCAAAAAATTAAAGTTACCGTCCAATCAGTCTACTAAATACAACCGGTAAGATATTTGAAAAACTTCTAAAAAATAAAATCGAAAATTTTTTGGAAGATTCAAATATCCTCTTAAATGAACAATTCGGTTTCAGAAGGAAGCATAATACTTCGCAACAAATCTGCAGAATAAAGAAATTAATCAAAAAAGAACTTGATAATAAAAATTCAGTGGGAATGATAACGTTAGATATTCAAAAAGCCTTTGACTCTGTTTGGCACAAGGCGTTAATCCATAAAATGATAAGCTATAGATTCCCTAAATACCTAACTAAAATTATTCACAGTTTCTTAAATGATAGAACTTTTGCGGTTAAAATCGGTTCAATCCAATCGGACAACAAAAGAATTAGCGCAGGAGTACCCCAAGGCTCCGCGCTATCACCAGTTCTCTATAACATTTACATTTCAGACATCCCAAAACCCCCGAATTGTGAAATTTCTTTGTATGCAGACGACACCGCGGTATTAGCATCCTCACCAAACCCTGCCGATATTATTAGGTATTTAGAGAATGGTTTCTCCAGAATCAGAGACTATTACTATAAGTGGAAAATTAAAATTAACGGTCAGAAAACAAAAACGATCTTCTTTACCAGAAAAAGAAAACCAAGTCACTTGCCAAACAGAAATTTAATACTAGTTAATAATGAAACCAACTGGGAGAATGAATATCTAGGCATTAATTTACACATATCTAGGCTTTTTTGTACACAAAATTTTTTTTTTTTAAGGCTTAATAAAATAAATAAAAAATAAATTTGAAAAAATCAAGTAACACTTTCGTCAATTATAAAGTAACCCTATATTTTAAAAAAAAGTTGTTAACAGAAATAAGAGTATAATGTTGAAGCTTTAATTTTTGTGAATTACTTCAAAAAAATTTTAACAGGTGTTTAAAAATAGAAAATTTTCAGTTTTTGACCCCTTACAGCTCCTAAACGGGGGGTGATACAAAAAAAATTTCTGAAATGACTCTTACTTATTTTTAAAGATCTAACTTCTGTCAAAATTTCAAGTTTCCCACTTAAACCGTTTAGAAGATAGAAGGGTTAAAGGATTTTGCAAAATTTGAGTTTCGCATAACTAAATTAAGACACCGTATGCCACAAATATATATTTATTGTATAAATACTTTTAAAGCTAATAACAGTAGTAATCGTTTGGCGTTTTCAGAATGAAGATATACCTTATACAACTTGTGCTATAACAATTTAAATATAGAGCTTTTTTGAACCTTTGGGGAGCTGTAGCTCCGTAAAGGGTGGGGCTACAAAAAAAAGTTATTAAAAATAAAATTAATATTTTTGTGAGATCTATCAGCAGTTAAAATTTCATAGCTCTATTTCAAAGAAAATGTGGGGATCTAAAAGTTAGGTGTTTGAGGGCTACCCTAAGTTTTGGTCCAAACTGAACCAAAAAAAATAGGAAACCTACAAGTTACTCCCAGAATATTTTGTGTAAATTTCAAGATTCTAGCTTTCTTAGTTTTTGAGTTAGCTTGCTGGCGGACGGACGGACGGACATGGCTCAAACGTCTTAGAATTACATAAACATTCATATATTACATAACATACATACATAAGTACATAAATTTTAAGTACATACATAAGTACATACATAAGTACATTACATTACATACATAAGTACATAAACATTTATATATTACTGTATTTACTGAATAGTAGATAAATTTTTGCTATGTATGGGTGCACATTTGAAAGTTTTAGAATTAAAACATTTTTAAATTAATAGGTCTTATATTAAATGAGTTAAACTTTATGAGTTTCAGTTAAGAACTAATATGTAAATGCCCATATAGGTATTATAATAATAAATTTTTGAGTTTATTTTATAATAAATTTATTTATAAAAATTAATAATACATATATAAATATGAATTTAAAAAATTTTAATACGTTTTTTTTAATGCAATAAATAATATTTATGTTTTCCGTTCTGGAACTCTCTGGCTTTTTACTGCGCCATCTTACTGTGCATATAAAAGCGTGGGCCGTAAGTTGTCTACATGAAAATTTTAAAATAATATGTGTTTAAAAAAAGTAATTGTAATTGTACAATATTTTATATGTGACTCTCTTATTAATATATGTATACCTGGCATGATATGTAGTCTAATTTTAAGGATTTGTTATTAATAATTTAAAAGTTTTTTTACATTACTTTACATAATTCTTTACATAGTTCTTTACATAATTTTCTTTAAAGTACTTATTTAGTTTAACGTTTTGGTAATAATAATTAAAGGTTTGATAAAGTGTTAGTACGGCTGTAACACCCAATTTATCCCTGAAACAGAACGAATCCTCGCTTACACATCACGAACTCAGACAACAACTTTCGGCTAACGAAAACGGACAAGATATACACTATGTAGCTGTATTTTAATCTAGATTTGCTCGATTTTCGAGCAGCGGGCAAATACTAGTAAATATAATTGTTGCTATTAAAAATAATAAATCTATAACTACATATTACATAATATACCCACATATTCATTTATATATCTATATTATGGTCTGAACTTCTGATTGTTACATTGTATTACATTATAATTATATTATATTGTGGCAAGATTTTTATAAAATTGCAATTTTATAATGTTCTTTATTTCTACTTAAAAATGCGATCCTTTCAAAACTTTGATTTATACACTGCCTTGTTTTTTCTTTCTTTTCATAGCATAACATTTTAATATTTCTTTTTTTATCTGTTATGTACGTAAATATCAGATATACGTTTCTTTCTTTTCATAGCATAACATTTTAATATTTCTTTTTTCTATCTGTTATGTAAGTAAATATCACATGTACGGATATGAAAGAAATAGACTTTAAAAATATTTAAAAAGAATCAAACTAATATTTTTTGTCCTTTTTTTCTATTCGTTTTTATTTTTCTTCGTAATATTACATTTTACCTTTTTTTTTTGTTTTCTATTATTTAGGTACGCTAAGTATTTCTTTTATTTTTTTAATATTAAATTTATACATACAGTCTATTTAAAAAATTTAAATTATTACCTATAGAACACTCTGAATGTTTAACATCCAATCGTATGCATACATAAACATAATTGTTGCTATTAATTGATATTATGCAACATCAAAATAAAAAATAATAAATCTATCACTATTACTCTTAAACTCATTCATATATCGGTAGTATTGACTGAAAAGCATAAAAGATAGCATAAAATTAAAAAAATGTTATAGAGAAAAAATAAAAATTTAATTGAAAATATTATTGCGATTTTATATTTAAATTGAGGTCCTTTAAAAACTTTGGTTTTACGCACTGCTTTATGTTTTTGTATCTCTTCGTAATATTACATTTGAATTTTTTCTATTTTTCTGTTATCAACGTTAAGGACTTTTTTAACATTTTTATAAATATTTGTTAACTGAATGTCCTTTACGTTTTCTTATTCAAAATATTTAAAAACAATCAAAGTGGCTTTTATAGTTTATAAATTTTTTTATTCCTTTTTTTTTGTTTTTATTTGTCTTTTACTTTTTTTGTTTTCTGTTATCTACGCTAAGGTAAGTATTTCTTTTTTTTTTTTAAATTTTAAGTTTTTACAGTAGCACCTACAGTCTATTTAAGAAATAGAAATTTATTACCTATGTTTAGAACATTATGAATTTTTTTTTTTCGTTTACGTTTACTGTCCATTCATATAAATATAATTGTTGCTTTTAAAAATTAAAGAATCTATAACTACATACTCATATATTCATTATATGAGTATTCATATATATATACTCATATATTCATTCATATACATATCTATATTATGGTCTGAACTTATGATTGTTACATTGTATTATAATATATTGTGGCAACATTTTTAAAAAATTAAGAAAACGTTACATAGCAAAATTAAAATTTAAAAAAAATATTATTACAATTTTATAATGCTTAAAAATGCGACTCTTTTAGAACTTTGATTTCAACACTGCTTTGTTTTTTTCTTTCTTTTTATAGCATATCATTTTAATATTCAATTAAATATCAATATTCAATTTAAGTATAGTTTCTTTATGATAATAGGTAACAAATTTTAAAATAACTATATTGTTAAATTTTTCATATTACAAAATTACAATTCTTAATTTTTAAAATAAACTGAAATAGTTAGATTTAGATGTACATTTTACATATTATTTATTTATTTACTTATTACTTAATTCAAGTATTTACATATTACATTTAGATAATTATACTTAATCTAAAATTAATAGGTATTAAAGTTATACAAAGCAAAATTTACTTATAAATATTTAATATTTCACAAAATTTTTACAACAAAAATAGTGAAGAACAATTAAGGAATTATTTTGAATAGTGATTTTTTGATCACATCTTTACTCATGTTTATATTTATTATAGTTTTGTATTGATTCACATTTTTCAACATTCTATTAATCGGCTCGTATTTGCAGTAATTAGTCCTATGATATCTAATCGAAAATGTGTTTTCGGACCTGAAACGTGTTCGTGTGTTGATTGAGTTAATTAATATGTTGTTAATTTAGTGTGAATCTATATAGTTATGAAATACCTGAGTAATAAAAACAATACCCATGACTGTTAGTCTGCATGCTAAAGTATTCATGTCAAGTAATTTGAGACGATTGACATATGGAGGCAATATAAGGGGATCAGCCCAATTTAGGTTTTTTAAGGCGAATCTTAGAAAATTTCTTTGTATTGCTTCAATTCTAACAATATGTTGATGATAGTGTGGAGACCAGACCTGATTTGCATACTCCAGAATAGGACGAACTAAAGTCGTGTAAAGAGATTTTATAATATATGGGTCATTCAATTCTTTAGACCATCTTTTTACAAAACCTAGCATTGAGTTTGCTTTAATAATGATCTTGCTGATATGTGTATTAAAAGTAAGTTTACAATCAAAAGACCATTAAATTCAGTGACTCTTTTTATTATGAAAATCATTTTATTATTTTTATTTATTTTATTACCAAGATCATTAAATTCAGTGACTCTTTTTATTATGTTGTTATTAAAAGTGTAATTATTTGTGATTAAGTTTAGGGAACGCGTAAATGAAATGACGGCAAATTTATTAATGTTTAAAATAAGATTTTTACATTTACACCAGTTCATAAAGTTATTAAGATCTTTTTGGAAAGAGTCTGCATCATTCATTGAGCACACTTCTTTAAAGATTTTCATGTCGTTCGCGTAAATTTTAATGGAACTGTTCTGAATAATCTTAGTAACATCATTTATGGAGATAATAAACAACAATGGTCCAAGATGACTACCCTGTGGTACTCCAGAATTAGCAACAAAAGATGCTGAAATTGCTGTTCTGAAAAGAACAATATAGCTACGGTTATTTAAGTATGAATCAATCCAGTTAATTAAGAAATAAGGAAAACCATATTTTTTTAAAATTAAAGAGTATTACACTATGAGGTAGAAGATCAAACGCTTTACTTAAGTCAGTGTAAACAATGTCAGTTTGGCGCCCAACGTCCACTGTTTATATAATTCACGACATTACTTTTTGAGCCTTTTTTATGAACTGGCCTTATGTACGATTCTTTCCATAACTTAGGGATTTACCCCAGAAGCAAAATATTTATTAAAAAGAAGTGCTATAGGAGTAGATAGAGAATCGGCGCAACGCTTTAAAATAATTTCTGGGAGGTTATCTGGTCCAGGGGCAGAGTTATCACCCAATTTAGTTAGATAAAGCTGTATCGCGGCTGGTGTAAAATTAATATTTGGAAGAGGTAAACTTGGAAAGTCTTCGAAATGGTTAAAATTAGATTCATCAATATCGAAACAAGAAGTAGAATAACTACCGGCGAAAAAATCTTTAAAATAATTAGATATAACAATTGACTCGTTAGAATTCTGATCTTTGTAAGACATATAATTTGATCGGATTTACGTTTTGAATTTACAAGCTTCTAAAAAGATTTAGAATCTGTACGAAGTTGCGAAGCAGTTTTACTTACAGATTCTACTAGTAAGGATTTGAATGCGGTAAATAAATTTAGAAAATTTGAATAAGAAATATTATCCTTCTTTTTTAAATATGCATTCCACGCTTTATTTTTTTATTTCTAAGAGTTTCTAGTTCACCATCATACCATGGTGGGCTTGACTTGATATTTCTATCACGAGCTCGAGGAACATACAAGTCAAATCCATGGTAAATTAAAATTTATCAATCGTATTATTTAAATCATTTATGTCTAGTAAAGAATTAAAGTCAATTGAAAGAAAAAAATTGTTAAGCATATAAAAATTAGTTTTGGAGAAATTAAATTTAATGAATTATAATGAAATTGAAAACTGAAAGGGGGATGATGAATATCAATTTTTGAAAGAGGTGTTGCCGTCAATATTCTAGTTACATTTACCCAATCAGAAGTAAAAAGAAGGTCTAATTGTTTGTTTAATAGATTTTTAGTTGAAGAGACTTGTTGAAGTCCGCATGCAAGCAAACTATCTATAACTGTTGATTCGACATTAGAGGTTAAATTAGCCGGAATGGAAAAACATTCCTCGTCATGAAGTTGCCAATTAATATTTGACAAATTAAGATCCCCGCATATTATGAGTTCGTCAAGGTCCTTTAATTTATTATTCAAAGAATCAACAACTGAGCAGAAATCTTGGTAAACTTTTATATTACTATTTGGAGGAATGTACCAACATAGAATATAAAGATTTAAAACACTTAAATCAATTTTAACTACTATTACATCCCAGTTTATTAAATCAGGTATTTCTGTGAAGAGTTAAAGTTATTCTTAGCTGATATAAGAACACCTCCACTTTTAGGAATCAATGAATTATTTAAAATATCAATATCATTTTGATATCTATCTTTCCTGTAAACTAAGTAGGAATTGTCAAATAATTCAAAAGAATTAATAGAAGGAGATAACCAAGTCTCAGTAAGCATAAATATATCCAAGTTTAGTATTTTGGAATTACTAAAAACTTGTGTTGTTTTAGTGCGTAATCCTCTTACATTTTGATAATATAATGAGAGATTACTTGTCCTATCTTTATGCTTTATTGTTGATACAGTGAGTAAGTTATTTTTAACTTTGGACAAGAAATAACTTATTATAACTTTCTCTCGATAGCTTTAAGTGATTATAGTAGTTGCTATTGCAATAACTACGAAAGGCTTTTAAGTCTTCTTGCATCATTTTAATGGGCACGCCAATAGACTCTTGATAGTTTACAAAGAGGTCATAAAGAGCTTTGTAATTCATTGGAAGCCCTTCATTTTGTAGAAGTACTAAAACATTAGTCTTTGTTTTTCCATTGATAACACAATTATAGGAGTCGTCATGCAAGTAAGAGAGGTATAATCTCATAAGATTATATATTCTTTCATCTCTTAATCTTGAGAGGGCATACAATTTATCTTGTTCATTTAACGTGTTTTTAGTCATTCTAACTATTGGTGGCACTAAAGGTAGTGTTGGTCCTTTAATAAAATTGTCATACTTATGAATAGTAGTCGTTTTATTATTAATCATAGAATTAGCATTATTACCATTACTCAAGGAATTATCTGAATATGTGTTAGAAGTGTTAAGTTTTATATCAAATAAAGATGATATTTTTTGTTTTAATTGTAATGTATTACATTACACGAATGCCACCCAGCTCATTGCTGTTATTATCATTATTATTATTACAATTTTTATTATTATTATTAATGTTATTATTGTTATTACTATTATTGTTAACAACATTAATGCTATCAAGATCAATACTGTCATTATCATCATTATTATTATTATTATTGCTATTATTATTATTGCTATTATTATTATTACTATTACTATTTCTATTATTATTATTACTATTATTATTGTTATTGTTATTATCATTATTATTATTATTGTTATTATCATTATTATTATTATCTTTATTATTATTATTATTATTATCATTATTACTATCATTATTATTATTATTAACGTTGTCATTATCATTATTATTACTGTAATTATTACTAATACTATTAACAACATTAATACAATTATCATCGATATTGTCATTATCTGTATTAATTGGTAATGTGACAAATTGACTTGAGAAATTTGTGAATTTATTAACAGGGGGAAGTAAACAGTGCTTTTTATAAAGTGGTAGTTTACGTAAAGTAAAATTGTTACTAGATAAAACAGAATCAGTGTTATTGTGTTGTAAGTTTGATAATTTCTGAGTATGTACATTTACTTTATTAGAGGAAGTGGCAAAATAATTTAAAAGAGGTGACTTTTTCTGTGATGGTGCTATTTTAAAGTTAATATTGGGAGTGTCTTTTTGGATAAAATTTTGAATTAAGTTACCTTTACCCCAATTTTTTGTGTTCGTTATTACATTAACTTTAGATTTAGGTACCATAACTTTAAAAGATTTGTATTTGGGTCGGTATTTTAAATTTTTAGGTGTAATGTTTGTAACATGAATATTACTACAATTAACTTTATCAATTAACAACTTACTAATACTTTTTGTATTTGATTTGGCTGGAAACTTTGAAAAATAAAGCAGATGACTATCATTGGTAGAGCTGGACTTTGTATGCCATGTTGAGGCAGGAAGTAAGAAATCTACTTTTTTGAGTTTTTTTTCTGGTTTTTTTGTTTTGGTTTTGATTTTACCTTTATAGTATGAAAATTAGTAGAGCCGGATTTTATTTCCCTTGATGAGGTAGGTGGTAAATTCCGTTTCTTAGTTTCTTTGAGTTCTTTTTCTGGAACAGAATTCGACATATCCGTAGCACTGCTTGATAATTCCATATATAAAGATTTATTGTTAATTTACTCGCATTGAATTTCCTTATTGCAATTTGGTAATTGTGCCTTTATTCCCATAGTATGAAGGGATAATTTCATACGGGTTAAATCGTCTTTCAGATTATTAATGTCGTCACGAATGCCACCCAGCTCATTTGATGTTGCTTAGAGAAGTTCACTTTTTAAGTCATTAAACAGAACAGTAAAATCTTCTTTTAAATGTTTTTCACGGCCAGACAGGAAACTTGAAAGCGTTTGATTAAAATTATCATGACTTTTAGCCAAATCGTTAAAACACAACGAGTTATTTTTTAACGCATCAACTGCTTTGGCCGATGAACCTTTACTTTCATTCATAATATCCTTCAAGCAACTCATCAACTCGTCTTTTTTGTATTTTAGTCGGCTGGTTCAAATCCAAGCAACTGTTGCAAACGAAATGATGCGAGATGAACAAGAAGCATGATTGCCAACCTCTAGGGGCATTAATGCAAACACCATTAAACTTTCTTTTACAGATCCCATTACAAACAATGAGTTCAGTTTTGGAATCTGTAATAGTACAGAGTACAGCACTGCATTTATGTTGATTTTTATTAATTTGATTAACATATTTCTTTTTTTTTTCTTTTTTAATTTTTTTTGAATTTATACAGTTAATATTTAAGCAAATGTAAAAAACAAACTTAAATGACCCAAATAGAAATATGATATATTAGCATAAAGTAACTATATACACAGAGTATTCACATGGGAAAAAAAAGTTAGACAGTTTTTTTAATTTTGTAAAATCAACTTGATCGTATTTTAGTTTAATTTTATTTTAGTTTTTGTTTTTATCTTGTTTGTATGTCAATTGATGTATGTATGTTCATTTGTATATATTTCTTCATATAACTTTGTCGACTTCTTAAAAAAAGAAAAAACCTCGATTCTACCTCGATTTTTTATCAATAAATTTTATTTGTTTTCATAACCCAACTATAGGTACAAGAATTATTATTGTAAAAGTATAAAATATGAAAAAATGTGTATATATTAATATAAATTTAAAGTTATTTTCATTCCCTCTAAAAATATATTTTTTCTTTTTAGTCAATCTTACAATATTTTAAAAATTCAAACTACAAATTATTTAGTTTAATATCAGATCGATATTTATTATAAAAATGTAATGATCCACTTTTGAGACAATCAAAAAGTTTATCGACATTCAAAGACGTTTCAATAATTGTTTAACTTATCTATTTAATTTGGTACACATCTTAGTTTTTCAATTTATTTTAACTTCACATAATTCTATGAGAACTTTAAAGGTTTTTTTTTTTTTCTTTATTCAATTTAATTCCTACTTAAATATTTAACTTATATCTAGACAATTTTTTTTTGAAATAATATTAGAAACATAAACAATTGTAAATGTAAAATTTATATTTTGACATTTTTATATTGAAAATGTAAAATAATTAACTCTTTTATATGAAAATTAATTTTTTAAAGTCAAAAATAAAATTATTCTTTTATATTAAAATTAATTTGTTAAAGTCGGGGGCTACCGCCCCCAAACCCTAGCTAACGATTTAAGAAATCCGCTTTTTAATTCGGCAAGTAAATCTATACGGCAAGCATCAATTTAAACATTTTTTTGCTTGCATGAAATCAAAAATAAAATTATTCTTTTATATTAAAATTATTTTTTTAAAGTCGGGGGCTGCCGCCCCCAAACCCCCGCTAACAATTTAAGAAATCCTCTTTTTAATTCGGCAAGTAAATATATACGGCAAGCATCAATTTAAACATTTTTTTGCTTACATGAAATCAAAAATAAAATTATTCTTTTATATTAAAATTAATTTTTTAAAGTAGGGGGCTACCGCCCCCAAACCCCCGCTAACAATTTAAGAAATCCTCTTTTTAATTCGGCAAGTAAATCTATACGGCAAGCATCAATTTAAACATTTTTTTGCTTACATGAAATCAAAAATAAATTTATTCTTTTATATTAAAATTAATTTTTTAAAGTCCCCCGCTAAATATAAAAAATTACCTAAAAAAAGTACTTTATTAACAACCTTTCAAAATAAATTTTAATAAATTTTGTATTACTTACCTTATCTACAATTATTTTAAAAATTTGTTATTTTATACATATATTAAAAAAATTGGAATATATTTTTTATTACTATTATCTACAATTATTTATAAAAATTTTTTATTTTATACAAATTCCAAATATCTAAAATATAAAAAATTATCTAAAAAAATTTTGTACAACCTTTCTTATTTTCATTTAAAAACACTTTTCAAAAATTAAAGAATTCCACACCAGCAGCAGCTTTCAAAAATGCATGAGTGTTGGAACGTCATACAGCCATTTGATAGATTTAATATTAAAATTTTGCATAAAAAGTCGTAAATTTTAAACTTAAAAAACGGCAAAAATAAATCAAAAAATAAAAAAAAAAGGATACCCATCGAATAAGAAAAGGTGATGGAATTTAAAAAAAAAATTAAGGATCAGACCATTACAGAGGATTTTACAGGCATTAGAAGTTGACCCACCTAAAAGTAACTCTACCCTTTATCATTGTCAATCTTCTTAAAATAACATATTTTGTTAATTAAATCAAATAAATTTAAACTAAATAAAAATTAAAAGATTAAAAATTAGCTATCTATATCATTTGTTCTATTATTTAAAAATAAAACAAAAATTATTAAAAACTTTGATTAAAAATAACCGCGAGAATTCTCGTGCGTTCTTCAATCGTTGAACAAATGACGCAAAGCGTAATTATCGGTTTTCGAGGCGAAATATCGGAGTTTCAAACGCCGGTTTGTAACGAAACTTGAAAAGGATTTCTTCATTAAATTGTACTTGTAGGGAGAACTATAATAAATAAATAAATTTTTCCCAGTATAGAGTTGGGGAAGTATTTTGTGTAATTTTATATAAGCAACAAAAAAAAAGTAGTTAAGTAGTCCAAGTACCAAATCAGCGTAAGTTAACAGTTGTTCAACTTTCACGTGATAGCTTCGGCTGTGCTTTCAATATCGGCAGTTGTGTTAATTTCGATACAATGTTGATCTTTTGATAGAATTTCTGCTGATAGCTGTGCTTATTCTATTCTTACAGCAGCCAAAGCGCCAGCTTTCATTAAATGAAATCACAGATAATATCAGATACTACATAGTAATAATAGATAACCTGCTTAAAATTTTTAGATGCCAGCGCCGCCATCGCTGGAAACGCTCCCAGTTTCATTAAACTACTACATCTAAAAGGCCAATAGATGAGGCTAAACAGTTTCACTTTAAAATCACCGGATGTCGCCCATATTTCTATACCTATATTTCTTTCCTATTTTATTTTTCGAATTTTAAAATAAATAGAAGAAATTATATTGTAATAACAAATTTTATTTCAATAATAAAAATTAACAATCATGATTTTCACCTTCACAATATGCTAAAGTAAAGGGTGTTCAAAATTGAGGTATCATTTTAATTTTAATAAAAAAAGACTTTTTTTTTTTAAATATTAAATATATTTTTATTTTAATTTATTACAAATAGGTTCCGGTTAATAATGAAAAATTATGTCGGCCAAGTGGCCCCCTCTACTACTTCGGCAGGCTTCCAATCTTTTACCAAAATTCTGAATCACGTTGTTCAATAAATTGTTCTCAATGGTTGAAATCTGCTCGATAATGTTGTTTTTAAGCTCTTGAATTGTTGTGGGATTATTGCTGTACACTTTCGAATTCACAAAACCCCACAAAAAAAAATCCAACGGTGTCAAATCGCACGATCTTGGTGGCCACATCACTCCTCCTCTACGAGAAATAATGCGATCTTCGAACTTTTCCTTCAAACGATCCATTGTTTCTCTTGCTGTGTGGCAAGTGGCACCGTCCTGTTGAAACCACATATTCTCTACGTCCAAATCATCAATTTCCCGTCACAAAAAGCTTCGGATCATCTCCCTGTAGCGATTTCCATTGACCGTAATCGCATTTCCATTTGCGTTTTCAAAAAAATATGGTCCGATGATTCCCCCTGACCACAAACCACACCAAACCGTAACTTTTTGTTGATATACTGGTTGCTCTAAGATAACTCTTGGATTCTCTTCACCCCAAATGCGGCAATTCTGTTTATTGACGTAGCCATTGAGCTGGAAATGAGCTTCTTCGGTGAAGATTATTTTGTTAAAAAAATTCTCATTTTCTTCTTGTTTTTCGATTGCCCAAGAAACGAATTGCCGACGTAATACATGGTCAGTTGGTTTTAATTCTTGCGTCAGCTGGATCTTATAAGCCTTTCAATGGAGATCACGATGCAAAATGTTGAATAATGTGAATGGTTTGATGTTTAATTGCTGCGAACGATGACCAATGGAAGTTTTTGGATCTTATTCAACACTTCTGCTCACAGCTGCTACATTCTCGGTTGAACGGCCACTACGTTGATAAATGTTGCCTCTGTTATCAAGAACAGATCCAGTTTCTATAAATTTATCAACCAGCAGTTTGATGGCACGATTTGTTGGAGCATTTTCTCTACTAAATTTTGTTCGAAATTTCCTAATTACATCTTGAAAACTTTTACCATTTTCAAAAAATGTTGTAATAACAAAAACACGTTGTTCCTTCGTGTAACGTTCCATATTAACTAACCGGAATGTATTTAGAATATACCTAAAGAAAGCTCGTATAAAAATTTCAGGTAGGAAAAAAATGGCGGCAAAATCAAAATGATACCTCAATTTTGAACACCCTTTACAAGCAGCTTGAGCTGATTTACCTTCCCAGCCTTCGAGCGTATTGTAGTCCTTCTGGACCAAGTTTTTCCAAAACCATTTGATATGTCCAGGTAAACCTTTCGATGCATTAAAACATAAACATGTATCTTCAACCAAAACAGGTCACTTTACTTGTTTTGCTGATTCTTTAAATTTTTTTGACAAATTTCATCTATCTCCTTAAATTAAAAAAAAAGTTTATTTTAAAATTAAATAGAATTATGGCTGGTATTCATGAGAAAAAAATATCCACAAAAATGTTAGACCATAGGCAGAAGATACAAAAATGACATGTGTGTAAAAGAGAAAACTCTATAACAATATCGTTCAACTATATTTTAATTTTGCTGAATATCGTCGATAAATTAGCTGAATATCGTCCATAAATTCTTTAGATAAGCATTTTATCTAATTTTATTAACGATATCTCTGAGTATATATTTTTTTCTCCCTTTTTCCTATTGGTATAGGAATACACTATATTTTTTTCTCTTTCTAAAATTGTGATAATATCCACTAAATTTCTCATGAAAACCACCCTTTTTTTTCCAAAGGGAGGTGGGAATCTTCCAAAGACACCAAGAATTACCCCTTGGTAGTGTCAGATTCTTACTGACTAAACCCACCTCCCCCTTTAGCCAATATAGTGGGATGAAACCCTTACTTGCGAAAGCAGTATATTGGCTAGGTAGTAGGGATAGGAAAGGATAGGAAAATGGATACGGAAACATTGAATTGGGAGTGAAGAAGTGAATTGGGAGGAAACAATGAATTCGCCTATTATTATTATTTTGCTAACAGTGACTAAAGCCGTCACAACAGTTACAACATGTAGTAGTAGTTGTAGTTGAAGGCAACCCCCACTGTCACTGTAGCGGCTGTTATTATTGGTATTAATATTCTTATTAATAATATTATTATTTTACTACAGAGTCAGCGCCATCAGTGGATTACAACGTGCAGCTGTATATAACACCTTACTTGCATGATATAACCAAAGATAGCCCCACTGTAGTAGCTATTATTATTATTACTATTTTTATTATTATATAATTATTGTTATATTATTACTATTATTATTATTATTATTATTACTATTGTTGTTACTATTATTATTATTATTTTACCACAGAGTCAGGACCATCAGTGAATTACAACATGCAGCAGTATCAGAAATTATATATATATAGATAACGCAAGCAAAACAAAAAATGTCAATAACAATTCTCGAAATTTTTTCAGATTTCAAGTGCCCCATTTGCTCTCTAATTTTTTCCTATGCCCTTTTTCTCTTTCTCAATAGTTCTTTTAAAAAAATATCCTCGTGAATATTTGATTCTATTTTAATTTTAGATATGTAGGTACCGACATGATAAATATTTTTATTAATTTTTTTTTTTTTCCTTCAAAAACTGTAAAACATCTTTTTAGAAGAATGCATTTGAATAAAAGACAATATTGCCATATCATTTGTATGATTCATGAAATTTCGTTTGAAACTAAAGTTTTAAAATTTTGTTAAGTATTTATTTTTACCTATAATTTGTACAACTCGAAACCCTTAGTAGATTATTTGCCATTATAAAACTATTTTTAAAACTATTTAGGTAATACTCAAATTTAGCAAAAATACACGACAACCAATCTTAAATACATGTATTCTTCGTTTCACACAACTTTAGTCTAAAGTCGTAAACAATTAAAATATTTCAAAAATTACTTTGTTATTTATAATTATAACTAGAAAATCCCCTGTGCAATTGCACAATTTCTATAGATTCAAAAAGATTTACGGTATCATACTGACTCTCTTAATAAACTACCTAAAAATTTCATTATTACATCAGCACCATTAAAAAAATGTTGAAATCACTTACTTGTAATAGAAAAAAAACATAAAACAAATTTAAACACATAAAATTAAAAATGTTAGGTACAGTTTATTAACTTTTTCTCGCCGCTTTTTCGTGGCGGTAATTTTTGACAGTTTTTTAATCATTGAGAAAAAATGGTCCAAGCTAAAAACACATTCAGGGTAAAAGTTCGTGCCGATATCTCAAAAATTGTTTGAAACATATGTATAAAGTGCACAATAAAAATCGGCGAAAATCAACCAACACCAACCGCTACGACATTTTTTTTTTTTTTGTTACATTTAAAACAATACCAATAATCGAAATAATTTTAATATTTGTTAAAATTTTACTAGACTCTCTATTTTTCTTTAGTTTTAAAAAAAAAATTTTATGTCGATGAAAAACAGTTGTTTTCGCCGCGAAATTACTTTAATTACCAAAACTACTTTCAAGTTTTTTGCGTTTTTTTTTTTTTTTGCTTGAAAAAAATTTGCTGAATTTATTTTATTTAAATGTACTTTGGAAGAGGTCTTTGGTATATTTAATAAAAGATTCATGTCTCTGATAATGTAATTTCATAAATTTTCGGGGCCTTTTTTTTTGTGACGGTCGTTTTCGACAGCTTTTTAATTTAATGGTCTAATAATAAATTAGTACAAGATTATGAATCTATTGTGAGAGAAGGCTTCTAAAATGATATTTTCTATGTTATTTTTTCTTTTTTTTTTTTAAGAAAAATACCCGTTTCTATAATATTTAGTAAGTTTCTGACTTCTGTTATGAAATATAATTATTTAAGTCTGCCGAATTTTATATTAATAAAAAAAATTCGATTATTTTATGTTATACCAGTTCTACCGAAAATTTACCTTAAAAATCTAAATTTCAACCTAAATAAACAAATCTATTTTAAAGTATGTTACGAAGCTTTTACCAGCTTTTATACTAATGAAAACAAAATCAAGAATAAAATCGGCCTATTATTTTTTTCTTACTCTCACTTTTTCACTTTCAGGCGTTTTAATTTTATTAAGAGTACCTATTTTTATTATTTTTTTCCAAAACAAAGATTGAAAACGCCAACAGAAGATTAATAATTTATTTTTAATTTACCGCTGCGACCAGTTCATAATGGACGTGGCGGTCAAATTTAAAAATTAAAAATTTGCTGAATTTATTTTGATTGAAAATGTGTTTTTTAAGTATGTATTCCTTTTTTGACTGTACTCACTTTTAATGAACGGTTTGTGTCTCTGGTAATACTTCTAGTGGAAAATTTGGTCACTCGTAATAATATTTACTAAATTTATTTATATTTTTAATGAACGGTTTGTGTCTCTTGATAATACTTTCAGTCAAAGATTTGTGTCTCTGGTAATAAAATTTTAAATTATTAAATAAATATACAGAAATATCATCATTGCCAGTTTAGTTTACATTCAATGTGAGTGTTTTATTATAGATATAAAATATATTTTTTTACATGTTGGCAAGGTCTCGCCAACAAATTGTGTATTATATTATAGATTAGAAATAAAGAAAAAAAAGAATTCACTTTGAAAATACCTTATTATTACTATATCTATTTATAATGTTTGTGTTTTTATATTTCAAAACTGGTTAGAAGAGTTGTCTATCAATAATTTTGGTTGTATTTCTTTGTTTTTAATTTTAAATATTTTATTTATTTCAAAAATAATGCAAAAAACATATATTAACATTTTTCTTTCAATCTAACAATTTCGCATAAATAGTTTTTAATATCTTTTGTATTTAAAAATTGAAGTAAATCAAATAATTATATATTATAACATGGTAACACTATATAAAAAATTTACTTCTGATTTCTTAAGTATTCTATTTTGGATGGACTGATTGGGCCTTTCTACACGAGTATTGTCCTCTTTCGTTTCGTGACTACTTTCCTCTTTTTTTTATTTCCATACTGTTCCTCTCGATAGTCGTTACTTTTATATGTGTGTGTAAATATTTCATTTTAAAACAAAATTTGTTGCGAGAGGTAGATAATAAATATAAAAAAAAAGCACGCATAAAACAAATAAATTTTTTTTTGTATTTAAGTAACATAAGATTTTTTTGCCTGTAATTTTTAAATAATATATGTATATTATATATGTATGTACCTAGAAATAGAATAAACTGTACTGTGCACATAATTTCTTTTTGTCAATAGAATATATTTTAATAATTTCATCAAGTGAAAGATCTACTTTTTTAAAAATTTGCTGCGACCGTTTCAAAAACTTTTTTCTTTAATTTTCCAAACGAGAATGAAACGTATGTACACATAAAATTTTTTTGACCCTCATAAAAATTTTTATTTGAGTTTTTGTTTGTGTTAGTGGACTAAATTTTTAAACTCTAAAATTTTGGTTTAAAAAATTACTCCTAAAAATCCCCACCACAAATTTAGTTTATAGGCAAGAGGGTATGAAACGAAGGTAAAAGTAAAAAATGACGAAAGAGGACACTACCCGTGTGGAAAGGCCCATTAAGTGTTGATCCAGTGTCTATAATGTTTATCTATGTATGTGTTAGAATTTAATATTTTTTTTTTATATCAATAAAAATGCATGAGTAGTTTTTATTTAAAATGAAAAAAAAAAAATATGTGACTGTTAACCCTAATGACTTGTGCTTTTTTTGTAAAATTATCTTTCAAAATGTAGTTTCTGACATTATGGATTAAAAGAATTTTAACGTAAGAAATTTATAAAGAAAATTGAAATTTAAATTTGAGCGGTAAGTTATCCAATGTGTATAACTTGAATTTTTTTATTAAAATAAGTTAATTTTTTTATAGAAGTGAAAAATTAAAAGTTGTTTTACAAGTTTAATAAAAAGTTAAAATTAATTTCATATACATATGCGAAATATATAATGCACAAGTTCTTTTGTTCTTAATCATTCATCAATCAAGAAGTTGGAACATAATTTCTATTCAAAAAGTAAGAAAACATTTTTTTTTATTATTGTTTAGAATTTGTTTCCAAATTTATTTGATTGTCTCAATTATTTTATTCATTAACTTGTTGTTATAATTAAAAATTTCTATTTTTCTGACTCTTTTATTTATCTACATACTTTTATTATCTTTTCCATCTATTTTGCTTTCATTAGCATGAACGTATAATATATTCATCCTCTGTTTATAATGTTTCAAAATATAAAATCAGATTCCCTGCGCCACATGCAAAACTAGTAGGCTGAATTTTAATGGAAGACTCTACAGATTACCAAAGGACAGCAGCTTGTTTGATATATGGACTTCAAAATGTATATATTTATATTATAATTTTGTTTTACAAGAGTTTTTTATGCCGAATGGAACGTTTAATTGAATTCAAGGCTTTCTTTTTATTTTGAAACTTCAATTCGGCTTTTTCCCTTTTTTTAAAATATAGCATCAATAAAAATTAAATTAGGTCAAAGTTTTCAGATAAAATTATGATTTTTTCATCCAGTATAGAATTTTATACAGCACACGAGTTTTTAATCTTACATACCTTATTTATAATCTGTTTACAAAATTCCTAAATTGATAAAAAAGAAATAAAAAATTTACGCTCAGAGGTTAACATTTCGATGGGTATTTATAAAATATAAAATTTTCTAAGCAAAGAAAAAATTAATATTTATATACATATACATACATATATACATGTATCTATATATATATGGCTGGCTATACTACTCTATACCCTCCATTCATTAATCATTTTTTTGGTTACTTCTTTTTATAAATAGTAAAGTGACTGAAAATAAAAAAAAAATATGAACTATTCATAAAATATATGACCGGGGTTTGAACCCAAGACCCTTCGATTGAAAGGATGGCGACTTAACCACTGCGCCATGAGTCAGATTGATTCCCTTTATTTTTTAAAGTTAAGAGAATTAATTTATTGGTACAATACACATCAATACACACTGCTGAAACTTACGTATGTTATATGGAGGATATAAGGTAGGGTAAGGCTGGTTTTCATGAGAAATATCGTGGATATTATCGCAACTTTAGAAAGAGAAAAATATATTGTACTATCAGTGGGAAAGATGGAGAAAAAATTTATATTATTACAAAATATTCCAGGAACGCTTTGACAGTAAAAAATGTACAATTAATTTATTAATGTTTATATTCATTATGATGTATTAATGTTTATATATAATGCTTACATTCATTCATTATTAATGTTTATATTTATATTCATTCCTAATTTATTAATGTTTATATTCATATTTAGCTAAAAATTTAAAATTTTTTATTTATACAGTTGTTAAAAATAATAAGGGTATTCACGAGTTGGTGCATAAGTGCAAATTTTTTTTGCACCGTAGCATATATTGGCACCAACTCGTGAACAATCCTAGCATGAATTTTTATTGAACTATCAAATATCGTTGATGTGAGAACATAATTTCGTAGATATTTATGGTTACTTTCGTGGATATTTTCAAATGTTTCATGGATATTTTTTTAGGGTTATCTCTTTCACACTCATGTCATTTTTGTATCTTCTGCCTATGCTCTAAAAAATTTCATATGGCGGTAATAAAAGCAAATGGCGCTATTTTTGACATTAGGCGTCAGTTATAGCTATCATTGAAATGCTTCCGGAAAATGTTTATTTTCAATTTTTTTACAGCAAAGACATATAAAATTTAACAAAAGTGTTGATTTAATGATTAAATTAGTTTAGACTTAAAATTTGTTTTTTTTTATTATTTTGTTTAAGTTTAGTTTCTTGATATATTTCATTTTGATTTCGTGTTTTAGTCTAGACTTAAAATTTGTTTTTTTTTATTATTTTGTTTAAGTTTAGTTTTAAAATTTTTTGTTTTAAAATAGAAATTTCAAAAAAAGTTAAAAAAAAAATTAATTCTAGAAAATTTATACTTTTTTATTCTAAATTCAGCCAATGTTATTATTAAATAAAAAACTCTTTTTTTATTCTTTATTAGTACCATTTTCTACCAATAATAATTAAATAAATTAAAATAATAAAACTTTATTTTGCAAACATCGAAATAACGCTAACAACAATTTAAATTTGAATTACATTTATTTTTATTTTACCTTCATTATTGTCATTTGACAGATAATTTAACTGATACTTTTCTCTGATTGCTATAATCGCCTATACGGAAAAAAGTGTAAGTTTTCAAAGAAACGTTCTTTCCGGAAGCTTCCAATGACTTTTAATTAACTGACTGACTTCAATTAACTTTTCTAAAATTTTTTACAAAAAAAAAATATGTTCTAAGTCAACCACCCGTGAATGAAATATTTCGATTGTTGATGTTTCTAATTGCGTAAAACGTGCAAAATTAAAAAAGCAATAACAAATAGCATAATTCTAAACATTTTAAATATGTAATTTTATTATATATTCTATCTATGCACTTATATTTATATAATGAAACATAAACCAACAACCAACATTGACATTTCGTTAAAACAATAAAAATTATTAAAATTTATATAATTTTTGGATACGTATATTACATTTGCATACAATATGTATGTATGCATTCGATTATCCTTCGGCATGTATAGTCGTATATATAACTGCTCTGCTAATAATAATAATAATTATAAAAGGGAAAACACTGACAGTAACTGTGTAATTCTCAAACTTACCACAATAGCTAAAAGGAACAGTAACTGTATTTCAAATGATGAAGATATTCATCATAAAAAACAAATATGTATCCAAATTATTGAAATAAGTTCAAGCCTTTAAGTCAAATAGAGGATACCGATAGTGTGGATGATAAAATGCACGAACCACAAGAGACGAAACCTAAGGAAATTAAACCTCCACTGATTAATATCATTGGCAAATCCAATAAGGAAATCAGTAATCACATGGAAACACTAAATTTTAAAAATTATTTAATAAAAAACACTAGTGTGTACACTAAAATTATAATAAATTCCATTGAAGATTTTAAAACTTTATTTGGAGCACTGTCTGATTTCTATAAAAAACAAACGGATGGAAATAGAATGTGGAGATTTTTTACACATGCAAATCGTGCAGATAAACCCATAAAATTTGTTTTATATGGCCTTGATTCATCTATTCAACCAGAGGATGTTTCTGCAGCAATTGCTCTGGAGGGTATTAGCTGTATTGAAGTCAAACCAATGCAAATGAAAACATCGCGATATTTCCAGCATCAAAATTTTATTATCCACATTAAAAAAAATACAATTAAATTAGCGGAAATTAGATCTCGTATTAAAGCCCTTTTTAACAGAGTTATCAAATGGGATTATTATACTTACAGGAAAAGCGGTCACATATTATCTTACAACTGCTAAACCTATGATCACGGTGCGTCTTTTTGCCATCTTAATACAATATGTGGAATTTGTGACGCTCCACATAATATAAAAAACTGTGAAGAAGTGAATAAACCGACCGATCAACAAAAATTGAATGTGCCAACTGTAAAGGTTCACACAAAACTAATTTCTCGCTTTGCCCTGAAAAGATTAAATACAACTAAATTATACATTCACTTAGAAAAAAATAATAAAAAACCAGAATGTCAGAAAACCACGTTTTCACAACTTTAACACAAACGATGTATCAGCCTTTCCTTTTCTTCCAAATACAACTAAGAATTCTACAATACAAAAGAGAACACCTAATTACAGCTTATTCACAAACATGGGTACATCAAATAATCTCTCATACGAAAGTATTTTACAATCAACTAAAACAAATAACAATAGTTTAAGTAATAATTTTAATACTAACAATAATGTAAATGTAAATAGCGATTTGTTCTCGTATAATGAGTTGTTCTCAATCTCACAAGAGCTTTTAAACAAACTTTCAAGCTGCAAAACTAAACTAGAACAAATCAATATATTATTCGGAATCACTTTAAAATATGTATATAATAATGTCAGTAATTAATTACAACAATATTAAAGTTTTATATTGGAATGCCAGAAGCATCTCGATTAAAAAATTTGAATTTCTAAGTTTACTGAGAAAAGATAAAATAGATATAGCAGTTCTCACTGAAATTTGGTTAAAAATTCAGTTCTCACTGAAATTTGGTTAAAGTTCTTTTTCCGATGCTCTATTTGATGTATATGAATGTTACAGGGCATATGCAAGGGAGGGAGGTGTAGCGATTTTAGTTAGGAAAAATATCAAACACATACTATTGTCAAATATTAAAACGAAAGTTTTCGAAACTATATCTGTAAAGATTGAAACCAACTTAAAACCAAAAAATAGTTCTTGAAACCAAACCAAATGAAACCAAAAAATAGTTCTTTTTCCGATGCTCTATTTGATGTATATGAATGTTACAGGGCATATGCAAGGGAGGGAGGTGTAGCGATTTTAGTTAGGAAAAATATCAAACACATACTATTGTCAAATATTAAAACGAAAGTTTTCGAAACTATATCTGTAAAGATTGAAACCAACTTAGGTGAAATTTCAATAATAGGAGCTTATTTCCGCGGTGGAAATAGCAATAAACAATCATTAAATCACATCAAATTTGACAGTTAAGGTATTATGTAATAGAAATTTGGGTGGTATAATGGAATTGAATTTTCGTTTCTGAAAGTGAATGAAAACGATGGTCTCAGCGGAGAACTTGGGTTGGGTGCAGAACTTGAACTAGAAGCTGGGGCTCGAAGTTGGAATATGAATAAAAATAAAATAAAAATACTTGGAGTTTTGCTTTCGTTAACCGATATCAATGTGAATATGTGATGATCTCACACATATGGATTGCTCTACAACTTTCAATAAATATTGACATCTCTTCTATTCATTAAAAGTATTCATATTTCCAAGCTAAAGATAATGTAATCAAAATATTTAGATGTATCTATCCTATAGTTTACAGGAAATCAGAAATTTAAAAATGAATTGTGTTTGGGATAAGAAAATTTTATTTTTCAATGAAAAAAAGTTGCGGTTTTTATATTACAGTAAAATTATTTTAAAATTTTATAAACAGTAAATAAACAAAAAATTTTAATTTTTGAATGAAAAAATGTTGCAGTTTTAAGAATATAAAGTATAAAAACATTTCTATATCATAAAATGTTGTGATACATATTTTATTATACTTATTATTAATAAAATTAAAAATGATGTCAGGGAATCCCGCACACATTTGAATGATATGATATGATGATATGGATGAATAGAATTTTTGTATAAATAAAAGGTGTTGTTTGAAAAACTTATTATTAATTGTTTATTATTAAATTAAAATTGTTGTTCTTATTAAAAATTTAAAAAAAAAGAAAAGAAAATGAAACGATCTGGTAGTAAAACCTTCAGTGACTCAGATATTAAGTTCTGTGAAACCTGTTAAAAAGATATACCATTGAAAGAATGGTTATATCATATAAGAACATTTTTACATAAAACAAATAGTGGTGATTATTTATATTGAAGTAAATCTAAAAAGTGTTAAAAGCTGTTTCAATGAACGAATAGAAACATTTATATTGGAAAATAATGATGAAAGTGTTTTGTTACCAGAACAATTTTTACATAGTTCCAAGGATAAAATAATTAAATTATTAGAAAATTCTTTGAAAAACCATAATTCTTTCAAATTTAACTTTGAATTATTTATTGAATATATAAAATATTTGAAAACGGATAATAATAATTTGGATAACTTAGATGATTTTAATTTATCAATAAAGTCTTTCAATACGAAAATGGAAATTATACTACAACCAACCGAAATATTAGAAAAGTTAGATAAATTATTGCAGTATCTTGTTGTTAAAAGTGAAGAATTTCAAGAAAGGGATAGTGGTTGGGCTCTACTTCGAATAATACATTTAGAAGTAAACATTAATCAATACAAACCTTTACGAGGATCACAATATCTTCCGTTACCAAAATTTTCGAAGACTAAAAAGGCTTGTATCAACGTAATGAACGTTGATGAGTATTGTTTTAAATGGAGTATAATATCAGCTCTGTACAAGGGTTCTGGTAGATTGGAACGAACACAAACATATGGGATTGCTGTTATACAATCGAATAAAATACAACTACAAAATATTATACTAAATTTTGATGTTTTAGAATTTCCTATGAAAGTTGCTGATATAAAAAAATTTGAACAATTAAATACCACAATTAGTATTAATGTTTTTGGTTTTGAAAAACAAGAAACATCTCAAAATACATTCTACAAAATTGTAGGTCCATTTCATTGTACAAAAGAAGAGAAACTTTATTATATTAATTTGCTATTAATACAAGAGGATCAGAGAACACATTATGTTTGGATTAACAATATTTCTCGACTATGTTCGACTGGGTGTTCAAAATTGAGGTATCATTTTAATTTTTATAAAAAAAAGACTTTTTTTTTTGAAATATTAAATATATTTTTATTTTAATCAATACAAATAGGTTCGGGTTAATAATGAAAAATTATGTCGGCCAAATGGCCCCCTCTACTATTTCGGCAGGCTTCCAATCTTTTACCAATATTCTGAATCACGTTGTTCAATAAACTGTTCTCAATTGTTGAAATCTGCTCGATAATGTTATTTTTAAGCTCTTGAATTGTTGTGGGATTATTGCTGTACACTTTCGATTTCACAAAACCCCACAAAAAAAAATCCAACGGTGTCAAATCGCACGATCTTGGTAGCCACATCACTCTTCCTCAACGAGAAATAATGCGATCTTCGAACTTTTCCTTCAAAAGATCCATTGTTTCTCTTGCTGTGTGGCAAGTGGCACCGTCCTGTTGAAACCACATATTCCAAACATACGTCCAAATCATCAAGTTCCCGCCACAAAAAGCTTCGGATCATCTCCCTGTAGCGTTTTCCATTGACCGTAATCGCATTTCCATTTGCGTTTTCAAAAAAATATGGTCCGATGATTCCTCCTGACAAACACACCAAACCGTAACTTTTTGTGGATGTACTGGTTGCTCTAAGATAACCCTTGGATTCTCTTCACACCAAATGCGGCAATTCTGTTTATTGACATAGCCATTGAGCTGGAAATGAGCTTCGTCGATTTTCTATTACAAAGAATAATAGAAAATTAATATTTTGCAATCATTGCTTAATTCATTTCAATAATGAGGCAAATTTAAAACTACATAAAAATGAGTGCAACAATGTAGTTACAAATCTTCCAACAGCTGAAAAAGCAACATTAAAATTTGAAAACTACAACAAAAAAATGGATGTACCATTTGTCATGTATGCAGACTTTGAATGAATTCTTCAAGATATAACAACATGTTTACCAGATTCATCTACATCAACAACAACAAAAGTTCAAGAACATTTTCCATTTGCGATGGCATATTACATCAAATCATCTTTCGATCAAAACTCTAATATATTTAGGATGTATACTGGAACTGATTGTATAGATATTTTTTTGGAAAAATTAATAGAAGATGTGAAACAAATTTATAGTAAGTATTATAAAAATATTATTACAATGAAAATTCTTACAGTTGAAGAAAGAATAATTCATTTAGAAACTAGAAATTGTCATATTTGTAATGAAATGTTAGATGAAAATAGGGTTGCAGACCATTGCATTTAAACGGAATATATCGAGGACCAGCCCATTCATTTTGTAATTTGCAATATCAGTTACCAAATTTCATTCCAATATTTTTTCATAACTTTTCTGGTTATGACTGTCACTTATTTATTAAAAACTTAATAAAATTTCCGGGTAAAATTAATGTTATTCCTATGAATAAGGAAAAGTATATTTCTTTATCAAAATGGATTGAGGTTGATGAAGGGGAATCTATAGAGTTGAGGTTCTTAGATTCATTTCGGTTTATGTCATCAAGCTTAGATGATGCATTAGTTTCTCAATTACCATTTGATAACTTAGTAATATTAAAGAAAATGTATCCAAACGAAAACAAATTTAATTTAGTGAACCGAAAGGGGATATTTCCTTATGAATATTTAAATTCTTTTGAAAAATTGTATCAAACAGAGCTACCTTGTCAAAGAAGTTTTGATAATAAATTTTCGAAAACAACAATTTCAGATAAAGACTATCAACATGCAAAGACTGTTTGGGAAACATTTGAATGCAAATATTTTAAAGACTATTTAGAAATATATTTAAAAACAGATGTTATTCTATTAGCAGATGTATTCGATAATTTTCGAAAAGTATGTAAGCAGGTATATGAATTAGATGTATATCAATACTATACGTTACCTGGTTTTAGTTGGGATGCTATGCTCAAATATACAAAAGTAGAACTTCAGTTACTAACTGATATTAATATGTATAATTTTTTCAAAATGGGTATTAGAGGTGGAATTTCATAGTGTTCATTACGTCATTCTAAAGCAAATATTTAAGTAATTTTGATAGAACAAAACATTCAAATTTTATAACATATTTAGATGTTAACAATCTGTATGGGTTTGCTATGTCTAAATTTTTACCTATATCTAATTTCTACTTGTGTGATAAAATAGAAAATATTGATTTTTTGAATATACCTTCTGATTCAAATATAGGATACATTTTAGAAGTAGATTTAGAATATCCTGTTGATAAACATGATGATCACAACGATCTTCCATTTTGTCCATAAAATAAAAAACATTCAAAAATGAAAAGTATAAAGCTAATTACCAGTTTAGAAGAAAAAAAGATATATTATACATTATACAAACCTTCAACAATGTGTAAAACATGGATTAATATTAAAAAAGATTCACCGAGCTTTGAGCTTTAACCAAGATTGTTGGTTGAAAAGTTATATAGATTTAAATAACTATCACCGAACACTAGCAAAAAAATCTAACTATCACCGAAATTTTGAAAAAAATACATTCAAATTGTTAAATAATGCGATATATGGAAAAACTATTGAAAATATAGATAAGCGAAAAAATATTAAAATTGTAACAAGTTGGGAAAGTCAGGGAAAAGTTTTGGGGCAAGAGCTTTGATATCTAAACCAAATTTTCACAGTTTAGCTAAATTTGCAAGTGATATGGTTGCAATTCAGTTGAATAGAACTAGTGTATACTATAATAAGCCTTTATATGTAGGTTTTTCTGTATTAGTTCTGTATTTCAAAATACAAAATGTATGATTTCCACTATGATTATATTAAAGCAAAATTTAATAAAAATGTTAAATTGAATTATATGGACACTGACTCATTTATATATACCATTACAACAGAAGATTTTTACGAAGATATTAAACCTGACATAGAAAAGTTTTATGATACATCAGAATATTCAATTGATAATTCTTATAAAATTCCTCTGAAAAATAAAAAGGTTCTAGGTATGATGAAGGATGAATGCAATGGTAGTGTAATTAAAGAATTTATTGGATCAAAAGCGAAAATGTATTCGATTGATATTAAAAATAAAAATGTTATAGTTAAAGCAAAAGGTATCAAAAGAAATGTTGTAAAATTATTCACTTTAGATGATTACAGAAAATGTTTATATAAAAGAAAACTTTTTAAAAGTAATATGTTAATTTTTAGAAGTAAGATTCATAATTTCTATACACAAAATTTAAATAAAATTTCATTTCATTTTCATTTTCAGCTTTAGTAGTATTGCTCATATTGAAAATATTTTGAATAAAACTGAATTAGTTTAGAGAAAATATATTCTTTATATACCATAATAAGTTATCAATTATAAATAACAAAATTAAATTTTTAACATTTTTGAAACTTATTAGCACCATAAAACCACATACATCCCAAAAAAACTTAAAAGAATTAAAAATTGTATTAAAAATTGATAACTTAGAAAACATAGACCATTTATTAATATAACACATATTAAATTTTTAACATTTTTGAGGAATGTTGGCACCATAAAACCACATACATCCCCAAAAAAAAATTTAAAAACCTGTGTAAAAATTGAATCAAGATAAGTTAGAAAGCATGAACCATTTAATTAATATAATAAATGTTTAAAGTACTTTTAAGCTCTTGAAATTAGTATAATTAAAATTCATGACACAGAACATAAAACCGCAAACATTTTTATTTAGAATGACTTAGAAATTTTTAACTTTTGTCTTGATTTCTATTAAAAAATTTGTGTTATCACATGGAGTCCTAAAAAATCTACAGAACATAAAACCGCAAACATTTTTATTAAAAATAACTTAGAAATCTTAGCTTTCTTGATTTTTTTTTTTTTTTTTTAAATTTGTGTTATCACATCGAGTCCTAAAAATTTTATTGCATAGTTACAATAATTTAAAAAAAATTAAAAAAAAAAGCGGAGTCTCAGCGGAGAACTTGGGTTGGGTGCAGAACTTGAACTAGAAGCTGGGGCTCGAAGTTGGAATATGAATAAAAATAAAATAAAAATACTTGGAGTTTTGCTTTCGTTAACCGATATCAATGTGAATATGTGATGATCTCACACATATGGATTGCTCTACAACTTTCAATAAATATTGACATCTCTTCTATTCATTAAAAGTATTCATATTTCCAAGCTAAAGATAATGTAATCAAAATATTTAGATGTATCTATCCTATAGTTTACAGGAAATCAGAAATTTAAAAATGAATTGTGTTTGGGATAAGAAAATTTTATTTTTCAATGAAAAAAAGTTGCGGTTTTTATATTACAGTAAAATTATTTTAAAATTTTATAAACAGTAAATAAACAAAAAATTTTAATTTTTGAATGAAAAAATGTTGCAGTTTTAAGAATATAAAGTATAAAAACATTTCTATATCATAAAATGTTGTGATACATATTTTATTATACTTATTATTAATAAAATTAAAAATGATGTCAGGGAATCCCGCACACATTTGAATGATATGATATGATGATATGGATGAATAGAATTTTTGTATAAATAAAAGGTGTTGTTTGAAAAACTTATTATTAATTGTTTATTATTAAATTAAAATTGTTGTTCTTATTAAAAATTTAAAAAAAAAGAAAAGAAAATGAAACGATCTGGTAGTAAAACCTTCAGTGACTCAGATATTAAGTTCTGTGAAACCTGTTAAAAAGATATACCATTGAAAGAATGGTTATATCATATAAGAACATTTTTACATAAAACAAATAGTGGTGATTATTTATATTGAAGTAAATCTAAAAAGTGTTAAAAGCTGTTTCAATGAACGAATAGAAACATTTATATTGGAAAATAATGATGAAAGTGTTTTGTTACCAGAACAATTTTTACATAGTTCCAAGGATAAAATAATTAAATTATTAGAAAATTCTTTGAAAAACCATAATTCTTTCAAATTTAACTTTGAATTATTTATTGAATATATAAAATATTTGAAAACGGATAATAATAATTTGGATAACTTAGATGATTTTAATTTATCAATAAAGTCTTTCAATACGAAAATGGAAATTATACTACAACCAACCGAAATATTAGAAAAGTTAGATAAATTATTGCAGTATCTTGTTGTTAAAAGTGAAGAATTTCAAGAAAGGGATAGTGGTTGGGCTCTACTTCGAATAATACATTTAGAAGTAAACATTAATCAATACAAACCTTTACGAGGATCACAATATCTTCCGTTACCAAAATTTTCGAAGACTAAAAAGGCTTGTATCAACGTAATGAACGTTGATGAGTATTGTTTTAAATGGAGTATAATATCAGCTCTGTACAAGGGTTCTGGTAGATTGGAACGAACACAAACATATGGGATTGCTGATATACAATCGAATAAAATACAACTACAAAATATTATACTAAATTTTGATGTTTTAGAATTTCCTATGAAAGTTGCTGATATAAAAAAATTTGAACAATTAAATACCACAATTAGTATTAATGTTTTTGGTTTTGAAAAACAAGAAACATCTCAAAATACATTCTACAAAATTGTAGGTCCATTTCATTGTACAAAAGAAGAGAAACTTTATTATATTAATTTGCTATTAATACAAGAGGATCAGAGAACACATTATGTTTGGATTAACAATATTTCTCGACTATGTTCGACTGGGTGTTCAAAATTGAGGTATCATTTTAATTTTTATAAAAAAAAGACTTTTTTTTTTGAAATATTAAATATATTTTTATTTTAATCAATACAAATAGGTTCCGGTTAATAATGAAAAATTATGTCGGCCAAATGGCCCCCTCTACTATTTCGGCAGGCTTCCAATCTTTTACCAATATTCTGAATCACGTTGTTCAATAAACTGTTCTCAATTGTTGAAATCTGCTCGATAATGTTATTTTTAAGCTCTTGAATTGTTGTGGGATTATTGCTGTACACTTTCGATTTCACAAAACCCCACAAAAAAAAATCCAACGGTGTCAAATCGCACGATCTTGGTAGCCACATCACTCTTCCTCAACGAGAAATAATGCGATCTTCGAACTTTTCCTTCAAAAGATCCATTGTTTCTCTTGCTGTGTGGCAAGTGGCACCGTCCTGTTGAAACCACATATTCCAAACATACGTCCAAATCATCAAGTTCCCGCCACAAAAAGATTCGGATCATCTCCCTGTAGCGTTTTCCATTGACCGTAATCGCATTTCCATTTGCGTTTTCAAAAAAATATGGTCCGATGATTCCTCCTGACAAACACACCAAACCGTAACTTTTTGTGGATGTACTGGTTGCTCTAAGATAACCCTTGGATTCTCTTCACACCAAATGCGGCAATTCTGTTTATTGACATAGCCATTGAGCTGGAAATGAGCTTCGTCGATTTTCTATTACAAAGAATAATAGAAAATTAATATTTTGCAATCATTGCTTAATTCATTTCAATAATGAGGCAAATTTAAAACTACATAAAAATGAGTGCAACAATGTAGTTACAAATCTTCCAACAGCTGAAAAAGCAACATTAAAATTTGAAAACTACAACCATTTGTCCATTGTACTGGGTGTACCATTTGTCATGTATGCAGACTTTGAATGAATTCTTCAAGATATAACAACATGTTTACCAGATTCATCTACATCAACAACAACAAAAGTTCAAGAACATTTTCCATTTGCGATGGCATATTACATCAAATCATCTTTCGATCAAAACTCTAATATATTTAGGATGTATACTGGAACTGATTGTATAGATATTTTTTTGGAAAAATTAATAGAAGATGTGAAACAAATTTATAGTAAGTATTATAAAAATATTATTACAATGAAAATTCTTACAGTTGAAGAAAGAATAATTCATTTAGAAACTAGAAATTGTCATATTTGTAATGAAATGTTAGATGAAAATAGGGTTGCAGACCATTGCATTTAAACGGAATATATCGAGGACCAGCCCATTCATTTTGTAATTTGCAATATCAGTTACCAAATTTCATTCCAATATTTTTTCATAACTTTTCTGGTTATGACTGTCACTTATTTATTAAAAACTTAATAAAATTTCCGGGTAAAATTAATGTTATTCCTATGAATAAGGAAAAGTATATTTCTTTATCAAAATGGATTGAGGTTGATGAAGGGGAATCTATAGAGTTGAGGTTCTTAGATTCATTTCGGTTTATGTCATCAAGCTTAGATGATGCATTAGTTTCTCAATTACCATTTGATAATTTAGTAATATTAAAGAAAATGTATCCAAACGAAAACAAATTTAATTTAGTGAACCGAAAGGGGATATTTCCTTATGAATATTTAAATTCTTTTGAAAAATTGTATCAAACAGAGCTACCTTGTCAAAGAAGTTTTGATAATAAATTTTCGAAAACAACAATTTCAGATAAAGACTATCAACATGCAAAGACTGTTTGGGAAACATTTGAATGCAAATATTTTAAAGACTATTTAGAAATATATTTAAAAACAGATGTTATTCTATTAGCAGATGTATTCGATAATTTTCGAAAAGTATGTAAGCAGGTATATGAATTAGATGTATATCAATACTATACGTTACCTGGTTTTAGTTGGGATGCTATGCTCAAATATACAAAAGTAGAACTTCAGTTACTAACTGATATTAATATGTATAATTTTTTCAAAATGGGTATTAGAGGTGGAATTTCATAGTGTTCATTACGTCATTCTAAAGCAAATATTTAAGTAATTTTGATAGAACAAAACATTCAAATTTTATAACATATTTAGATGTTAACAATCTGTATGGGTTTGCTATGTCTAAATTTTTACCTATATCTAATTTCTACTTGTGTGATAAAATAGAAAATATTGATTTTTTGAATATACCTTCTGATTCAAATATAGGATACATTTTAGAAGTAGATTTAGAATATCCTGTTGATAAACATGATGATCACAACGATCTTCCATTTTGTCCATAAAATAAAAAACATTCAAAAATGAAAAGTATAAAGCTAATTACCAGTTTAGAAGAAAAAAAGATATATTATACATTATACAAACCTTCAACAATGTGTAAAACATGGATTAATATTAAAAAAGATTCACCGAGCTTTGAGCTTTAACCAAGATTGTTGGTTGAAAAGTTATATAGATTTAAATAACTATCACCGAACACTAGCAAAAAAATCTAACTATCACCGAAATTTTGAAAAAAATACATTCAAATTGTTAAATAATGCGATATATGGAAAAACTATTGAAAATATAGATAAGCGAAAAAATATTAAAATTGTAACAAGTTGGGAAAGTCAGGGAAAAGTTTTGGGGCAAGAGCTTTGATATCTAAACCAAATTTTCACAGTTTAGCTAAATTTGCAAGTGATATGGTTGCAATTCAGTTGAATAGAACTAGTGTATACTATAATAAGCCTTTATATGTAGGTTTTTCTGTATTAGTTCTGTATTTCAAAATACAAAATGTATGATTTCCACTATGATTATATTAAAGCAAAATTTAATAAAAATGTTAAATTGAATTATATGGACACTGACTCATTTATATATACCATTACAACAGAAGATTTTTACGAAGATATTAAACCTGACATAGAAAAGTTTTATGATACATCAGAATATTCAATTGATAATTCTTATAAAATTCCTCTGAAAAATAAAAAGGTTCTAGGTATGATGAAGGATGAATGCAATGGTAGTGTAATTAAAGAATTTATTGGATCAAAAGCGAAAATGTATTCGATTGATATTAAAAATAAAAATGTTATAGTTAAAGCAAAAGGTATCAAAAGAAATGTTGTAAAATTATTCACTTTAGATGATTACAGAAAATGTTTATATAAAAGAAAACTTTTTAAAAGTAATATGTTAATTTTTAGAAGTAAGATTCATAATTTCTATACACAAAATTTAAATAAAATTTCATTTCATTTTCATTTTCAGCTTTAGTAGTATTGCTCATATTGAAAATATTTTGAATAAAACTGAATTAGTTTAGAGAAAATATATTCTTTATATACCATAATAAGTTATCAATTATAAATAACAAAATTAAATTTTTAACATTTTTGAAACTTATTAGCACCATAAAACCACATACATCCCAAAAAAACTTAAAAGAATTAAAAATTGTATTAAAAATTGATAACTTAGAAAACATAGACCATTTATTAATATAACACATATTAAATTTTTAACATTTTTGAGGAATGTTGGCACCATAAAACCACATACATCCCCAAAAAAAAATTTAAAAACCTGTGTAAAAATTGAATCAAGATAAGTTAGAAAGCATGAACCATTTAATTAATATAATAAATGTTTAAAGTACTTTTAAGCTCTTGAAATTAGTATAATTAAAATTCATGACACAGAACATAAAACCGCAAACATTTTTATTTAGAATGACTTAGAAATTTTTAACTTTTGTCTTGATTTCTATTAAAAAATTTGTGTTATCACATGGAGTCCTAAAAAATCTACAGAACATAAAACCGCAAACATTTTTATTAAAAATAACTTAGAAATCTTAGCTTTCTTGATTTTTTTTTTTTTTTTTTAAATTTGTGTTATCACATCGAGTCCTAAAAATTTTATTGCATAGTTACAATAATTTAAAAAAAATTAAAAAAAAAAAAAAAATTCATCTAAAAATTTTCAAATAAATGGAAGCTAAAATTTCTTAAGATTTCATTCTTTTATAAGCAACTAAACTGTTAACTAACTGAATATAAACATAAAAGTTCATATACAAAATGGAACAACCTTCAAGAAAAAAGATAAAATTTAGTATAGAAGAATATGACATTCTAAACAACATAAGAGACGAGGAACGACGAGCAAAATATTCTACAGGAATAATTGACAGACATCAACAAGAAAACAAAATTCATTTCGATGTCCGAGTTGCTACAAAACGAAGAATATGAAGTTCTACATTTGCAGGAGGCGATCACGAAGTTCGCCAAAAATAAGAAAAACCAGACAAGGTGTGTAGTAGTTCACACAGTAAATTTTGTTACCTATTTGCCAAAGTACTATGCTTTAAAGCATAGTCCATAAATTGTAGAAATCTTAAGCCGGATAATTTCAAATAATGACGTTAAATATTTCTTTAAAATCTCTGAGAAGAAAGATAAATTTTTAATCAAAGATTTTAAATGTGAAAATTTATAAGTAAAAAAATAAAGATATAAGATATAAAGATATAAGAAAAATTAAACAATTCATTTTTTATTTTTTAATTTCTAAAATTTCTAGATTTTCCAAACCTAAATAAGTAGTAATTTCTAAGATTTTCAGATTTTTCAAACCTACATAAATAAGGAAAGAGTTTTATTTATATGGAGATACCAGTTCTACACCGTCCATTGACTTAAAATTGTTTACATAAAATTCTTTTTAGATTCATACAACATCTGTAAAGTTTATCTTGTTGATAAATTGTATAGCTATTTGAATAAACGAAAAATAAAAAATTTAAATAAAAAATTGAATTTATTGAATAACAAAATAAAAAGTCAAATTTATTATTTTAACAGATTTTTATGATAATCTACAACAACTTCCATTGCTATTAGCTTTGTGTTGTTTTTGATATTTTACGCTAGTTGCTGATGATGAATGCATACATGATATTGTGCAAGATGCTGATGTCTTAGATTTACTTGAACTCCTATATTCTTGATGTTGAGCCATTTTTGTTTTTTCTTGTTCTTTATTATTCATAATGATTGTAAAAACTAAACTTTTTATCAGAGTGTGGTGAACTTGGTGACCCAATGATTTTCAAAGGAAACAAATATTTTAACTGATATGGTTTTTACTGCAAAACTGGTTTAAATACTTTTAAAATGTTTAAGTCAGCTTTTTTACTAATGATTTTAAAATGTAAACATTTTGAAGAGCACATAATTCAAAATGATTAAATAAACATTTTTTATACTGATTTTTAATGTTTTTAAACTTGTTGATACTTATTCATCTGTTGTTCAAGTTTATAACATTATTTCGCTTGAAAAAACTTTGAATATTTTTTTGTTTTTCATCCCCTTTAACGTAAACTATAGTTTGATAATCTATATATGATTTTAAAAAATTGATTACATTACAGAAATGAGATGATCCATTGTTCCAAGTAAATCCATGATGATTTTTTGTCAACCATTTATTTATTATTTTTGTATTATTATTTAAAATATGATATCCATAAGGAGCTTGTATAATAAAATGCTGAATTTCACAGTTTGATGATAAGCATGCAATTTCTTTTAAAATAAATTTATTTTGGTTATCCCGAAAATCTTGAATATCAATTACAATGTATTTCATATTTATAAATATGTAATTAGAATTGATCATTTAAATAATTTTGTTAACTTCTCCTGTTAACGGTTTAAATTCCACTAAACGATCATGTAAAATAAGAGAATAAGCTGTAGTATTGTCTGGAATTTTTTTTAAAGTCTTTAATTCAATTTTGACATCAACTGGCCCCATTTTTAGATTTTCATTTTGAAAACGAGTATCAATTATGAAGATAGGAGAATTGGTTTTAAAGTTTTCCCATAAAACTAAAGGTTCTGATATTGAGTTATTATAATAGAAGCTTCTAAAATTCGAATATGCTTCATATGCTAATGCATAACGATTTTTACCAAAATTTAAATTCATATCTTCATATGGATATGATTTAGAATTTAAATATACTTTTATATTTTCAATATCACAATAATTAAATTTTGATGGATCTTCCTCAAGTTTATTTTGTTTATCAGTTTGTAAAGCAAAATAATAAACCGATGTTTTTCAAGTTGTGGAACTGTTTTAACATTCCAAATATGATGTGTAGTTCCTGCTAGTAATGTAGGATACTCATGTAATTCCCAATTTCTAAAAGGAATTTTCATAACCGAACCATTTTCAATACTTTTGTATAAATTTAATTTAAGATTATCAGCTAAGTTAATATGTTGAACGTTCCAATATATTTTTGTAATAAGAATTTTCGGTTTTTCAATAGCAGCATTAGTAGCATTACATAATAATGAATTATCATTTAATCGACAGCGAGTTAATATCAATTCATGTTTTGCATTTGGAATAATATTTTTATAATCTTCTGCGAATCCTAATAATCTCTTTAAGGGTATACAAAAATTAAAATAAAGTCCTTTCATTTTAATTGATTCATTAGGTGACCAACTTCCATTATATAAAGCGGTACTTTCATTTTGATTGAGTGAAATATAGTTTTTTAATGTTATGTTTTTTAACGATTATGATCAATTTCTTTACCATTAAGTTCATAACGAATTTCATCAAATAGAAATGGTATAGCATTATTAACTAGTTTAGTATGTGTAACAGCTGATCCATCATGTTTTGATGCATATCCTTCTACATAAATTAGACTTGTTGAAGGTAATATATTTAAATTCTGATTTTGTATTTGTATTTTAAAGATATCACTTAATCCAAATGAACTTGTGTATGATGAATATGAATGCCATTGAGCGCTAGTTATAGTTTCATTAAAATCAGGATCATTAAAAAGCTTCATTTTAATTTGCTTTTAGTAAATATCCAAGAGATTTTAGATATTCTTTGTTCTCAAATGATAATCGTTTAAATATTAGCATTTTGAGGCTTTAAATGCAATCTAATTGTTATTGTTTCTCCATGAAAATTAACTAAATTACAGTTCTGGTCAAGCAGTTTTATAGTAATAGAACTTATCTGATTAACGGTTACTGGTAAATAAATTACATTATTAGGAACTTCAATTATTTTATATCCAGGACCAACGTTAATAGAGAATTCATGTAAAATGTCATCCATTAATATAAGTTCCGGAAATAATATTACATTCCACTCTTATTATGTTTATTTTATTAATATCAACAAAAAGATCTGAAGTATGCCATTTGTTTGACAATAATCTTTTTCTGCTAAAATCTAATAACCTACCAATAGTATCTTCTCTTTCGAAATCAATTTCCTTATCAGCAAAAATTTCACATTTTAATGTATTATTATTAGGTCTTATAATTAACTTCTCATTGTCTGTTTTAACAATATTCAATTTTTTTCTGAGAAATGCTTCAATATCTTCAATTTCATATGAACCTGTGGGAAGAATGATGGATTTATTATCAATAATAAATCTATTATTTTCCTCATCTATATTCAGTATTGAATTATATGTTTGAAAATCTACTAAACCACATGTATATTCTTCCCACTTTAGGTTTATAGGAGGAAAATAATTAGTGGTTAATATGGAACAGTTTCCGTTTAAAGTTAATCATATTGACATATCTTTAATTGAAATAATGAGATATTTCGTAAATCTATTCTGCTTTTATAGATTTTCAAGGCTAATACATCATCATCATCATAATAAATGTATACCTATATAATATTTCTAATTTTAATTTTTCTTTAAATTTCTTGTATTACAACTAAATTCTAAGTATTCTTTATCAGATAGTTTTATGTTTCTTTTTATTCAAATAGAAAGAAAGAAATAACCTTGAACTTGAACAAAATTATTAATGTAGGTTAGTTTTAATAAAGCTAGACTAATAATAAAAAAAATTATTTTTGTTTAATTATGTTTTATTTACTGATAATTTTGCTTTATTTTTTAACAATATGAAATAAAAATTCTAAACATAAATGACCACAATTATATGTATTAAAGTTTTGATATTTATTATAATTATATACAAGCTTATCACCTAAATATTTAATTACTTCTAATGGTGGACGTAAATTCCCAAAACTATCAAAATAGTGCGTTATTTCTGAATTTTTAAAATAAGCTATCCAATGTGTTCCATTTCCAATAGAATTATCTAAATTTATTATACCACATTCAAATTTCCATGGCTTTTTTGCAGGTAAATTGTCTCTCATAAAAACCCCTAGAAAATGTTTCAAGTATTTTTTATCAAATTTTTCTAAATCATAATTTGTAAGTGATCTTTTGGGTAGCTTATTTAATGGTTTTTTGGGTTCACATAAAGATCTAACCCTTTTTTATATGGGTTTAAGTGTAATCCATTACCCCGTTTTAATACCATTGCTTCCATTATTTTATTATGAATTTCACTTTCTTTTAACTGATTTTGCGCACTTTTAGCATCATTTACAGCCTTAGCTATTCCTGCAGCGCCACCTGTAAGTGCTCCAACAGCTGATAAGTCTGCAAATATTGGAATTAAAGGTAAAATACCACCAATTTTAGGCACTGGAATAATTCGAGGTGTATCAATTGCATTTTTTTGTCCTTTTGAAAGTCTTCGAGTTGCATACAAAACAATTTCTATAATATTTCCATCACTCCTGGGCTTTTTTAAAGTCTGAACTGCTGTTTTTCCTTCTTTTATAACATTTTTCAATTGTTTTTTTCTGTTTTTTTGTTGTTTTCGTTTTTTTCTGTTTTTTATAATAGTATAAGAGGATTAATAAACAAATGTTATGATGGGTGTGCTGCTAGATCCAAAAGGGCTTAAATTTCAAAATATATATATTTACTGAAAATCTTTGCATCAACCTAAATATGAATATTTAAAAAAACTAATAAAGCCAATCAAAGGAATGGGATATAATGAATTTTCAAATAATGTTGATGTAATTAATACATCAGACTCTCAACCAAACTCAATATTTATATTTGATGATGTAGCTTGCGATAAGCAAGATAACATAAGAGCCTATTTTTGTATGGGCCGTCATCAAGGAGTAGATAGCTTCTATTTATGTCAATCCTGTGCAAAAATTCCAAAGAATTTAGTTAGAGATAATGCAAACTTTTTGCTTATATTCAAGCAAGATGATTTAAATTTAAAACATATCTATAACGATCATGTAAATTCTGGTATGTCTTACATTTATTTTAAAAAATTGAGTGCATGCTGCTGGAATGATAATTATGGTTTTCTATTAATTGATAAGATAGCAGTTTAAACAATGGTCGCTATAGAAAAAAATTTGATACAGTTGCTACATTTTAGTAATCAAGAGAATAGGTGCGTCAGCAGGTAAGAGTTACTAACTGTACAGGTTTTTTAGCAGTTAGTAGTTAGCAACAGAGCAGTTAAGTTGATAATTTGCAGTTAATAATAAACCACATCAGTCAATATTTAAAAATTGATGAACAAGTTATGAAAAATTTAATTAAAACTCGAAAAAGTTTAAAAAGAAATTTCAATCTTTAAAAGTTGCAAAGCTATCAGAAGATCATAATCGAGAAGAAGCATTTACTCCAATTATTAAACCATTGAAAGAATTAACGAATGTTGTTAAACAACAACAACAATTTTCAGGTAACTTTATCAAACCTGAAATTAAATCGCCTGATGATGATGATAATAACCCTAGATCAATGACGTCATTCATGCAGGAAACTAAAACACCTAGCAACAAAAGTAATTCTTACAGTAAATTTAAAACTTCAACACCGAATACTATAAAATTTAAAACACCATCTATAATTGATAATTTCAGTGATGAATCATCAATTTCACAATTTCTTGTTTTTAACAAGTCAGAACTTGATAGGTCATATGGCCCCTATTTTGATGCGTCATTAAATGTTCGAAAACTTGGGAATGCTAATTACAAAATAGATGAAATTAGTAAAAATATATTGATTGATAATGAAGTAATGGTCTATATGAATTAATATTTTAAAAAAAACCTATAAACTATACTGAAAGTGATTTAAGTACATACCATCAAATACTTAACAAAACAAATGCACATAGAAGAAATTATAATTATTTAGAACAAATAAAAGGGAATAAAGGTTTTAAATATAAGAATATATTAAGAAAATTATATGAACATGGTTTATAGGTTTCAAATTACAACACTAGACATAAAAAAACTGGTTCAAGTTATTCAAAAAAAAATTTTACTAACTTTTACTTAAATCTTTTTCACCAAGAACTCAATTTAAATTTTAGAAATCAATCAAATCAATATATTTATTGGGATGATCCTAATGAGTTAGTTGATAGATCAAGGCTTTTAATTGCATCAGAAACAGCTGGTAACAATAATCATAACAATGAAATTGTATCTATAATTGAAGAATTGAGAGAAGCAAATATAATTCAATAACATTTTACATTAGCAATCTGTAAAAATCAGCATGCAGCTAGATAAGTTTGGACGTTGTATGACTTCATCTACTTCTAAAAAATTACATACTCAAGGTCCTCCCGGTATAGGTTTCAAATTAACTTCCGAAGGAAATTATGATTTAAATAACAAAATTTTATCAAATGTTCAAGAACCAGTTAACGGAAATGATGCAGCAACGCAAACATTTGTGAATAACCAAATTTTCTTTCACAAAGAATTAATAAAAAACTACATAGTAGAAATGTTTGAACATACAGAGACAGCAATGTTTATAGAACTTAAATTAGCAGAAGAAAAATTAAGAATTTTAGAAGAAAAAATGCAAGATAGTTTAGAGAATATCCACATCAAATTTTCTGCTATGTTAAATGAAAAATTTTCAAAAATGAATGATTTTATTGAATTTCAAGTTAAAAAACCAATTGGATTTATTAATGCACGACTACAAAACGCTGAAGCTAAAGCGCAATCAGCATTAGATTTAATTAATAATTCAAAGAATTAATTGTGGTTAGTTTTCATTCAACTTCCAAAATGGATATACATCAAATTGGATATTCTTTAAACAAATTTTTAAACAAGTATGAGGATATTTTACTAGAAAAGCATTATGAAGAGTTAAAAAGACATTTCAAATTCTTGAAATTATTTCAAAATTCTATTCAAATTGAAACAAAAGAATATGGATATCATTGGGATATATGTCCATATTCACTAGAGGACACCACAAGTCTACCTGACACTTGTCCTTGCTTTTCTGCAGAAATTTATATGTTAAAATGTACAAAATTGATAGAATTATATAGAAGAATAGAAAAAAAATAAAAAAATTTCAATATTGTTATATTATATATATGTAAATAAATAAAGAATATATTTTGTTGTATTGAAAATTTATTTTTGTTTTATTTAAAATGAGTAAAAGAGAGGTTGTCGATGAATTGCATAAGCCAGCTCGGAGGAATTTTAAACGACGTAGAGTTATAATTAAGGGATTTGATGATCGGTGGCAAGCTGATTTAGTAGAAATGGGGTCATATTCTAAAGAGAATAAAGGTTTTGAATTTTTATTAACTGTGATTGATACTTTCTCCAAATATGCAGGGGCGATCCCTACAAAAAGAAAAACTTCAGAGAATGTTTCACAAGCAATGCAAAATATTTTTGAAACTTGTAAAACACAACCACAAAATTTACAAACCAATAACGGGAAAGAATTTTTTAATAAAATATTCAAAAAATTGATGGATAAATATCAAATAAATCATTATTCAACATTTAGCACATTAAAAGCATCTATTGTAGAACGTTTTAATCGAACTTTGAAAGAAAAGATGTGGAAAGAGTTCAGTTTTAATGGTAATTACAAATGGATTAAGTTAATTAGAAAACTTGTTGATCTATATACAACACTAAACATCAAACAATTAAGAAACGTCCATCAGATGTTAATAAACATAATGCTAATAATTTACTTAAAACTGTATACAATCATATAAAAATATCTCCGCCGGGCAAATTTAAAATTGCTGATTCAGTTCGAATAAGCAAATATAAACATGTTTTTGAGAAAGATTATACTCCAAATTGGACAACGGAAGTATTTAAAATAAGAAAAGTTCAAATCACTAACCCTGTCACATATTTACTGGAAGATTATCAAGGTCAACCCATACAAGGGGGGTTCTATGAATATGAATTGTTTTAAAAACTGGAAATAAACATGTGTTTTTGATTGAAAAAATTCTTAAAACTAGAGATAATAAAATTTTTGTTAAATGGTTAGGATTTTCTTCTAATCATAATTCATGGATAAATAAAAAAGATTTATTATAAAAATATTATATTTTATTTTATTTTTTTTTTTTTTTTTTTACAATTATTTTAATATATTGTTTTATTTTGATAAATTAAAAAATTTCCATTTGATATGATATTTTTATTTTATGGATCTCAAATCAAGTATAATGTAGTCTGATTTATCTATATAGATAAATCAGATAGATAATCTGCATCTATAATAGGAACTGTTTCCGCCTCTCCATTACTTAAAATTCTATCTGCTAATATTTTGCGATATTCTAAACATTTAATTGCGAGAGCCTTTTGTTTAAAATTGCTATCATATTCACATCTTATATGGATATCTTTATTATTATCCAATTGAAAATGCTGTAAAATATATGTTCGCTATTTATAATTCCACCAATATTACGTTCTTTTAAAATTAATTCCTGCCTAAAAGCCTCAATAGCTTCATCTATAGAAACATATTGAGGTACTGAATCAGCTTTATCTCTAAGTAATTGATCATCTACTCCCAAAGTAGTTATTGATGCTACTTGCTTTGTTTAATTCTGGTGAAATTACATGTTTTAATAGCTGGACTGATAAATTTACTTTCACGGTCTCATTATTTGGAAGTAGTATATTAAAGTAAGTGCTCCCAAATGCTGACTCATCTAATCTAATATTAGAAATTGAAGCGGAATTTGCTTGCATAGTTAACAAACAAATATGAACAATATAGATGTTTTCATAGTTAATCAAAAGGAAGTATGATGTATCTTCTTTAAAGGTTAACGCAGTAATGTTTTGTTAGAAATTAAAAATATATAATTTATACTTTTTATTTTTCAGAAATTTCTTTATTATGTACACACTTTACTTGACTTATAGAGCAAACGTACATAAAGAGCGGCAAAAATCTACCTCTTCCATCTGAATAAACTTCTATATAATCTAAATATTCCACTTTTAAAGTTTCAAGTAATCTTCTAAAATTAGTTAGCACGTCACCAATTTTTGACTTATTATTTTTTTCATTATACATATTCTGTATTGATGCTATAAATATAATTCCATCGTCAATTCGTTTCCTTATCATTGTCTTTTTCAGTTCATTTTGATTTTCTTCATATTAATTTACTTTAATTGACAATGATTCAATAGTTTGCATAATTCCTTTTTTTTTATCTTTTGATAGTACATTTGAAATATTCTTCTCAATCATTTCCCAATCATCTTCTTCAGCGAATGGGCAATCAGTATGAAAATGATTAGGTATTTGCTTTTTTTGATTTCTTGAATCTCTTATTTTATCAATAATGGTAATATCACCACCATATACTTCGATTTTTAAATGTTGCCAATCCAAAGGAGATAAATCAAATTTGTTAGTTAATGACTCACCATTTCTAATTTTAAATAAACAAATTTTTTCCCCACCCTCTGGAGTTATATAAGCCTCCAAAAAATCATGAAATATTTTCCAATGAATTATTTTGATTTCAGACCACTTCCGACCACAAATACAATATTTATAACCATGTAGAATGTTCTCAGCCCAAAACATTATGATACTTCTACTTAATAATCTAATCGGGTTATGACATTTTTCATATTAAGATTAACCTTTTATACAATTTTGAGTATAAAATTAAAAAAACACTGCAATTTTGGGTGTAGATAAGCGTTAAAAATAAAAAAAAACTTCACTGAGTAAGAGCATAGAACTAGGATCGAACCTAAACACAATATCATAATTATAAACTCACCTAATAGACTTTATCTACGCCCTACCACTCTTACCCACTCAAGATTTAGATAATTCTTATTATTTTTATATTTTATTTCTTTTTTTAACATTATTTTGTTTAATAAATTTGTTTTAATTTTAATTATAAAATGGAGTTCGCAAGAGCAATTCTTACAAGCCTATTACACATCAGTATTTTCATCATTTTCTCATCAGTTCTTATCATTTACCATCAGTAAAATGATGATAAAATGATGAGAAAAAAATAGAAACCGATCCTATTTTCCTATAATTTTCTCATCATTTCTCATCATTTTAGTGTCAAAGACAGCTGAACGATAAAAATGGCTTCTTTTTGTTTGAAATTTTATGGGATCGTTCAGATAAATATATTTGAAGTTTGTTATGTCAAATGCAAAAATTCAAATTTCATTTATTTTAAACTAAAATTTAAATCAATCCAGCAAACAAGTAGGTGAGTTATTTATTTTTTAACATTTTGTGGCGCCAATTTTATTTTTTTAGAAGGTTCCTGAATTTTAAATCGAAGGTTCTACAATTTTAAATCGGAAGATTCCAAGATAAATCGGTTAAATATGGATTTTAATGGTAATTTAAGACATACTTATTTATTTAGATTTTTGCATTTGTTTCTTTTGTTTAGACTTGTATTTACTTTTTTTTTTACTTTATACTATATTTTTTTATTAGATAAAATATTTGAAACTACAAAATTAGAAAAAGAGATTGCCTTTGGAATCTGAAGGCCAAAGACTACAAAAATATTCTGCAGAAAAATAGGGCATATGAAGAATTAGGTGCAATATTCAAAACATCTGTATCTGTAGTAAAAAAAAAAATTAATACCTTAAGATCAAATTTTTTAAAAGAAGAAAAACGTGTAAGTTTATTTATTCTATAATTAATTTTAATAATTATAACTCATAATATTAACTTTTTAACATCAATTTAGATCAATGCTTCTAAAGCCAGCGGGGCTGGAGTGGATGAATTGTACGAGTCAAGGCTGTACTGGTTTGAAGATATGAAATTCATCAGGGACCTTGCAGTTCCAAGGACAACAAAATCTAACGTAAGTTTTTTAGAACTGAAAAGCCAAACGGAAATTATTGAACATATTTAAAGTTTAATACATACATATAAAATAAAAATAGTTTACTATATATTTCGTATATTAAAATTTTATTTATAATAATTTTTATTTTAGGATTACACAGATATTTACCTCGACAATTCCACAGATAGTTTAATAGAATATTGTACATCGTCGCCATTTTCCCCATTAGGGAATTCAGAAGAAGATGAGGAAATTTTAGAAATTCCATCATCGGAAGCACCTCAAATATTAGAATTACCACAAATAAGAGAAACACCAAAAATAATAGAATCATCCACATCATCAACATCATTCACAAAGCAAACGCAATCAATTTTGAATAGAAAATCTTCATTTAAAAAAATTAAAAAACACGCGTATCGCGCAGAGTCCCCAACTCAATTAAATACCGCGTTAGCTGCAGTAACAAATTTTTATAATAAAGAGTCGGATGAAATTCACAATTGGTGCGTACTCTTGGAAAGCCAAGTTCGGTCTTTACCTATATTAGATTCATTCCAAATTATGCAGCAAGTAAACGACATTGTGCTTAAAAAACGAATTGAATGCGAAGAAAATAAACGTGCCAAAATTAATAATTTATTTTAACTAATTCGAAAAAAACATAATTTTAACTGGTCGGAAGAAAACATTTTAATTTTTAATGCTGATGGTGCTGATTTCTATTATTTCTTGTGTTTCTCATATTATAAATTTTTATTACATTGTATTTTCAGGTTTTTCATAATAATTTTTTATTTTTAGGTTTACACCGGTCGTGATTTCATTATGCAATTCATTATGCAATATATTTATATGAAGAAGTTTTTTTATTTATTGCTTTGATTTTTAATTTGTAGAAGTATTTGATTTTTTTTTATATATTTGTTTTTATATTTATATGAAGAAATTGTTTTATTTATTATCTTGTTTTTTAATTTTTAAAAATATTTGTTTTTTTTATATATTTGTTTTTATATTTATATGAAGAAATTGTTTTTTTTTTATTATTTTGATTTTTAATTAGAATTATTTGAATTTTCATATTTTTTTAATTTTAATAAAAACTGGGTTTTTTATGTCAATTGGAAAATTATATTGTAATATATGTACATATTTTTAAATTTTCCAGTTGACTTTTTCCCTGCTGAAATGAACTTTATTCTTTTTTTTACTTACAATAATTTCGAATAAATCTTATTGGAAAGTTTCGATACTTCCAATATTTTAGTTACTAAATACACTTACCTTTAAATATTCCCCCTTTAGACTCTCATATATGGCTGCCACCACCTCAGGAATGAACTTTGAGACGGTGGATTCTGAAATTCTTGTCAGAAATTCCAAGCTCTTCTGCGACGAACCATTTGCTACAAATCGTAGTGTCGTAGCAAGTCTCTGTTACAAATGCTTTTTCTCATATGGTTCTCCTTTTTTTGGATTTCAGATTGCACCTATGTTATTAGAAACTGAAAATTACCATAATATCAATCCAATTATTAATAAAAAATTTGGATTACTTTTTAAATAAATGTTTTATTTAAGACGGGAAAAGTCAAACGGAAATTATTGGACGTATTTAAATTTAAAATATTTTATTAATTTCAGTTCGGCGTAAAAACCCTTCTTGTTTCTAAAAATATGTACAAGTTATTATATATGTAAATTAAAAGTTAAATTCAGAGCAAAATAAATTTCAAAAAAATAAACAAAAAAAATTTCATATACATAATATATAAATTAAAATTTAATAAAACAAATGATGCAACATAAGAATTATAGTATTTTCCATTGGAAATTAACAGCTCCCTCTTTCATGAAATAATCAGCAAATTCGTTTCTTATGTCTTGCGATGTTTGTGAAGAACGATTGCTTCCTCTAACATTAAAGTTAGGTACATTTTCATTAATTTCGCAGAAAATTTTTTCGGAGTTTAAAAAATTGTGCAGAGAAACACATGCTAGCACTATGTTTTCAGTAGTTTCAATTTTCAAATCTATATCTCTTTTGAAAATTCTAAAACGTGAAACTAGCCTCGCGAAAGCTCGTTCTACGATATTCCTTGTATGAGATAAACGATAGTTGAAAATTTTTTGCGTTGCTCCTACAGTAGCTTTTTTTGAAAAACGTCTTAAAATATTGTTTGAAAGACCAAACGCATCGTCCCCCACTATCATATATGGTACAGCTATACTACGCCCTGGCAATGGTTCTTCTTTGGGTAAACTCAATTTGCTTCCAATTAATTTTTTATATAAAGAGGAATTTTTAAATACACCTCCATCGGAGATGCGTCCCTGGCATCCTACGTTTACATAAATAAAATTTCCTTTTGCATCTACCATTGCCAGGAGTACAATGCTGAATTCACCTTTGTAATTGTAAAAGTATGATCCAGAATTGTGTGGAGCCTCAATAAAAATATGTTTGCCATCTATGGCTCCTACGATGTGAGGGAAATGTAGATGTTTATCAAATTCTTCCGCGATATCTTTCCATTCTTGCTCAGTTCTTGGTACCTGAAAATGGTTAAAATAAATTTATATAATTCATTCATTAATTCATCAGTTTATATAATTTTTAGTATTAAAGCATATTGGGTAAAAAAATAAAAAGAAGGATTATTATTTTCAAAAGAATATTTTTTGTTTTGAGTTTCCTTTTAATATTTTGTGAATACATATATACTATATACTTTATTCTCCTAAAGAATAATTTAATAATTTCAAATGGTGTTATTAACTTAAAAGGAATAATATTATATTAATATTTATAAAATGAAATAAACTAAAGCCAAGTGGAAAACTAAAACTTATTCTTAAAGCAAAGAATAATTTTAACAAAAGCATTTCCCTCCGTTTCAAGTGTATGTAAAATTTGAAACAAATAAATCATACTTAAAGAAACAAATATAACATTTTTAAATTTTGTTTATAATATATCAAATTCAGTACTTGCCTTTAAATATTCTTCCTTTAGGCTGTCGTAAATGGCCAAAATTACCTCTGGGATAAATTTTGAAATGGTGCACTGGGAAATTCTTGTGAGGTACTTCAAACTTTTTTGAGTGCAACCACTTCCTATGAATCGCAGAGTTGTAGCAAGCCTCACTTTACTGGAAATTGTTTCTCTCATGTGGTTCTCTTGCTTTGTAATTTTTTCTTTTACCTATATTAATAGAAAGATATTTATTAAATATTTAAGTTTTTATTTTATTATTAGAAACTTACCATTAAATGTAATTTTTCAAATATATTGAGATTTAGCCTTAAAAAATTTTTAAAATGCCCCTCGCCATCACTTAACAAATGTGCTAGAAGTTTGTTCTCTAAATCAAAATAGGGCCTATGCTGTAATGATGGCGTTACCCAATATTTTCGTGCCCTTATTCGAAGGGTTTTTTCTCTATTATCTCTCTGAATTTGGGCATCTACGCAGCACAAAAGTAAAGCCGTAAGAGCAGCCCTTTCTTTATCCATACTTTATTAAAATTTTAATTTATATAGAATAACTAGAAAATAGAATATTATATTAGAATAATTTTAATTCAAATATATAAATACTTATCTTTTGTATCGCCAATTTATTTATGTTTAAAATTTTTATTCTCTCTTATAAAATTTATTTTCAAATAATTCATACCAACAGATCAGCAAAATAAAAATTTGTCCAGAAATTACATTTCAAATTCCATATAAATGTTTAGAAATTTATTTAGTACACGCCATCGTCGGTAGATGGTTTGGCAAAATAGCGAATAAAATTTTCAGACACTTCCCAAATCTTAAAATTATTGATACGAAAATGATGGTTCTACTTATTGATGTGTAGTAGCTCATCAGTTTTTACTGTCATTTTTTGTCAGTTACTGACAATAAAAAATGATGAAAATATTGATGTGGAATAGCGGCCTTACGTTTAATAAATTTTTTCTTAAAAATAAAAAAGATTTTAAAAAGAAATATAGAAGTGAAATTAAATATTATATAAAATTTCTGAGGAATTATGCTGACTCAACATTAATTTAGTTCAATTCATTCAAAGAAGTTCAAGAGGATAAATGGACAAATTTATTTTCTCTAAATTCAATTGAATTTCCTAAAAGATGTCTATTGCGATTAGCGAAAATTGTAAGGAAATTTAAAGAGAAAAATTATAAATATCGAAAATATTAAAAAAATAGAAAACTTTGTAGTATATTTTTGTTTTTCTGTTACATCATTTTAGTTATAAACATTTTTTTCATTTTAAAGAGGCATATTTTTTTTTTTTTTTTGCTTCTTTTTCTATTTATTTCTAATTTATAATTATAATTAATTAGAAAATCTTTCATTAAAAATTTGTTTCCAATTTGTTTCGATTTCTTCAAAAGAATCTAAAACATCCAACCACTCGAATAAATCTATAACCTCTTTCTTACTCATCTTAAATATAAATAATCTTTTTAAAAAAACGAATCTCCTTTGACGTCATTTTAGATTTATATTTTAAAATTTATGTAGGTGTATTACACACAACACGCAAATTTTTTAATTTTCAAGTAAATTTTAAAAATGTTAAAGATCTCATTATTATTTCTTATACAGTAAGTATTTCTTATCAATTAGTATGGTGGTTTTTCCATTTTTTTGTTTTTTTGTTTGTTGTTCTTTTGTTTTTTTCAACATACCAAATTTCAAGTTCAAGAAACCATAGAAAATTTGTATTATATTGTATGTAGATAAGAAATTCTATTTTTCTACAATTTATTTTTCATTTTCCTTATCACATATTTAATTTCAAATTCAATAAACCACATTTTTTTAATCTCTCACAACTATAAGACTATCAGTTAAAAAATAAACTATAAAAATTTTTTCAGTTTCCAAAAGCTTTGTACTTGTTTTCAGCAACTTTTTACGGACACCTGCCATACTTCGTACAATTCACTTATAACTTGTAGAAGTACTCGTGTATGAAAAATTTTTGTTTTGAATAGAAGAGATGTCAATATTTATTCAAAGTTGTAGAGCAATTACATATGTGTCTAGCCCCAGCTTCTGCACCCAACCCAAGTTCTCCGCAGAGACCATCGTTTTCATTCACTTTCAGAAACGAAAATTCAATTCCATTATACCACCCCCAATTTCTATTACATAATACCTTAACTGACAAATTTGATGTGATGTCATTTGACAGTCCTAGAACGTACATATTATTACTACTTTTACCAATTTACAAAATAATTATTGTATTATAGGTGACTTTAACTGCAGACATTTAGCTTGCAACTGTCTTAAAAATAATATTTGGGGTAAAATTTTGCATAAAAAACTTCACCACAGTAATTTTCAACTTTATATCCACCATCTCCAACTTATGTTCCAATAAACCAAAGACACAAACCATCAATATTAGATTTAATTCTCACCAATATTAGTAATTACTTAGAAAGCCCAATTACCATAAATGAATTAAACTCAGATCATCTTGCGGTAGTTTTTTACATTAACCAATCTTTTTTAATAAAGAACTTCCTAAAACATTTTTATTTAAAAAAACAAACTAGAAGACATTTACAAAATTCTTAAAAGAAAATTAACCACGTTAGTATTTCCTGAATCAGTATATCACAATGAAATCGATACTATTATTGAAAATTTTCATAGAAAACTACAAGAAACCATAGACCACGCTGTTCCAAAAAAAAGTAATGCAAAAAGATTGGTTGCCAAAAATTTCAGAGGCCTTAAAGAACTTAATTACTTTACGAAACAATGAAAGGCGTAAATGGCAACAAACTAGAAATCCAATTCATAAAATACTAGTCAAAAGATTTAACCGTATCATTAAAAGTCAAAATATGGAACTTAAAAATAACTTATGGAATAACTTTCTTTCATCTTTAAATAAAGTCTCAAAACCCTTTTGCAACTTATCCAAAGTTCTGAATAAAAAAAAAACTAAAATTCCAGCCTTAGTTTTTAACAATGGAACTTTAACCACTGATAAAGAAAAAGCTATAAAACTATCAGAGTTTTTGCTAATCAAAACTCTCTGGCTTGTAACTATAACGACATTAATACTACTATTATGGTTGAAAATTCTATCATCTCACTAAATGCAGACATTAGCTACAACAATTGTCCAAGCTTTTCTGTAAATGACGTTTTACAAATAACCCAATCATTAAAAACGAGGAAAGCTGCCGTACAAGATAAGATGCCCAACATTGTGCTTAAAACTCTTTCAAGATCAAATTACAAGATTCTCAATAAGATTTTCAACGAATGTCTGAGACTAGGCTATTTTCCCAGAAGTTGGAAAATAGCTATAGTGGCTTGCATTCCCAAAATGGGTAAAGATGCTCCCAAAATTGAAAGTTAACGTCCAATGAGTCTACTAAATACAACCGGTAAGATATTTGAAAAACTTCTAAAAAATAATATCGAAATTTTTTTGGAAGATTCAAATATCTTTTTAAATGAACAATTAGGTTTCAGAAGAAAGCATAATACTTCGCAACAAATCTGCAGAATAAAGAAAATAATCAAAAAAGAACTTGATAATAAAAATTCAGTGGGAATGATAACGATATTGAAAAAGCCTTTGATTCAGTTTGGCATAAGGCTTTAATCAATAAAATGATAAGCTATAGATTCCCTAAATACCTAACTAAAATTATTAACAGTTTCTTAAATGATAGAACTTTTGCGGTTAAAATCGGATCAATCCAATCGGACAACAAAAGAATTAGCGCAGGAGTACCCCAAGGCTCCGTGCTATCACCAGTTCTCTATAACATTTACATTTCAGACATCCCAAAACCCCCGAATTGTGAAATTGCTTTGTATGCAGACGACACCGCGGTATTAGCATCCTCGCCAAACTCTTCCGATATTATTAGGTATTTAGAGAATGGTTTCTCCAGAATCAGAGACTATTACTATAACTGGAAAATTAAAATTAACAATGAGAAAACAAAAACGATCTTCTTTACCAGAAAAAAAAGCCAAGTCACTTACCAAACAGAAATTTAATACAAGATAATAATGAAATCAATTGGGAGAATGAATCCGTCAAATATCTAGACATTACTCTTCAAATGTCACATCCTTAAGGTCATAAATAAGATGGACCTCTGTATCAAAGCGTTTTATACAATTTTAAACAGAAAATCGTATCTGAGCATAGACAATAAATTATTAATACATAAAGTGATATTTAGCAGCATTCTTTTCTACGCTTTCGCCGTATGGTTGGATTCTCGCATTTACTACTATGGATGTAAAATCGCATTTACTTCTTTTACAAAGAAAGTAGAACTCCGTGCTAAAATTAATTCTAAAGAAAAACAGATGCTTTTCAATCACAAGGTTACATGAAATCGCCCAAGTGCCTACAATTCAAGACAAAATTGATAGATTTTTTCCAATTTTTCAAGAGAAATGCTTTAACAATTCCAATCCTCTAATAAATAATATTTTCAGTATAATCTAAGTTAACTATATGTAAATTCTAAATTTAATAATTAGTCTATAGATTAGTTTTAAGTTAAGTAGTTATAAGTTGTTAAAAAATGTGTCACTAGGTTTTTTAGCCATTTTTCCTACACCAACTAATTTTTTTTAATAATAAATATTAATTCTTTTCTCTTAATTTTAAATCAAAGTTGAAAATACTCCTATTACAGTATGATCTTCTAAATTTGTAAATATTGGCTTTTTTGTACACAAAATGTTTTTTTTAAGGCTTAATAAATAAATAAATAAAAATATAAATATTAAATATATATGTTAGCCTCTGACAGTAAATTTTTTATTTTTCTTTTATCAATTTTGCAAACAGATTGTAAATAAAGTATGTAAGATTAAAAAATCGTGTGTCGTATAAAATTGAATACTGGATAAAAAAATTATAATTTTATCTGAAAACTTTGACATAATTAAAAATGTATAATTAAATTTAATATTTGATTTTTATTGATGCAATATTTTTAAAAAAGGGAAAAAGCCGAAGTTTTAAAATAAAAACAAATGTATTGAATTCAATTAAACGTTCAATTCGATATAAAATACTCTTGTAAAGCAAAATATCAAACAAGTAAAATAAAAAAAATAAAGCATGAGCTCCTTTTTATTACAAGATTCAGATTCTTCTGAGGACAAAGAAATGTAAATGTAATAAGGAAAAATATACGAGACAGTATTGGTGGTGGTGGTCCTAAATTATTAAGAGTCCTCTAAGTTCTTTCAATTTTCGTCCGTATTCCAACTTACTACTGCCAAATCCACTAAAACCCCTTGTCAGGTTGGGATTATCCTCCATTAACGTCGCCAAAGGCTCAATTTTTAGTTACTTTTTTTTAGACTAAAAAATTGTTAAATTTGTTAAAACGAAAAAAATTATAACTGCAATATTCAAAAGATATGAATGCAAAATTTTAACGTGAGTAATACTTAGTAATACTTAAATTACTTGATAAAAATAATAATTAACTTTATAAAGTAAACATAAATTTTCTTTATTTTCTTTATTTCATACTAATCAAATTAAATTTTAAATAACTACTACCAACATAACAAATTGTTTCATCTTATAGACATGACGCGATATCGTTCTTATTCACTTCGCTCGAGCGACTTAGAGAGAGAGGGTGTAAGTTTATATAAATTAATAGTACATTCACAAACACTTGATTTTGAGAAATCGAGATGATTTCGAAAATTAAGTTTATTTCGTTCTCTTTTTTTCTTGATTTTCCATACATTTTTTAAAAATTTATCTGTCAAAGAAAATCAGCTCGTTACTTGATTTTCTGAAAATCACCTCAAAATCACGTTGTTCATCCATGAATTTTCGATTTTAGATTATTTTAAAAAATTTTTCATAACCCTTGCTTTTTTGAATTTGTTGTCAAAAATCAAAACAAAAATTTTGTTGATAGCAGCAGATTCAAAAGGAAAATATTTTCTATTCAGTGGACGGAAAAATAAAAATGGAAAAAAGATATAAAAAAAAATTTAATTGGAATGAGAATTCCATTAAATTGTTAATTTCCAAATCTATTTTAAATTTTTTCAAATATTATTTTATTTATTTTCTTTTAACAATAACTTTTAACTTTTTATTTATATTTTAATCTTTTATTTACTTGAAACAATAATATAAAAGAAAAATATGTTAAATTACGTTCTTGATTTTCAAAAACGGTTTGTGAACGCTTGACATTTTACTTGATTTTGTACATGATAATCAACTCGATTTCGGAGTTTGTGAACATACTATAAATAGTATTGTTTTTTTGAAAAAAAATGCTGGACAAAAAGGGCAAAACTGAAAAAAGACGAACCCAGTTTTCCATGGGTGAGATTTTTATCACTAATTTTTGTTTCTACTTTTTTTTTGTTTAACTACTGCCGAAACAAAATTTTTTTGCTATTCACCAAGCTACAAAAAAATTAAGGACGAATCAAAATTTTTTTTGTATTCACAACTTGGATCTCTAAAAAAAAATGAAACAAAGTTATAGAATGTCATTTTTGTGATTTGACATTCATTTATTTTATAAAATGTATGTATTCGAATGTGTACTTATAATAAAAACAAATAATATATTACATATCGATAATATCGATTAAAAAATAATGAAATAATCGATATTTTCCGATATTCTAAATCCCAATATATCTAGTTTTCTATGTTTTTTGTCCCCATATTTCCGATATTTTTCTAATTTCCAAAAAAAAAAATTTTTTTTTAAAGAAATTTCAAAAGATAAAATTTCTTTGTAATTTTTCTACCATATGGCTTTATTTTTTAAACCAGTAAACATCAACCCTAATTTTTAACGTCAAATGGCAAATTTACGCCTGGCGGCATCTCTATATTCTCTAATATTTTCTCTAAGTAAGTATGTACTTATGTTACTTCTGATTTCATTATGACGACAAATTTTTTTTTAGTTAAATATATTTAAATCATATTTACATTATAATTTTTTTAATTTGAAATTAGCCTAAATTCTAGTAAAACTCTCATACAAAAAATTAAATTGTTGAGATTAGTTCAAGTTTCTAAAGTAAATATCAGTAAAACGATTTTTTTTGCGATATATCGTGTAACCGATATTTTCGAAAAAGTAATCATTCGATATATCGTATCGATATTTTTTGGCTTTCCGTTCCATCCCTATTTCGATAACATTGTTTATTTTCAAATTTAAATTTCAAAAGATTGTTTTTTAATAAAGTTGGTATTAATTTAAAGTTAATTTAAAAGGTAAAATGTAAGTATATGTATAATTTTTGCCATTTTTGCGACGCGGGTTAAATTGTGTATCGAAAAATTTTTGGATACAAATAAAGATAAATTGAATTTAGAAAAAAAATTATCAGTATAAATTTATAGACACTCATAAATCTCTTGACTATGCAATAGCGTAGGGTGCAAGAAGCCTCCATATTTTGAGAATTAGAAGTCAGATTGACATAATTTAAAAAAGGTACTCATAAGGTAAAAAAAGGTAATAAGTTCGACTCCTAAGCCCGCCCCAAAAAACGGACCCCATTAACTGAGGTGGCATTTTCCGACATTTGTTTTTTTTTTAGTTTCTATTACAGTATCGGGGATTAGGTTTTTTAAATAACATCGGTCTGACTTTTCGCTCCTGAAATTTTTCTTTACCAATCTTTATAAATTTTTGAAATCAACAAAAACTTAAATTTTTTTTTTATAATGCATTTCTCTGCCATATAAATGTGGTCAGGAAATTACACAGCCTTTCCTGTTCAGGCGTGGCTGTAAATGTCGTAAGGGGGAACAACTCTTACGACGTGTGTGGGATTCGAACCCACACTTCTTCGATATTTATAGCATATTTTATACGATCTTACCCAATAGGCCACCGAGGCCCCACTTACTAAAATATACTAACATTTTTTTTCTAATATACCTTATTTAAATTTAACACATAACACACAAATAATTTATTTTACTTTTACTTTCATATTAAAAAATTTTTTGGCGTCACCTAATTTACTATCGCCAATTATACTTTGTTATCAAATATAAAAAACTAATGTTTCAACTTTACTAAATGCTAAAAATAACGAAATAAAATAAAGAACGACAAAACAAATGTTAGTTAAAGTGAATTCCAATACTATAAAAGTCGTAACATCACTGGCGTTTCAAGTTAGAGAATGTTACCTCAGTTTTGCCTTTTTTTCAGTTGAAATCAAAAAATTGCAGGAAAGAACGGAAAGAGATAAAGCCACCTTTAAACTATCGAATCATAGATACATTAATTAATAGATGGGAAGTTAGGTATAGTCGTTTCTTTTCTTCTTATGTGTTTTCCTATCTTAAGGTATTTAGTCAAAAAAATACATATGCATTTTATAATATGTATACATTTCGTTCTCTCAGCTGTTTATATTTATTAAAATAATGTAAAGAAGTTTTTCATAACCAGTTTTATTCAGAGATTTTAAGTTTTTATATTACTTAATAATTGATATATTTTGTTTTTAAAGTTAAAATTTAATAGAATTAAGGTTATTCAAAATTTTAACTACTTGTAAAGTAACAAACTAAGTGATAAAATCCTTAAAAAAATTAGAAATGAATTTATTTCACCTTTAAGGAACCTATTTCTGAGTAAACTAAAGCAATACATACGCACGGTTCACTCAGCTGTTTCTCAAAATTGGCTGAAAATATTTTCTTCACTGCCTATCTATTAGTAATTTATCTATGTATCGAATTTAACATTTACGTTTTTTTTAAATGGATGACGTCCACTTCCATTCTGGAGCCTTTTCAAGATATGAGAGGTTAAAGATTTTTTACCGACTTTTCATAAAAAAATCTATAATTTTTAAACGGTTTGCTAAAGAGAGATAAAAACAATGCTTTTTGTAGAGTAAGGCAGCTTTAATTTTTGTGTACTAATAATCCCCATATCAAAGTTATGAACGTTCAAAATAATGAATCCTGACTTTAAAATTGTAGAAATACTGTAGTACTTATAGCATTCAAAAAGTTTATATTCACAGATATGTATCTACAAAGTTTGGCATTGAATATTGTTTATTATGCAAATAATGTGTATAAAGTTGGTATTTTATGTATACAAAAATTTGTAGCTGCTTTATACATTTTATTTTTGTATACATTTCAAATCGTATTGTATTTTGATCTTTGTTATCTATTTTTATTGGAGTTATTTATAATTTGGTTATTTATAATTATTATAAATTTGAATGTTTAAAAAAAAAATAGTAAAATATTTCTTGACAATTTTAACCAGATATTTATACTTCAAAAACTTTATATGCAATGTAAATAAATGCATTGTATATTTCTGGTTTATATCTACATTGCAGTAAAAGTTGTAATACTGCAGTAATACCGCAGATATATGCAATTCTGAAGTCAGCCCCACACTTTTATATTCTTAATATCTCAAAAATGATTAGAGATAGAGGAAATGTTATTATATCTTACACCTAAAGGATCACCTCCTGAGTCGATTTAACGATGTCCGTCCGTTCGCACGATAACTTAAAAACTAGTAAAGCTATCTTGATGAAATTTATACAATAGGTTGCTACAATAGGTCGAATCTGAACAAAATCGGTCAGTGGGTCCGATTCTGAAAGCTACCGAATGATTCCGGAGCAACAGAGATTATCTTCAAAACCAATAAAGATAAATCCTATAAATTTGATAGAATGATGTTGATGTTTGGTACATGTTTGATTTATATTTCTGAAATTTGAGGGTTCGGATTTTGGAACGATTTGATCCATGGGTTCGGATTTTGGAAGCTTCCGAACGAGCCCCAGAGCAAACGAGATTATCTTCAAAACCAACAAAGATAGAACCTTTGAATTTGGTACAATGGTGTTCTTTCGTCTTTGATTTCTGTTTCTGAAATTTGGTACGATTTGATCCATGGGTTTGGATCTTGGAAGCTTCCGAACGAGCCCCAGAGCAAACGAGTATATCTCCAAAATAAACAGAAGTAGAATTTTTAAATTTAGTACAAATGGCTCTGTTATGTTTCCTTTTCTGTAAAATTGGAAACTGACATTTAAAAGAATTTACCCCAAGGCTTCCGATCGAGTATATCTCCAAAATCAACAGAAGTAGAATTTTTAAATTTAGTACAATGGTTCTGGTATGTTTTCTCTATGCCCTGAAATTTGAGAGGATTTCGACCACGGGTTCGGATTTTAGAGGCTTCCGAAGGAGCTTCAGAGCAAACGAACATATCTCCAAAACCAATAAAGATAGAACCTTGATATTTGGTGTAACAATTTTCTGTTATTCCATTTTCTTTAAAATTTAAAACTTACATTTGAGATGATTTATATCGTTTGTTTGAATTTTGGAAACTTCCGAAACTTTGGAGGTATGCTCGTTTGCTCTTTGGTTAGACGAGTATACCTCCAAAATCGAAAAGATAGCACCTTTAAAATTGGCACAAAAATGTTCTGTAATGTTTCCTCTACGTGCCTGAGATGGATTTGATAAATTGTAGTGCCAATTTGGGTACCTGGCACAAGCCTCCCAAGGGCTAACAAGCATATCTTCGAAATTAATAAAGATAAAAACTTGAAATTTTCTACAAGAGTGCTAAAGGTTGCCTCTTTTACGTTCCTGAAATTAGAGTTGAATAAGGAAGAAAAGGGAAGCGGTTCAAGCAGATGCCAAAATTTTGGTGTTTTAATTTAATTGGAATTATTAATAAGGCCGTCCCATCGACTTACTGTTACATTTATTTGTTAGGTTATAAAATTTTTCATTTTAATCATTTTGAACATTCATAACTTTACAAACTGTTATGATATGGGAATGATTAGTGCACACAAAGCTAACAACTTACTCTACAAACGCATTTTTTCTTATAGCAAGCTGTTCAAAAGTTATGTATTTTTTTATGAAAAGTCGCTAAGAAATTTGTAGATATAGCCTGTATATAAGTTAAAAAATTATATTGATTAATTTATTAACGTATGATGTTTCTCAACAATTATATTGATTAATTTATTAACGAATGATGTTTCTCAACAATGCATACAGTGTTCCAGCTACAATGTTTATAATATTGCCCATTGTGTAAATCATTTGTTAATTATCAATAAATTAAAACTTAAAATTATTTCTTTTTGTATTTTATACTATTTCTGCTTCAGGTTCCCTGTCCGATGAATCACATATGATACAAATTTGAAACTTTGTACCATGTTTTGTGCGTCCATGAATCATATGTGATTCATAAATAGTTGGAAGTTTGCTTTAATATATTTTTTAGACGCAGTTAGTTATTTGAATACTTATGTATGTGAACGTGTTGGTAATATCCCAAAAGACATAAAAAAAAAAACCTGGGCGATTTGGTTTTTTTTTTTAATTGAAAGACTAAAAACAAAGGAAAAACAAAAATTTTTTTTTATTTCTAAGGTTTTGTTTTTTTTATTAAAAAACGTATCAATATTTTATTTGTTTTTAATTTGATAAGAATAAAAATAAACGAAAATTCATAAATATCTGGAACAAAAATTAGTAAATAAAGTATATTATACTTTATGAATATGAAATGAAATTTAGTGAGCCTTATTATAGCAACTAAGACAATAAGCTTTGTTGCACTGCTTCTTCTGTATGGACTTGCTTGGCTCTCACCGAAATTCTCTCGTTTTTTCTAGCGGCGTAGCACATACCAATGTCGAATTCTAGCTTCTTGAACTTGTAATATCGTTATAGAAGAATCAGTGCACTCGTTATAAATAACGCGGGCATTGACAACTGTAGCTTGGAAAAGTAAATCAAAAGCAATTTTTTTATACCACGTCATACTTTTTCTAAGAGGAGAATAATAACTTCCTAGTTGATCAGCGACATTGATACCTTTTTTTGCATCATTGTAATCAATAATCATGTTTGGTTTCTTTATTTCTCCTTTCCATGAGTTCGTTGTGGCCATTTCGTCGCCATGACATGTAGAAATCATCAGTACATCACGTTTGTCGTGCCATTTCAAGACTGTTACGTAATTTCCTAATTGTTTACCGATTGTTTGTCCCTTGGCGATCTTTTTATTAATGATATCCTTATGTAAATTCTTTTTGTTCTTCCGCAAAGTTCCACACAGATCAGTTTGACGGTCTTTGAGATAATTTGCCAGACTAAGGCTGGTGTAGTAATTGTCTGCAAACTAAATTCTATCTTCATTTAGTAATGGCATACATAATTTTACGACAACAGATCCAGGTTTGTCCAGATTATCAATAACCCCAGTGGTTCCAGCATATACGATATAAGACCATGTGTAGCTATTTGGACAGCACATTTTATAAATTTTGATCCCATATTTATGAGCTTTAGATGGATTGTAAGTTTTTATATGTAAACGGCCCTGGTGATTAATCTGTGATTCGTCGACGACAAGAGTTTCGGTTGGAATGTATAATTGACGAAATCTATCCACGATTCTATCAATCAGTGGCTGAATTCTGTATAAAAAATTACCATTTTCAGGTTGGAAATCTGCAAAGTGCCAGCAACGTAATAAACTCGAGAAACGATTGTACGATATTTGAATTTTGTGAAATAAAGATTACATTTCTTTATAAGGGGTTCATTTTCCAATAATGCTCTATAGATGGTTTCTTGTCTAAGCCCATAAAAAGTATAATATCAAAAATTTTTTTCATTTCCTGCTTATCAACCGATACCCAACGTGACATCCTTGCACAATTTCCTAAACGCATCTGTTTGTAAATTTGTATATAAGTAAATTTATATACATATTTTATACTTGTTTATATTTATTTTTGAAAGTACCTGTTTATATACTTCGGCATAATTATTTGTTTTCTCCACCATTAAATCAATGATATCATCAGTAATAAAATATTCAACAACCTTCACCAAGCTTACAGAACCATTTTCATCTGTTATAGCTTGAATGTCTTGTACTCCACCTTTACCAACAAATTTTTCTCTTCTATTTGGGAGAATTTCTTCTAACCAAATTTGGTTATCTTATTCTTCTATTTCTTCTTTTGAAGAATTATCGGTGCCCGGTAATAATACCCCAGGAAATAAAGCCGAAATCGTGAATTTTGAGAATTCGGCCTTATTAACATTTAGAAAAGGAAATAATGCCGAAATTGAAAAAGAAATAAAGTCGAATACCGATTCGACTTTATTTTTTGGGGCATTATTTCCGGTCACCGTAAAATAACAGATGTAAGACAATAAATGTTAATAACAAATTTTTTAAATATTTTCTAACTATTAATAGCAAATTTTTTGAATATTTATAGCTACATATTCTGGAAAAAGCGGATAATATTGATTTTGTAATCGATTATAAAATCCGAATATTTTCAATAATTACTTTTATTTTCCATATTATGGCCAGACCTCACGAACGCGGCCGCGAGGCGTGCGCCACGTGCGAGGTAACCGGCGGGCGAGACAACTACATCAAGTAGCCGGTGGGCTGTTGAGAACTCCCAGGCGAGTGCTTCCCTGCGCTGTTGGTACACACGTCCACTGATGCTAATATCAAAAAAATTTTTAAGTCCCTAGAAATGACATTAGAAATAAATAAAATAAAAAATAAAACAAAAATAAATAATATATTTTTAATATAATACAGTGACAGAACGCCCGAGGATATAAAGCCCGGGCCTTAATTCCTTTTTAAATTGGAATTAAAGCCCGCGGGCTTCCTTTTGAATTGGAAGAAGAGTGTAATGGAATATGTAGAGCTAACGTATTAGGAGAGATTTTAGAGTTTTGGATAAAAATTGGATACCCCTTTTTTCAAAATATTTACTAATATGTATGTGTGCGAGATTATGATTTGGGAGAGATTTTAGAGTTGGTTATGGAATCAAGGTTATATCCTTTTGTCAGGGATTTTGTGAGGGATTTTAGAATTGAATTCAAAATCAGGATTAAACGCCTTTTACAGAATATTTAAAAATATGCATATGCGAGTTTTGAATTAGGAGGATTATATACATATTCTGGAAAAAGCGTATAAACCTGATTTTGTAACCATCTCTAAAATCTATCCTAATTCAGAAACTAGTATATGCATATTTCTAAATATTCCGTAACAAGCGTATCTTTATTTATTTCCAGCGTGATCTATTTCCTCGGGTGTTCTGTCACTGCACATTTTAATATAACTGAAAAAAAAAATAAGAGGGTGTTTAGAGTTGGTTACAAAATTAAGTTTGCCCATCTTTTCCAGAGTAAATTTGTTCTGGAAAAATAGAACACTCTGATTTCATATTCAAGTCTAAAATCCCTATTAATTATTTTTTATGCATATTTCAACAGAAATTCCACATGTATCACTGATGTCAAAATCAAAAGAAAAAATGAAATACATATTTAGAAAATGGAAATAAGGTCGATTCGACTTTATTTCCTTTTTAAAGCGGTAATAAAGCCGAATTTTTGAAATTCGCGATTGCGACATTATATCCGCATCAGAAGGGAAATAATATCGACTTTATTTCCCGGGGCATTATTTCCGGGCACCGAGTTATCCTCTAATAGAGGTTCTTCTGGAATAATTCTAATAATTTCTGTAGTATCAGAATCACTTGTAATATCAGAATTATTTTTAGAATCAGGTTTGTATAATTCATCACTTCCGTCACTAAAATCGTCTATCTTACTATCTTCTAACATTCGTTCCAATTCTTCACTTGAATATTTTGTACGGTTGAAATTCATTTTTTTTTTTTATTAGAATATTTTAGTTTTCTTTTTTTTAAAAAAGTTACTACATATAGTTGTGTAAAAGTAAATAAATATTTAAGTACAAACTCTAAATAACGTTATACTTTTCAGAACGGACAATAAATCAGTATAAACTAATTTCCAAATGTGTTTTGCAAAAGAATGCAACAAAATAATTATTTGAAAAAAGTCGTCCACTGTTAAATTCTTGATGTCAAAGCCTACTTAAGCATTTTCTCTATAATATTATGAATATAAGTATAATATTATATTCTATAATATATAAATAAATGTATACATATATACATCATATATATATATATATATATATACATCCATACATATATTTTTTAGCACATTTCCAAACAAATTTTGAAAAAATGTGCTTATTAGTTTCACTCTGTCCATCCGTCCGTCCGTCCGTCCGTCCGTCCGTCTGTTTACAAAACTTCTACACCGTTAAAGATAGAGAAAAAAAATTTTAACCATGGGTAGGTCTCATAAAAAAAATAATTTTGTGGAACAACTTTTTCATGTAGCCCCCCCCCCCCCATTACGGAGCTACAGCCCCTCAAACTTTGAAAAAGTCCTATTTTTAAATGCATACATCTTATGTTCTGCTTAAGGTTTTTTCAATCTGAAAACGTCATCCGACAGGTATTTCTTTTATCTTTGTATATTAATATCAAAATTATACAATTTTTTTAAATTTAGTATTTAAATTTACCGTTATGTGAAAACCATATTTTGCATGATTTTTCTACTTTCATAACTCCGGCACGCTTCTAGATAGAGGCTTGAAATTTTGAGACAAGAAAGAACTTTTAGAATTAGTAGAAGTTTCCTCAGAAAATTTTTTTGGACCACCCCCTGTTTATGAGCTATTAGGGCTTAAAAATTGAAAATTTGCTATTTTTAAACACCTGTAACTTAGGAACCTGTACACATTTTACTTCTGCAAGGTATAAAAATTAAAGCTACAGTAATATATTTTTACATGTGTTAACGGCTTTTCTTAGTTATATAGGATTCCGGAATTACGGCCCCTCAAAATTTCAAAAATGTCCTATTTTCACATTTTTTCTTATTACATGAAATTTTCAAATTTTTGTGTAAGTCACACTTCTAAACAGTTTGTATTGAGTTTTGGAAATGTGCGCTTTTAAAAACCGTTGGTTTACATTCTACCTTGTTTGTCTTTTGTTTTTGCATAAGAAATTATAAGTAGTAAAAATATAAAACGGAGTAAAAAGTAATAAAAATTGATAATCTCATATATTATGATACATGAATCATATGTGATTCATAGAACGTGAGGCGAGGAAAAGTTATTACCACGCTCATGTTCATATATGATTCATATTTTTTTTACGTAAAATATCGGTAAAAAATATTGGGCGTATACACTAAAAATTTCAATTTTATATGGGGATAGGGAACAGCAGTTTTCTACTATAAGTTAAAGCAGTTTTCTACTATAAGTTGTAAAATTTATTTAATTGATAAAATTTCGTAAATAAACAAAATACATATTATAAACAGTAATTGAAATACTATAAAATTTGTTAATGAACTGAAACTTGAATAAATTTTGTATTATTTAATTTGGTTCTAAAAATAATTGTCCAATAAATATATTATAATAAATAACGTTTAATGTAATTTTGAAAAGAATTGGTAACTTACAAATGCTTACAAACAGAATTGTAAATATTTTAATGTTTGTAAAGAAAAAATATCATAAAATTTGTATTATATTTATGAATAAAACTGATTTAGTACTTAATAATAATTCAGAAAAATACTTAAAAAATAAATTATTTATTTTCTTTGTTTTGTCCAGTAAGCGGAAGTTTCAATTATTAAATATTCAAGCTTTACTTTGGAAATTTGCTTACTGAACAAAATATTGATGATTAAGTCAATAAATAAAGAAATTGGGAAAAGAACTGTTTAACTAACCCAAATAATAAAGAATTTAGTTTATGGAATTTAGTTTAATAAATTATAACATAAAATTGTAAAAATAACAAAAATTGTAATTCCAATGATAAATTTTTGGTATAAATAGTTCTGTAATTAGTATGGTCAGGTCAAAAATAATATATAAATATAATAAAAATAATGTAAACAAAATATTAAATATAATTATAATTTAATACTAGTACCAAGTTGGCCCACATGTTTAATAGGCAAAGGGCCCCAAACATATCGGCTGTCATTTATGCCAGTTCGGTACAAATAATAAATAAATAAATAAATAAATGTAATTAGTATTAAAAAGTAATATTATTTTGTTAATAAAATAGGATTGATCTTAAAAATAAAAAATTAAAGTCTTTTAATTAACTTATATATATAGGCAACACCCTGTATATATAGATAACGCAAGTAGAACCAAAAAGCTCTCAAATTTTTTTTTAATTTAAAGGACCCCAAAGAACATATTATGCAACATATGAACATATTATTTTTTTTTGCTTTTTTTCTCATTCTTCAAATTTATTTGTTTTATTTTTCTAACGAAAAATCGAACAAGTCACAATTTTAGTATCTTAAGATTTAAAAGGTTTTAAAGGTTTTTTCTTCATTTAAGATGTTATTGGTATTTGTTAGGGTTTTAGTTTTATTTTTTTTCCTTTGGTTTCATATTTAATAAATAGTTTAGATTTTTTTATTTTCGAAACAAAAAAAAAAACATAAAACATGTCGAAACAAAATAAAGAACGATAAAACAAATGTTAGTTAAAGTGAATTCCAATACTATAAAAGTCGTACCATCACTGGCGTTTCCGGTTAGAGAATGTTACCTCAGTTTTGCCTTTTTTTCAGTTGAAATCAAAAAATTGCAGAAAAGAACGGAAAGAGATAAAGCCACCTTTAAACTATCGAATCATGGATACATTAACTAAGAGATGGGAAGTTAGGTGTAGTCGATTCTTTTCTTCTTATGTGTTTTCCTATCTTAAGGTATTCAGTAAAAAAAATACATATGCATTTTATAATATGTATACATTTCGTTCACTCATTTGTCTATATTTATTAAAATAATGTAAAGCAGTTTTTCATAACCAGTTTCATTCAGAGATTTTAAGTTTTTATATTACTGAATATATACTTAATATTTTGTTTTTAAAATTAAAATTTAATATAATTAAGGTTATTCAAAATTTTAACTACTTGTAAAGTAACAAACTAAGTGATAAAATCCTTAAAAAAATTAGAAATAAATTTATTTCACCTTTTAGGAACCTATTTCTGAGTAAACTAAAGCAATACATACGCACGGTTCACTCAGCTGTTTCTCAAAATTGGCTGAAAATATTTTCTTCACTGCCTATCTATTAGTAATATATCTATGTATCGAATCTTAACATTTACGGTTTCTTTAAATGGCTGACGTCCACTTCCATTCTGGAGCCTTTTCAAGATATGAGGCCTTTTCAAGATATGGAGCCTAATAAAGATATTTTACCGACTTTTCATAAAAAAATCTATAATTTTTAAACGGTTTGCTAAAGGGAGATAAAAACAATGCTTTTTGTAGAGGAAGCCAGCTTTAATTTTTGTGTACTAATAATTCCCATATCAAAGTTATGAACGTTCCAAATAATGAACCCTGACTTCAAAATTGGAGAAATACTGTAGTACTTATAGCATTCAAAAAGTTTATATTCACAGATATGTATCTGCAAAGTTTGGCATTCAATATTGTTTATTATACGCAAATAATGTGTATAAAGTGGGTATTTTATGTATACAAAAATTTGTAGCTGCTTTATACATTTTATTTTTGTATACATTTCAAATCGTATTGTATTTTGATCTTTGTTATCTATTTTTATTGGAGTTATTTATAATTTGGTTATTTATAATTATTATAAATTTGAATGTTTAAAAAAAAAAATAGTAAAATATTTCTTGACAATTTTAAGCAGATGTTTACACATCAAAAACTTTATATGCAATGTAAATAAATGCATTGTATATTTCTGGTTTATATCTACATTGCAGTAAAAGTTGTACCACTGCAAAAATACCGCAGATATATGCAATTCTGAAGTCAGCCCCACACTTTTATATTCTTCATATCTCAAAAACGGTTAGAGATAGAGGAAATGTTATTATACCCTAGACCTAAAGGATCACCTCCTGAGTCGATTTAACGATGTCCGTCCGTTCGCACGATAACTCAAAAACTAGTAAAGCTATCTTGATGAAATTTATACAGTAGGTTGCTACAATAGGCCGAATCTGAACAAAATTGGTCAGTGGGTCGGATTCTGGAAGCTACCGAATGATTCCGGAGCAACCGGGATTATCTCCAAAACCAATAAAGATAAATCCTTTAAATTTGATACAATGATGTTGATGTTTGGTACATGTTTGATTTATGTTTCTGAAATTTGAGGGTTCGAATTTTGGAACCATTTGATCCATGGGTTCGGATTTTGGAAGCTTCCGAACGAGCCCCAGAGCAAACGAGATTATCTTCAAAACCAATAAAGATAGAACCTTTGGATTTGGTACAATGGTGTTCTTTCGTATTTGATTTCTGTTTCTGAAATTTGGTAGGATTTGATCAATGGGTTCGGATTTTGGAAGCTTCCGAACAAGCGCCAGAGCAACCGAGATTATCTCCAAAACCGATAAAGATAAATCCTTTAAATTTGATACAATGATGTTGATGTTTGGTACATGTTTGATTTATGTTTCTGAAATTTGAGGGTTCGGATTTTGGAACGATTTGGTCCATGGGTTCGGATTTTGTAAGCTTCCGAACGAGCCTAAGAGCAAACGAGATTATCTTCAAAACCAACAAAGATAGAACCTTTATTTTTAGTACAAGGGTGCTCTGTTATGTTTCCTTTTCTGAAAAATTGGAAACTGACATTTGAGAGAATTCGCCCACAGCTTCGTATTTTGGAAACTTCCGAAAGAGCACTAGAGCAAACGAGCATATCACCAAAATCAACAGAAGTAGAATTTTTAAATTTAGTACAATGGTGTTCTGGCATGTTTTCTTTATGCCCTGAAATTTGAGAGGATTTCGACCATGGATTCGGATTTTAGAGGCTTCCAAACGCGCTCCAGAGCAAACGAACATATCTCCAAAACCAATAAAGATAGAACCTTGATATTTGGTATAACCGTATTCTGTTATTCCATTTTCTGTAAAATTTTAAACTTACATTGAGATAATTTATATCGTTTGTTTGAATTTGGAAACTTCTGAAACTTTGGAGGTATGCTCGTTTGCTCCTTGGCTAGACGAGCATAGCTCCAAAATCGAAAAGATAGCACCTTTAAAATTGGCACAAGAATGTTCTGTAATGTTTGCTCTATGTGCCTCAGATGGATTTGATGAATTGGAGTGACAATCTGGGTACCTGGCAGAAGCCTCCTAAGGGCTAACATGCATATCTTCTTAATTAATAAAGATAAAAATTTTCTACAAAAGTGTTAAAGGTTGCCTCTTTTACGTTCTAAAATTCGAGTTGAATAAGGAAGAAAAGGGAAGCGGTTCAAGCAGATGCCAAAAAACTTTTGGTGTTTTAATTTAATTGGAATTATTCAGGTGTAGGGTATTAATAAATCCTTCGCAACGACTTACTGTTATATTTATTTGTTAGGTACACTAATTAGAGCGCTTAAAAAGCTGTTTCGAAATATGCTATAAATGGTACTCGAAATACGAATAAAATGAAATAAAATTTTTCATTTTAATCATTTTGAACATTCATAACTTTACAAACTGTTATGATATGGGAATGATTAGTGCACAAAAAGCTGACAACTTACTTTACAAAACGCATTTTTAGCACATTTCCAAAAAATTTTGAAAAAATGTGCTTATTAGTTTCACTCTGTCCGTCCGTCCGTCTGTTTACAAAATTTCTACACCGTTAAAGATAGAGAAAAAAAATTTTAACCATAGGTAGGTCTCATAAAAAAAATAATTTTGTGGAACAACTTTTTCATGTAGCCCACCCCATTACGGAGCTACGGCCCCACAAACTTTGAAAAAGCCCTATTTTTAAATGCATATATCTTATGTTCTGCTTAAGATTTTTTCAATCTGAAAACGTCATTCGACAGGTATTTCTTTTATCTTTGTATATTAATATCAAAATTATACAATTTTTTCAAATTTAGTATTTAAATTTACCGTTATGCGAAAACCAAATTTTGCATGATTTTTCTACTTTCATAACTCCGGCACGCTTGTAGATAGAAGCTTGAAATTTTGAGGCAAGAAAGACCTTTTAGAATTAGTATAAGTTTCCTCAGAAAATTTTTTTGGACCACCTCCTGTTTATGAGCTATTAGGGCTTAAAAATTGAAAATTTGCTATTTTTAAACACCTGTAACTTAGGAACCTGTACACATTTTACTTCTGCAAGATATAAAAATTAAAGCTACAATAATATATTTTTACATGTGTTAAAGGTTTATTTTAATTGTAAAGGGTTCCAAAGTTGCAGCTCTTCAAATTTGCGAAAAAGCCCCATTTTCAGATGTATATATCTCGGGCTCTGCGCAATAATTCTGCAATCTAAAACCGCCAGAAGATCGAAAATTTTATTATCTATATAAAACAATATCAAAATTATGTAATATTTTGTAATTTACTATTTAAATTTGCCGTTATGTGAAAACCACATTTTGCATGAAATTTCTTTTTTCATAACTCCGGAACCCCTTTAGATAGGAACCTGAAATTGAGACAAGAAAGAACTTTTAGAATTAGTATAAGTTTCCTCAGAAAATTTTTTGGTAGCGCCCCCTCTTTAAGAGTTATTACGCCTCAAAAATTGAAAATTTACTATTTTTAGACACCTGTAACTTAGGCACCTGTACAATTTTTCTTCGGCAAGACATGAAAATTAAAGGTTTAATAATATATTTTTACGTGTGTTAACGGCTTTTCTTAGTTATATAGGATTCCGGACTTATAGCCCCTCAAAATTTCAAAAATATCCTATTTTTACATTTTTTCTTATTACATGAAATTTTCAAATTTTTGTGAAAGTTACACTTTTAAACAGTTTGTATTGAGTTTTGGAAATGTGCGCTTTTAAAACCCGTTGGTTTACATTCTACCTTGTTTCTTATAGCAAGCCGTTCAAAAGTTATGTATTTTTTTTTGAAAAGTCGCTAAAAAATCTGTAGATATACCCTGTATATAAGTTAACAAATTATATTGATTAATTTATTAACGAATGATGTTTCTCAACAATGCATACAGTGTTCCAGCTACAATGTTTATAATATTGCCCATTGTGTAAATCATATGTTAATTATCAATAAATTAAAACTTAAAATTATTTCTTTTTATATTTTATACTATTTCTGCTTAATAAGCAGTTTTATACTATAAGTTGTAAAATTTATTTAATTGATAAAATTTCGTAAATAAACAAAATATTGTAAACAGTAATTGAAATACTATAAAATTTTTTAAAACTTGAATAAATTTTGTATTATTTAATTTGGTTCTAAAAATAATTGTCCAATAAATATATTATAATAAATAACGTTTAATGTAATTTTGAAAAGAAGTGGTAACTAACAAATGCTTGTTTTGTCCAGTAAGCGGAAGTTTCAATTATTAAATATTCAAGCTTTACTTTGGAAATTCTGCTTACTGAACAAAATATTGATGATTAAGTAAATAAATAAAGAAATTGGGAAAAGAAATGTTTAACTAACCCAAATAATAAAGAATTTAATTTATGGAATTTAGTTTAATACATTATAACATAAAATTGTAAAAATCACAAAAATTGTAATTCCAATGATAAATTTTTGGTATAAATAGTTCTGTAATTAGTTTTAAAAAGTAATATTATTTTTGTTAATAAAATAGGATTGATCTTAAAAATAAAAAATTAAAGTCTTTTAATTAACTTATATATATAGGCAACACCCTGTATATATATAGATAACTCAAGTAGAACAAAAAAGCTCTCAAATTTTTTTTTTAATTTAAAGGACCCCAAAGAACATGTTATGCAACATATGAACATATTATTTTTTTTTGCTTTTTTTCTAATTCTAAAAATTTATTTGTTTTATTTTTCTAACGAAAAATCGAACAATTTACAATACAAAAATGTAAAGGTTTTTTCTTTATATAAGATGTTATAGGTATTTGTTAGAGTTTTAGTTTTATTTTTTTTCCTTTGGCTTCATATTTAATAAATAGTTTAGATTTTTTTATTTTCGAAACAAAAAAAAAAACATAAAACATGTCGAAACAAAATAAAGAACGATAAAACAAATGTTAGTTAAAGTGAATTCCAATACTATAAAAGGCGTTTTACGTTAGAGAATGTTACCTCAGTTTTGCCTTTTTTTCAGTTGAAATCAAAAAATTGCAGAAAAGAACGGAAAGAGATAAAGCCCCCTTTAAACTATCGAACCATAGATACATTAACTAATAGATGGGAAGTTAGGTATAGTCGTTTCTTTTCTTCTCATGTGTTTTCCTATCTTAACGTATTCAGTCAAAAAAATATATATGCATTTTATAATATGTATACATTTCGTTCACTCAACAGTTTATATTTATTAAAATAATGTAAAGCAGTTTTTCATAACCAGTTTTATTCAGAGATTTTAAGTTTTTATATTACTTAATAATTGATATATTTTGTTTTTAAAATTAAAATTTAATTTAATTAAGGTTATTCAAAATTTTAACTACTTGTAAAGTAACAAAATAAGTGATAAAATCCTTAAAAAAATTAGAAATGAATTTATTTCACCTTTTAGGAACCTATTTCTGAGGAAACTAAAGCAATACATACGCACGGTTCACTCAGCTGTTTCTCAAAATTGGCTGAAAATATTTTCTTCACTGCCTATCTATTAGTAATATATCTATGTATCGAACCTTAACATTTACGTTTTTTTTAAATGCCTGACGTCCACTTCCATTCTGGAGCCTTTTCAAGATATGAGGGGTCAAAGATTTTTTACCGATTTTTCATAAAAAAACCTAAAATTTTTAAACGGTTTGCTAAAGGGAGATAAAAAAAATGGTTTTTGTAGAGTAAGCCAGCTTTAATCTTTGTGTAGTAATAATTCCCATATCAAAGTTATGAAGGTTCAAAATAATTTAAAATTAAAAAAATATGTTTCAAACACAATTTTCTTTTGAAACACCCTGTATTTGGGGTACTTTCTATAGCATATTTCGAAACAGCTTTTCAAGCCCTATAATTAGTACCTGATAACTTGTTCTCTATATCTAACCGTTTTTGAGATATAAAAAATAGAAAAGTGTTTTATTTTCAATCACAATAGAAAAGTGTGTTATTTTCAAAAGAGTGTTAACACATTTTGTGTGTAACACACCCTGACTTCAAAATTGTAGAAATACTGTAGTACTTATAGCATTCAAAAAGTTTATATGCACAGATATGTATCTACAAAGTTTGGCATTCAATATTGTTTATTATACGCAAATAATGTGTATAAAGTGGGTATTTTATGTATACAAAAATTTGTAGCTGCTTTATACATTTTATTTTTGTATACATTTCAAATCGTATTGTATTTTGATCTTTGTTATCTATTTTTATTTGAGTTATTTATAATTTGGTTATTTATAAATATTATAAATTTGAATGTTTAAAAAAAAAAAAATAGTAAAATATTTCTTGACAATTTTAAGCAGATGTTTACACATCAAAAACTTTATATGTAATGTAAATAAATGCATTGTATATTTCTGGTTTATATCTACATTGCAGTAAAAGTTGTAATACTGCAATAATACCGCAGATATATGCAATTCTGAAGTCAGCCCCACTTTTTTATATTCTTCATATCTCAAAAACGGTTAGAGATAGAGGAAATGTTATTATACCCTAGACCTAAAGGATCACCTCCTGAGTCGATTTAACGATGTCAGTCCGTTCGCACGGTAACTCAAAAACTAGTAAAGATAACTTGATGAAATTTATACAATAGGTTGCTACAATAGGTCGAATCTGAACTAAATCGGTCAGTGGGTCGGATTCTGGAAGCTACCGAATGATTCCGGAGCAACCGAGATTATCTCAAAAACCAATAAAGATAAATCCTTTAAATTTGATACAATGATGTTGATGTTTGGTACATGTTTGATTTATGTTTCTGAAATTTGAGGGTTCGGATTTTGGAACGATTTGGTGCATGGGTTCGGATTTTGCAAGCTTCCGAACGAGCCCCAGAGCAAACGAGATTATCTTCAAAACCAACAAAGATAGAATTTTTGGATTTGGTACAATGGTGTTCTTTCGTGTTTGATTTCTGTTTCTGAAATTTGGTAGGATTTGATCAATGGGTTTGGATCTTTGAAGCTTCCGAACGAGCCCCAGAGCAAAAGAGTATATCTCCATAACCAACAAAGATAGAACCTTTATTTTTAGTACAAGGCTGCTCTGTTATGCTTCCTTTTCTGAAAAATTGGAAACTGACATTTGAGAGAATTCGCCCACAGCTTCGTATTTTGGAAACTTCCGAAAGAGCACTAGAGCAAACGAGCATATCTCCAAAATCAACAGAAGTAGAATTTGTAAATTTAGTACAATGGTGTTCTGGCATGTTTTCTTTATGCCCTGAAATTTGAGAGGATTTCGAGCATGGGTTCGGATTTTAGAGGCTTCCGAACGAGCTCCAGAGCAAACCAACATATCTCCAAAACCAATAAAGATAGAACCTTGATATTTGGTATAACGGTATTCTGTTATTCCATTTTCTTTAAATTTAAAACTTACATTTGAGATGATTTATATCGTTTGTTTGAATTTTGGAAACTTATGAAACTTTGGAGGTATGCTCGTTTGCTCTTTGCGTAGACGAGCATACCTCCAAAACCGAAAAGATAGCACCTTTAAAATTGGCACAAGAATGTTCTGTAATGTTTCCTCTATGTGCCTGAGATGGATTTGATGAATTGGAGTGACAATTTGGGTACCTGGCACAAGCCTCCTAAGGGCTAACAAGCATATCTTCGAAATTAATAAAGATAAAAACTTGAAATTTTCTACAAGGGTGTTAAAGGTTGCCTCTTTTACGTTCTGAAATTCGAGTTGAATAAGGAAGAAAAGGGAAGCGGTTCAAGCAGATACCAAAACACTTTTGGTGTTTTAAGTTAATTGGAATTATTTAGGTGTAGGGTATTAATAAGTCTTTCGCATCAACTTGCTGTTACATTTATTGTTAAGTACTAATTAGAGGGCTTAAAAAGCTGTTTCGAAATATGCTATAAATAGTACTCGAAATACGAATAAAATGAAATAAAATTTTTCATTTTAATCATTTTGAACATTCATAACTTTACAAACTGTTATGATATGAGAATGATTAGTACACAAAAAGCTGACAACTTACTCTACAAAACGCATTTTTTCTGATAGCAGGCCGTTCAAAAGTTATGTATTTTTTTATGAAAAGTCGCTAAAAAATCTGTAGATATACCCTGTATATAAGTTAACAAATTATATTGATTAATTTATTAACGAATGATGTTTCTCAACAATGCATACAGTGTTCCAGCTACAATGTTTATAATATTGCCCATTGTGTAAATCATATGTTAATTATCAATAAATTAAAACTTAAAATTATTTCTTTTGTATTTTATACTATTTCTGCTTAATAAGCAGTTTTATACTATAAGTTTTAAAATTTATATTGAATTTTACACTTATTATATTTATATTTTTTTGAATTTTTAATTGAAATACTATAAAATTTGTTAATGAACTGAAACTTGAATAAATTTTGTATTATTTAATTTGGTTCTAAAAATAATTGTCCAATAAATATATTATAATAAATAACATTTAATGTAATATTGAAAAGAATTGGTAACTTACAAATGCTAACAAACAGAATTGTAAATATTTTAATGTTTGTAAAGAAAAAATATTATAAAATTTGTATTGCATTAATGACTAAAACTGATTTAGTACTTAATAATAATTCAGAAAAATACTTAAAAAATAAATTATTTATTTTCTTTGTTTTGTCCAGTAAGCGGAAGTTTTAATTATTAAATATTCAAGCTTTACTTTGGAAATTCTGCTTACTGAACAAAATATTGATGATTAAGTCAATAAATGAAGAAATTGGAAAAAGAAATGTTTAACTAACCCAAATAATAAAGAATTTAGTTTATGGAATTTAGTTTAATAAATTATAACATAAAATTGTAAAAATAACAAAAATTGTAATTCCAATGATAAATGTTTGGTATAAATAGTTCTGTAATTAGTTTTAAAAAGTAA